>CM053579.1:43551371-43569251 GCA_028646485.1 Cryptoprocta ferox | reverse complement strand
CCATATTCGGGAAGTTTTCTGGTATAATTTGATTGAGTACCCCTTCAGGACCTTTTTCTCGTTCCTCATCTTCGGGAATTCCCATGATAGGGATATTGTTCCGTTTGATTGTATCACTCAGGTCTCGAATTCTCTTTTCGTGTTCCTGTGTCAATTTCTCTCTCTTCTTCTCGGCTTCCTCTTTTGCTATAACTGTGTCTTCTAATTCACTTATTCTCCTCTCTGCCTCTTCCATCCGTGCAGTGGCTGCCTCCATTTTGTTATGCACCTCATTTATAGCCTTTTTTTAACTCGTCTCAGCTATTTTGAAGGTCCCTAGTCTGTGTATCAATAGCTTCTTTGATGTTTTTTTAAGTCCAGCAGTTATTTTTATGACGATTGTTCTAAATTCTTGTTATGTTGTTTAAGCATGTTTTGAGCAGTTCTGTGGCTGAGACTTCTTCCTGGGGTTGCTTTAGAGGAGAGTTCTTTCGCTTCTTCATTTTGGCTAGCTTTCTGTCTCTTGTCAGTTTTAAAAACTCGTTATGTACTGTGCACCTGTTAGTATTGCGCTATTAAAGGAGGCTCATTGACTGTCCAGGGCCTGTCGTTTCAGAAAGTGTTCTTTTAATGGTGTCCCTCGGTTTCTCTTGTTGTGCCTCTGATTATTTTATTTCCCTGGTCAGTGATATTTGGGACTCTCCACCATGTATACTTTGTGTTGTTTTTTGAGGTAGCCCTGAAAATGAAAAAGACTAGCATACAGGGAAGAAAAGCATGCAAACACACAGACAAATCAAACAAGCAAGCAAGCCAAAAGGGGAAGTAAAGAAAAGGAATCGAAAGGAAAGAAAAGAGAGAAGAGAAGAAAAGAGAGAAGAAAAAGAAACAAAAAGAAAAAGAAAAAGAAAAAGAAGGTGGGGACAGAGATAGCAAAAGTCTGTGGGCAGTCTAAAAGCATATAACCAGCCAAGAGGAGAGATAAGAATATGCTACGGGAAATATATCTGGATGGCAGCAGAAATGAAGGAGAAGCAAAGAAAAAAGGAAAGAAAAAAAACAAAAGACAATTCCCCTGTGCGGATGGGCATGGTTTGGCGTCAGGTCAGGTCTCGGGGGCTGGTCTCTCAGAGACCCCGTCTTGGGGGTTGCGGGGAGAAGTATGGCGTCGCTTCTAAGCTTTGCTGGAACCAAGCATTGCAAGCCGCCCTTCTGAGTCCGATCACCCTGTGCTGCAGGCGAGCCAAACTGTATTCTCCACGCTCCGCCTCACTTCCAAATCCTAGTCCACGCAGTTCAACACCGTCACTGGGGATGAGATGCGTTTCCGCTGGCGACCGGCTTCCCGGCCCGGCTTGCGCTGCCCTTTTCGCGGAGCTGCTGCTGCAATCGCCGCTTTTCAAGGTTTGTTTCGTGGTGCCGCCGCCACCGCTTTTCACGCCGCCGCCGCCTCTATCTGCGCCGCCGCCCGTCGCGGCGCCGCTCGGAATGGATGCCGCCGCTGCTGCGCCCAAGTAAGAACTCGCCGGCCAGTGGGGACGGACCTCTCTCCCGGCGCTCGGAAGCTACATATCTTTCTTGCTTCTTGAGGTACGCTTGTATTGCAATACACTTCCCTCTTAGGACTGCCTTTGCAGAATACCAAAGGTCATGGTTTGTAACGTTTTCAGTTTCACTTGCTTCCATGTAGTTTTTTAGTTCTTATGTTATTTCCTGGTTAACCCATTCAATGTTTAGTAGGATATCCTTTGTATTTGTAGGTTTAGTAGGATGTCCACATGTATTTGTCGGTTTCCAAATTTTTTCTTGTGGTTGACTTCAAGTTTCATAGTGTTGTGGTCTGAAAATATGCATGGAATGATCTTGATCTGAGGGCTGATTTGTGACCCAGTACTTGATCTCTTGTGGATAATGTTCCATGTGCACTGGAGAAGAATGTGTATTCTGCTGCTTTGAGATGAAATGTTGTGAACATATCTGTAAAGTCCATCTGATCCAGTTTGTCATTCAAAGCCATTGTTTCCTTCTTAATTTTTTTGCTTATATGATTTGTCCATTGCTGTAAGGGAGGTGTTAAATACACTACTATTACTGTATTATTACCAATGAGTTTATGTTTGATATTAATTGATTTATATATTTATATACTTGGGTTTCCACACTGGGGGCATAAATATTTACAATTGTTACATCTTGGTGGTTAGATGCCTTAATTATGATATAATGACCTTCTTTATCTCTTGGTAGAGTCTTTGTTTTAAAGTCTAGTTTGTGTGATATAAGTGTGGCTACTTTTTTTTTAATGTCCATTAACATTGATTGCCTCACTTTCAATCTGCAAGTGTTTTTAGGTGTACAATTGGTCTCTTGGAGGTAGCATATAGATGGATCCTATTTTTTTAATTTTTAATGTTTATTTATCTTTGAGAGAGAGAGACAGACAGACAGACAGAGAGACACAGAGCATGAGCAGGGGAGGGGCAGAGAGAGAGGGAGACACCGAATCTGAAGCAGGCTCCAGGCTCCGAGCTGTCAGCACAGAGTCCGACGTGGGGCTCGAACCCACAGACTGTGAGATCATGACCTGAGCCAAAGTGAGACACTCAACTGACTGAGCCATCCAGGCACCCCATGATGGATCCTATTTTTTTAATCCATTCTGTACCCTATATCTTTTAATTGGGGCATTTAGTCCTTTTACATTCAGAGTAATTATTGAAAGGTATGAATTTAGTTCCATTGTGTTACCTGTAAAGCTGGTGTTTCTGATGATGTTCTCTGTTCCTTTCTAGTCTTTGTTGCTTTTGGTCTTTCCCCTGCAAAGAGTCCCCTTTAATATTTCTTGCAGAGCTGGTTTAGCATTCATGAACTCCTTTATTTTTTGTTTGTCTGGGAAACTCATTATTTCTCCTTCCATTCTGAATGACAACCTTGCCGGTGAAAGTATTCTTGACTGCATATTTGCCCCATTCAACACATTGAATATATCCTCCATTCCCTTTTGGCCTGTGACATATGTGGGCAGATTTGCTGTGAACTTGATCTGTCTTCCATTGTAGGTTAAGGACGTTTTTTCCTTTGCTGCTTTCAGGATTCTTTCTTTGTCAGTGTATTTTGTGAATTTGACTATAATATGTCTAGTTGATGGCTGGGTTTTGTTGAATTTAATGGGAGTTCTCTGTGCTTTTTGGATTTTGATGTCTGTATCATCATAACACTATGTCCCCAGTCAGGGGAAGTTTTCAGCTATAATTTGCTCACATAAACCTTCTGCCCCCTTTTCTCTCTCTTCATTGCCTGGGACTCCCATGATACAAATGTTATTATGCTTTAAAAAGTTGCTGAGTTCCCTAAGTCTATCCTCATGATCCAATACCTTTTTTTCCCTCTTCTTTTCAGCTTCACTATTTTCTATAATTTAATCTTCTACATCACTGATTCACTCACTTCTTTTGTTCATCCTTGTTATTATGGAGTCTTTTCTGGTTTGCATCTTGGTTATAGCATTTTTAATTTCATCCTGACTAGATTTTAGTTCATTTTCTCCACAGTAAGGGATTCTTTAGTATCTTCTATGCTTTTTTTCAAGCCTACTTAATATCCTTAGAATTGTTTTAAATTCTAGTTAACACATCTTACTTTTATCTCTGTTGAATAAATCCCTGACCATTACTTCTATTTACTGTTCTTTCTTTGGGGTGCTTTCCTCTGTCTTGTCATTTTGTCCCAGAAAAAAAAGCTAGTGTGTTTTGGTTTGCTTGTGAAAAGAAGCTAGATCCAAAAAATAAAAGTAAATATAGATATAAAAATTAAAAAATAAAAAAATATATAAATAAAAAAAATAAAAAGTAAGTTAGATCCTCTCTACTGTAGGCTGTAGCTTTGCAGCACTCTATGATCAGTAGGCTTGGCATGTGCAAATGGTTTGTGCTAGTCTTCTTGGGGAAGGGCCTATTGCTCTGATTCTTAGGCTGGTTTGGCCCCATAGAGATGTGCCTGCAGTGTACATGGGGGCAGGGGATGGTATAAGCTGCTGAGGATTCCACTTGGTGACACTGTTTAGTTCACTGAGGTTGGTCAGTGCTGATGGGCTGGGCAGGGGGCACAAAATGACTTTGTCAAATTCTCTCATCCCTGGACAGATATTGAAATCTTATTTCAAGAGTATACTACTGGGGCGCCTGGGTGGCTCAGTTGATTAAGCGTCCGGCTTCGGCTCAGGTCATGATCTCGCGGTTTGTGGGTTCGAGCCCCGCATCAGGCTCTGTGCTGACAGCTAGCTCAGAGCCTGGAGCCTGTTTCAGATTCTGTATCTCCCTCTCTCTCTGACCCTCCCCTGCTCCTGCTGTCTCTCTCTGTTTCTCAAAGATAAAAAAAAAATTAAAAAAAAGAGTATACTACTTAGTTATACTAATACCACTATCATTGTCTATAAACTGTATATTCAGCATACCATGCATACCCTTCATAACTGAAAATAAAATTTTAGTAAATCTTAAATGAAAGCGAAAGGAAACAAACTCATAGATTCATTGGTATGATATCTAATTTATGCTTTTGTGAATACCAAAATGGCTTTAACACATATCTGTATCTATGTACACATATTTGCATATGTTACATGTTCTCTAGTACACCTGTATAAACAAAAAAACATAATTATATCAGGTCATTTACTTTTTCAAGCTTTTTAAGAAATATCATTTCTGCTCAACATGAGTACATCCTATAGAAAAGCTTTTAATTGCTTAAAATTTAGGTTCTGGTGGGAATAATGATGATTTGTCAGCTTGGGGGTACATTAACTCTTTCAGACAAATTATTTCCCATTTTTTTGTTCTGAAAAAGATGGTTTCCCAGATGAGTCTCTAGTGGCCTAAAAGGGTTTATGCACCCTTTAATGGAGCAGTATATTCTCTTCTTACCATTAGCATCATGAACCAAATGTCTATCAATTCCCTAAACAAAGTTTCAAATATATAGCTCATAGTTTATGTAATTTTGGGCTGAAGTTCAAATAAGCAAGAATCTTCAAACAGAAAATTTTGTGCTGCCTGATCCTATAAAACATCTGCTCCATTCAATTTCTTAGAATGTGATTTCTAAGAGTTTAAGAGATAATTCTTAACACCTGCATTTTAAATCAAAACATAACAAAGGAAAAATATTGGAAACATTTTAGACTCCTTTCTTTTATAAAACTGAAGTCATGCCAGGATAACAAGCTAATGCTTTCTATTTACTTGCCAGAACATTTTTTAAGATAACTTTCCACAAAGCATTATGCTAGGCTTGTTGTAGAGTACTCAAAAATGAATAAGAATCTATATCTCAAAAGACTTTGTAACCCAGTGTGCAAAATAGACATGCATATAAGCAGAGTATAAGTAAGCCAGCAAGTATAATAATCAAAGCATTAAAATACCATTGGAATGCAGGGGATAGGAAAATTAATTTTGATTTCCATGATTAAAGAAGACTTTCTGGAGAAGATGGTATAAGTGAGCAGCTAATTTTTAACTTAGTTTATAAATCTTTCAAGAAGAAAATTTCTCCCATTGGGGGGAGACTGGAATGGGAGCAGTGAATAGTTTCACAGTGAATAACTATGGAATTTATCTCAGATTTATGAAACTTTCTGATCTCAGGGACTGCACAATGCCATGGTAAGAGCATAAGGCTTGGAGTCTGAAAGATTAACACTTGAATCCTGGTCCTCATTAACTAGACTTATTATGTGTGTGATCTCACACATGTGGTTCAATCTTTGAACTTCCGTAGACTCAATATTTGCATATCTAAAGTGGTGTTAATAATAGTAACTACTTCATAGGATTGCTTTGGACATTACTTGGGATTATTTGTGTCTGTGTGTGTGTGTGTGCATGCGCACGCAAATGTGCAAGTGTGTGTATATCTAGCACTGTGACTGGCATATGACTTTCACTAAACTGCTATTACTATTTTATTATCATTTATATTATTAGTAGTATATATGATTACACTTTCTACTTCAAACAATGCACAAATAATTAAAATAAAAAACACTCAGGGTGCCTGCGTGGCTCAGTCAGTTAAGCCTCCAACTTCAGCTCAGGTCATGATCTCATGATCTGTGGGTTTGAGCCCTGCATTGGGTTCTCTGCTCTCAGTGCAGAGCCCGCTTCAGATCCTCTGTCCCTCTCTCTCTCTGCCCATCCGCTGCTTGCGCTCTCTCTCTCAAACTGAAATAAATATTAAAAAAATACTCAATAACATTATGAAGAGTGTGTATTTCAAAAAATGATAACAATCTTCCTTTATAGGAAAGCAGTATGTTCCCTATGTGGTTTTCCAAAACAATTTGCTTTTCAATATATATGCATTATCTCCATTACTGCCCATGTTCTTTTATTTATTTGTTTATTTATTTATTTATTATATCCTGGACCCTCTCTCACTGAGCATTCTCATTAAAAAGTTTTGCTTTGAACTTCCTAATTTTCTGAGTTTAAGACCAGCAGGCAATTGAAGATAAGGGGAGAGAGTCAGATCCAGTGAAATTCCCTCCAGTCTAGTCTAAAGTTCTTTATTTTTCTTCAGGAGTTAGAAAATAGCTTAGATTACTATATTCATATAAAACAGTGGGGGAGGATTGGCTTTTGATGTTTCTTTTTGTTTTTGTTATGTCGATTACATGTCTTTAATTTACAACGTGTGGATCATCATCTCACTAAAACCTGTTACTGGCATGATCTCAAATGTGATTAATGTTACTGTGGTTGAATAATAATTGTGGGTTTTCTCATCTTTCAAAAAAAATATCTTACTAAAGAAAGTGGAATAAAAATTAACATAATTGCAATGCAGTGGAGATTCCAAATCTGTTTTGAATTGTCTTGTAAGAACAGTGTGCTTCCTCAGTAACTTGATTTTTAACCACTTTAAATGGTTCTACTGTGAGGAAATCCCAGGAGTAGATAATAGATAGTTAGTTGACAGGTGTTAATACCATTAACATTATGTCAGCTCTTGTCAATGTGTTAAAGGTGCCCCTGCTGCTCAGTCACTCCCTGTCCTCCAGTTGGTGAAATGATTTAGCCACCAATCAAAAAACTAAGCTGAATTTGGGCAGTAGACCACTCTGCTACTGACAAAATCTATGTGAGTAAATGTGGTAAGAAATTTGTCAACAGGATATAAGCAGTAAGGTCAACATTGTGGTTAATGAGCTTTTTAGACAGATTAAGATATTAATAAATCACAACACATATTTAAAAGTCTAAGAAGCCCTTTTTTTTAAAGAATGGTCTTATTTCCTTTCAGAGAAAAAGAAGGAACAGTAAATAAACGTGATCCATCGATTTAAAAGCAAGAAAGAAAAATTTTTGCACAGTCACACTACTGGTTAAGTAGAAAAAAATGCAAAAATTGGAATCCACATAAAGTGTCCACTCAGAGGATATCCAGGTCTAAGGTTTGTTGGCTAGCAGTCCATTCTCAGTGCTCCCTCTGACCTCTCTTTAGTATGGGCTATTTTTCAGAACTTTGAAAATGTGATTGATTTGAGGTGTGATTCTGAACCTCACCTCACCAATATTTCCAATATGAGCCAAACACAGACTACATAATTCCTAGTAATTTATTTTTTTTAAACTTTATAGTTTATTGTCAGGTTGGTTTCCATATAACACCCAGTGCTCTTCCCCTCAAGTGACCTCCACCAAGACCATCACCCCCCATTACCTTTCTCCCTTTATTCCTAGTAATTTAAAAGAGAAAAATAGAAGAACTCTAGAAAATAGTGGATTAAAAACAATAGGGCTATGTCAAGTCATGATCTCACGGTTTGTGGGTTCAAGCCCCACATCAGGCTTTGTGCTGATGGCATGGAGCCTGCTTGGGATTCTGTCTCCCTCTTTCTCTCAAAAATAAATAAATTAACATAAAATTTAAAAAGAAAGGCAGCTCGAGCTCACTACAATGAAACAGGCCCAATGGTGGTCAATTTTAGTATCAGATATGGAAAATCCTCCTCATTTAATAAACAAGAATGCCTTTTAAAAGCTCATGTATGTAAAATTAAGTAATGTCTAATACATAGTAAACATTCAATAAATGAAAGTGAATATTACCATTTTTAAACTTACTTAAAAAAAGAATATAGATTCTATTTCAATTCACTAAACAAATGAATTAAAACTTCCAATACTATTATGAGCATATGCACATGAAGAATACTAAGAACTCTGCTTTTAAAAAAATCAGAATAGCAGTAACTTCCTTACATAGTTATATAGAATTTTGAACAATGTGCATTTCTATATATTTATTGCCATTATATCCATTATAGATGATCCCCTTTGATCCTAGAACCTCCATACTATGATTTATAAGAGAATTATCCCCATTTCTCCCTGTTTTGTAGTCTTATAAAATTAGTTTTGCTTATTTTACTCTTTCTATTTTTCTGAGTCAGGACAAGCAACCAATTTTGGATAGAGAAAGGGAGACAGAGGTGATAAGGTTCCTTCTAAAGCCACGGGCTGTTCTTCAGGATGCAGGAAATAGCTTGAGCCAATCCATTCATAGGAGAGCTTTTATCCTCTTTTTTTTGTAACCTCCCTGGTCATTGGATTTTTACATTTACTTTAAAAAGGTGTGTGTTATCCCTTCTCAATCTGATTACACTTTACATACATACTCTAAACAGATGATTCAATGTTATTTAAGTTCCTGAGAAAGTTTATAATATGTCACTCAATATGTACCTAATGAGTTCCCACGAGCTGCTACATGCTATACATGGTGATGAGCATATAGAAATTAGCACTCTGGACATGACCATGGAGACAGCAAGACAGAGAAGGTGTAAATGCCAGACTGTCAGTAGCCTGAGGTCAAGTTTTCCATCTTGTACACTATTATATTTTCATGGCCTAGGAATTCTTAGCACATTTTAAGTGTTCAATTAATATTGTGAAAGAGTAAGGGTGAACATAAGGTGCTATGAGATTTAGCTCAAACCTGGAGATTTGGTGAAGATTCAGTCTGCATATTTATTTGTTCTCTGGTCATCATGCCATTGTTGTTAACTATAGCAATGGTGCTATTCTGAAAGCGGAGAGGCATGGCAGTGCTATTAAATTTTTGAACTCACAGTCCTTATAAGAAAGATTATTCTTAAGTAGGTGATGTTATTTTCAAGGGAAACTATTCCCATACTTTTGCCTGTAGTTATTCAATTTAAAGTTCAGTGACCTAAGCAAAGCAAATTATTGGCAGGGTACAGAAACATCAAAATGATCATCCAGTACAAAGAATCCTGTAATAGAATTGTGGGTCTAATTTTAAAACATAATCAAGTACTCTGGGACACCTTGGTGGCTTAGTTGGTTGAGCGGCCCACTCGATTTCAGCTGAGGTCATGATCTTGCAGTTCATGAGAGCAAGCCCCATATCAGGCTCTGTACTGACAGTGCAGAGCCTTCTTGGGATTCTCCTCCCACTCTCCCTGCCCCTCCTCTGCTTATGCATGCTTGCACTCGCTCTCTCAAAATAAATAAATAAATTTTAAAAAACATAATCAAGTATCCCACTTTAAAATATCCTTCTCTTTTGTTAGTGCTAGAAGAGTAGAAAAGTATTGGCACAAGAATTCATATCACATATATACATATGAAGATCATGAATTTTGTTTGTAATTTTCTAGAAGACTGAAACTTTCAATGAGTGCCTTAAGGAGTCTTCCAAAGCAAGAGTAATTTGAGCAATAGTTCTATCACTGTCATTCATTAACTTTGAGTTTTTAGCCAACTCAATATTCTAAAATCTTTACCTAAGATAAATTGCTGTATATTTTATTTTGTGTTTCAAAAAATATGATATGCAAAGTAGCAGCCCCATACATTTTAATATAGTTTGCAATCCCCTTGTGGACAAATAGTCTCACTTTAGTGCCACTTAAATGAAGAATAACCATTCATCTGTAACATACAGATACAGAAGGCTTTGGAATTTCATTTTAAAGGGCTTAATTACACGCATAAAGAGAGAAATAAAATAAAGAGTCTTGGCCAAGTTCATGAGGGTTTGAAATTACTTTTCTTTTTATAAATGAGCAACAAAGACTCCTCAATGTTGCAAGCTGTTGTGCGGCCACAAGCCAACCGTAGAAGAAAATGTTAAAAAGAACAAGGGGATCAGGAATTAAATTCAAATATATGAGGCAAGAACTAAAATCAAAAGTTGAGAGATGTAGGTGGTATTTCCAGACACAGGACAGTATAACATATTTGTAAGAAATATCTAGTCAGCAATAAAGTTAAATCTTTACATTAAGTATCCCAGTGAGGGAAGTTACATAATACAAAGTAATTTTTGAGGATTTTCTGCTTCCAATCACTCACAAACTTATGTTTCCAATATTCCTGTTTATGAAAGTACTCAGCATCACTAACGGAACACATAAAACAGTATTAATTCATGAACCAAATGCCTTTGGATAAAAAAACATTTTTCATGAAAATCTAAATTGCCATTCTCAAGTAATTCTAGTTCAGTACCATAACTTCCATGTTTTCCAGGAAAGTAAGCATACCACAGAAGAAAAAGGTAATAGATTTAACCTTGAAACAAGGTGACTGTCATATAGTTGTTGAAAGAATTTACTTATTATCATATAGAGTATTTATAGTATTTATTCCCTCTAGAGATATGAAATGGTGACTCAATATGCAGTTCAAGATATTTATTTGAACCTAAAGGAGGAAGATGTGGCTCTAACTTTTGAAAACCAAAAGAGAAAAAAATCAGTTCTAATGTAGTTTATCTTTAGATGCTAGATTTAACATTAAACAATTCAAAAGCTAAATGCTATTTCTCAAGTTCTTCTTTCATATATTTACACTTTATATGAATGTCCTGTATATAAAATAGGGATTTGAAAATATTTATTTAGAAGGAAATGCTTAATGTTATATAGATAGCTACTACAATTTATTTAAATACATAATCTACTGATCAATTCATCTAACCATCCATCCAGGCATCCATCTTATCCTTCTAATCCTTTCAGTCTATTGATATTAGCCATCCTCTGATTGCTCTTGAATATACATGTGTGTCCTCAGCAAATACCTGCATACATGCAAAGAGGAAAAAAAACAACAACCTCTGACCAAAAAAGCTCATGTTGATCATTTTCTCTAAGCAACTAGTTACATAAGGAGATTCTTTGTTTTGTTTTGGGTCTCCTCAAGTCTCATTAAGACTTACCTTGCATATCCAGTGGGGCTTCAAATGAAATTCTTCTTTGAGAAATGGCAGTTTTTTCTCATATAGTTGTTCCCTTGCCTACTCTACCTGGTTCAAAACATTGTCAACTAAAATTTATGCTGCTGATATAAAAACAGCCTATACAAATTCATCCAGACAGTCTGAATAGAGTAGTAAGTTCAGAACTAACTACACAGTAAATTCAGAGAGAGAGAGAGAGAGAGAGAGAGAGAAGAGAGAGAGAGAGAGAAAATGAATGAGAAAGAGACAGAAAGTAATAAAATGCTTAAAGAAATAAAGGATATTGTCATCTTCTCCACAAACTTATCATGTCGATTTTCTGTTTCGGGGAATTTCTTGATGTCACGTTCCAGATGAACAATGTGTTGTTCCATTGCTGCAAGGTTGCTCTTGAGAATTTGAGCTGAAACTAAAGAACAATATGCAAAATGTTTAGAGTTATTTTACCAAATATTCCATAAAACAACTAAAAGAAAACAGTATCAGTTAAAATATTTTCTAATGTGCAGAACAGTTCCATGAAGTTAACTCACATCTTTCAGAACTGCTGCTCATAAAAATTCTACTCTCTATGAAATAAGTGGAAATGTGTAACATAATATACCAAATCATCATGTTTAATATGAGAATGTCACCATTTATTCAGCCATTAGTTCAAATGAAGCCATTTCTATTTAAATTTATTGATGTAATTCCTAATATTTCATTCTTTAAAATCTAATTTGAAGATTAAAGAGCAACTAAGGTTCAAAGGGATCTTACTATATTGATGCATGTTCGTGGCTATATAAATGATTTAAAGCTAAGTCATATAAAAGGATCAAATATTTTCTTTTGTTGAAATATCCTGATTTTTATAAACCAACATGTACGGTAAAAGTTCTGTCTTTACTACTTTTCATACACATAGAGATGTGAAAAATTACTATTGATACATTCAGAGAATTTAGAGCAAATCCTAGAGAATACATATGCACATACATACCCACAAAGCTTCAGTGTGCCCTGAAACACCATCATTAATTGCTTTAGTTACCCCTAACATTATCTGTACTTTTCTTTTTCTCTCCTCATTGACAACCAATAATTTTAAGTATTGTATTCCCAATTCTACTAAATACACACACATTTCCCAGATCTCTTATGATGCCCTCTCTGCACAGTTATTTTTTTAATGGACACTATTTTATAGATACTCTATTACTGCATGACTGCCAGTTATATATGAAGACACTTCTATCAATAACAATGGCATTTGACAGTGTCCTAGCTGAAAAGACAAGGTTAAGTATTATAATTTAATAGGCTATCCTGTGACATTGGTTTCTAAATCCTGGCCTCTGAAACACTGTTCTTTTCATTAAAAGATTGTGAAACAGAAATAGAGTAATATTTAAAGGAAATTTTGGTCTCATTCAGAGGTATATCTGAATTGTACTGAAAAATTCAAGAGCCTGACAAAAATCAAACTCTTGGCAAATTCCAGCCAAACTCTTCTGATAAATTCATCACAGTGACTCCCACACCTTTATAACTCAACAAGGAAAAACTGGATTAAATATACATGGAAGTTCAAGAGACTGAAAATCAAACACCAACACTAAACACAATTTTTTCCCATTAATCTGTCAGTTCAAATAATTCTTTCCAATTAAGCTCCATTTGTTTAGCTCTGACAAACTTGGACATTATTCTCTATTAGAGAGGTCTGAGTTTTGTCTGGCCAAAAATTTGCTAATGACTTGATAATCATTGTTTGCTTTATTTAAAGGATGAGATTGCCATGGAGAAAATTATTTTCTCTTACTTTAAAACTGAATTTTTTCACTTGCGTTTTTCCATTAGAGTCTCAATAATTATTCACAAGGTTTGTTCTTCTCCATGTGCTTGATGGAAAAAATGAAGGTATGAAATGCGGTTTTTTTTAATTTTTTTAATGCTTTATTTATTTTTAGAGAGACAGAGCATGAGAGGGGGAGGGGCAGAGAGACTGGGCGATACAGAATCTGAAGCAGGCTCCAGGTTCTGAGCTCTCAGCACAGAGCCCAATGCAGGGCTCAAACCCACAAACGTGAGATCATGACCTGAGCCAAAGTCGGAGGCTTAACCAACTGAGCCACCCAGGCGCCCCTGAAATTCACAAGTTGTTGATGTCATTTAGGTTACATAAAAGAAATAAACTCATAGTAACTTTCTGGAAAAAACAAAATGTGTCCAAAGGCCAGGTTTAGGTCACAATATTAATCCTCCTACTACAAGCAATAGTAATTCCAGTAGTAAAAATGGGGCGATGATGAGGATTCATCTTCTGATTGTTCAATATAGAAATAGCCTAATCAAGTGCTATACACACAAAAGTCTAGATATCTCAAATAACAAGAGACAATATTTTTAATCAGGTTGAATTCTGAATAAAGTAGTATTTGCCAGACATCCTTAATTTTACATGTCTAATCCTAAATCCTCTGAAATCCCTCCAGAACCCTAGCCCAAATTCTCTACCATTTAGAGGTACTTTGGTTAGTTCAAGTGATTTTCCACATATCACCTTCTACTTTGAGAAGTATTTTTGTTTGTACATAAGTACAGAGCCTCCATTATAAAACTTCAAGCTACATAATGGTAAGATCTGTATCTAATACTTTCCTTTTCTCTCTGTATTTGTCATATATGATACTAAATAAATGTTGAAATGAATATGCATATTTCAAAAAGTTTTGGTTCAGATTTAAACTTATGCCTACTATTTTTAAATTTTTTTGAAGTTTATTTATTTACTGAGAGAGAGAGAGAGAGAGAGAGAGAGAGAATCCCAAGCAGGCTCCGCATGGTCAGCACAGAGCCTGATGCAGGGCTCCAACTTACTAACCATGAGATCATGACCTGAGCCAAAATCAAGAGTCAGATGCTTAACCGACTGAGCCACCCAGGTGCTGCTATTGCCTATTGCTTTTTAAATTTCTTTTTTAAAGTTTTATTTAAATTCTAATTAACAGTGTAATATTATTTTTAGGTGTACAATATAGTCATCGACACTTCTATAAAACACTTGGTGCTCCTCACAACGAGTGAGCTCCTTAATTCCCATCACCTATTTAACCCATTACTCCACCGACCTCCCCTTGGGTAACTGTTTGTTCTCTATAGTTAAGAGTCCCTTTCTTAGGTTGTCTCTCTCTCTCTCTTTTTTTCTTTTTGCTCATTTGTTTCATTTCCTGGCCCTAGCCTTAACCCTAGATTTGAGAATAAAAAAGATACACATACACACACATGGAATATTACTGAGCCATAAAAAAGAATTATATCTTGCTATTTGCAACAACATGGATGGAGCTAGACAGTATTATGCTAAACGAAATAAATCAGAGAAAGACAGCATATGATTTCACTCATATGTGGAATTTATGCTATTTCTGCAAATGAATGTGCATACAGAGGTTAGATACAATCATAATGATTGAAAGTTACGATATCAATTATTATGTGAGTATGGAAAAGAAGCAGGAAGTTGAAGTTTGTCTAACAATAGGTAGAGGTGGCAGGGTTGCAGGAGATGCTTAGATGAATGGGAAAGTAAGGAATTAGGGTAAGGAAGGGAAGAAGGGACACCTTCATTAGGTTCCTTTTGTCTTCCCCTGTAATAAATTGGCAATATTATGGCGGAACAGAAGAGAATAAAATACTGGAAGTGTGATAATCCAAGGATTCTACCTCACGTGCAATTTCATGGCTGCATTAAATGAACAATACAATTATTTAAATGCATATCCTTAAACAATGGAATTATGGTATCTTAGGGTTAGAAGTCATATTAAAATGGATTTTGGACCAGGTTTTCAAATTTTATAAACACAAGTTACACAATGTCACAGTCTACATTCTTAGAAAACAGAACCAAAGACAAAGCTGCATATTACATCCTTATTAAGGGGTGAAGGTGGGGTATAATTGGAGGGAAATGGGCATGAAGGAAAAGGGAAGAAAGTGAATACAAGAGATTAAATTACTGAACTGGCCATAGCTTTATAAAACTTACAGGTCGTTGCTTTGACTCCATGCTTGGAAGGGCTCTAAACTTTGTTTAATGCTTTGTTGTCACCATTTTGAAATTCTTATTTTAAATGGAGCCCTGCATTTTCACTTTACACTGGGTCCTTCTAATCATGTAATCAGTCCTGGTCTTCAGCTATGACAAATGAAAGAATTGCAATTGGGTAGAATTGGTTACAGGGGGTGAGCAGTTCACCTGTTGATGCCTTCTCATTTTCTATTCTCTCATTGGTAAATTTCCATTTCAAGGTGTTAACTTCCCATTTTGGCTAGGGAACAAGACAAGTGGCCCAGGTTTGGAGGTGGGGGGAGGTGGCATAGAAAGGGTGCTTAGTGGATCTACAGTGGTGTATAAACCAGATGCAGAACAGATGATTCACTATATCCTAAGTGGCTTATTCCCTTTTTGGCAGTTGATATAATTAGAAAAATTTTTGTAACTTATCATTAAAATCAGCCTACTTGAACTCTTACAACTTATCAACTCTTACCAACTCTTAGTCCTCATGTTGCCTTATGGCATCACGGATCAAGTCCACTCCCTATTTTACAGAAAAGGTGTCATTTTCATCTTCTTAATCTTCCTAGGCTATAAACACTCAGTTCCTATAGCTAGTCTTCCTAAGGTATAAGGGTTAGTTATTTGTCGAATTCTTAAGTAATAACTAACATACTATACTAGTACTATGTAGTAAGTACTAGTTATTCTAACTAGTTTTATGTATTAACTCATCTGTACAAAAACTTTATGATGTATTTACTATGCTCAAGCAGGGCTGTGATATGAGCCATATGATATCTTCCCAGAAAACTGGAAATGCAAAGCAATGTCTCTAGGACCTAGAAGGTCAGAAAGTTGAAATTAAATCTGTGTCCAGTGACACACAGACATGTAACTTATATTAATTAGGAGACTGGCATGGTCTTAGGAGCCAGATCCACCTAGGTTCTGGTCTCTGCCATATCAAATACTAGTTGGGTTACCTTGAGCCAGTCTCTTACTCTGTCTGGGTCTTCATTTCCTGATTTGCAAAATGAAGATGGTAATACCTTCCTTAAAGGGTAGTCATTCAAGTTAAGTGATTTGCTAAATATAAAGTTTCTATCATTATACTTGGTACCTATAGGTAATCTATAAATATTCATTTCATAATTCATTATTCTTCCCTCTTTTCCTTACATTCCAACAGACAAATTGCTACTATGTACGTGCTCCCAATCATTAAACTACAGTTTAGATGTAATCTGAATAGCAACAACAAAAAAAAGCAGTCATTTCCTAGTGGCTACCCCACTATGGTCTGATTTAAGATAATATTAGTCTCCTCTCTAATCAAAACAACTAAATGCAGACTGTTCCTGATTCATAGGTTTTACACAGCACACTAAATTTTGGGTCTGGGAACTAGTGACAATTATACTAATGAACAGCCAATTTGTTAGAGATATTAACAAGTGCCAAATTTAAAGAATACTTCTGGAAATTAGTAGTCTGTATTCCTCTGGAGACAATTACAAGTTAGTTATTTTGGCTTTCTAGACTTGTATAAAAGATAACAGGTTTTTTAAAAATTTGTTTTGTTTTCTGTTTTTTGTTTTTGCTTGTTTTTTAGTGTTAGAAAGGAATTAACATGTGTTTACCTGTCTGATTTTTTGCCTTAAGTACATTTGCTTCAGTCTGAAGAGTTAGGAGTCAATGTTGATTATGTAACTATTTAATTAGGTCCTAGCCTCCATTACTTCTAATATTTCTTAGAGAGAGAGCAAGAGAGGAAGAGAATGTGTGTATGGGGTAGGGAGAAAGGAGGCAAGAGAGAGACTGAAATACTTTTACTGGAGGTGGGAGAAGATGTAGAGTTCCTAGAGTCCCAAGAACATTAAAATACCAGAGTGGGTTAGAAATGCTCCTCTCCTGCATAGTCTCAGCCTCAGGGTATATTTTTGTGCCTGCCATTATTTAGTTCACTAATATAAACTAGGGAGCCTTTAATGACCGTGCAAACATTTTCTATCTGAGTAAATTCCCACTATGGGTATTTTCAATGACTGATTAGTCAGTCTGGTGGCACTTTAACTTTTTTCTCTCATTTCATTTTTTACATCTGCTACTGAATTACTGAATCTGAATTATAACACTAAAATTAAATTATAGCTATCAAGTTCTTTATTATAGCTTTCTTCCTTGTACTCCATAAATAATCTTTTAAGTTCAGTATACTTTCTTGAGTTATATGTAGGGAGAAACTTTTCCCACAAATCTTATTTATCTACTTACTTCAGTTGAAAATATACATAAACTTTTTTCCTGGCTTCAAGCTAATGTGTGAGAGTGTCCTGATCTTCACTCAAAACATTTATTTATTTATTTATTTATTTCAGAAGTCCAAAGTAACTTTATTTATAATTCAGTAATGTGTGAAGAGTGGTTTATAATTAAATAACACTTTAGAGGCTCATTCTTAGTTAAGAGCTTTTCTCATTAATGTTCATTACTTTTCCAATTTGTTTCCCAGAAATCAAATGAGTTGTGCAACTTGATGAACATGTATACATTCATTTTCATATTTTTGGTGG
>CM053579.1:43510522-43550871 GCA_028646485.1 Cryptoprocta ferox | reverse complement strand
TGCTAAGGGAAATAAGTCAGGCGGAGAAGGACAGATACCATATGTTTGCACTCATAGGTCTAACAGGAGAAACCCAACAGAGGACCATGGGGAGGGGAAGGAGGAAAAAGAGTTAGGGAGAGGGAGGGAGACAAAACATGAGAGACTCTTGAATACTGAAAACAAACTGAGGGGGGAAGGGGAAGGGGGAAAGGTAATGGGGGTGATGGTCTTGGTGGAGGTCACTTGTGGGGAAGAGCACTGGGTGTTATATGGAAACCAACCTGACAATAAACTATAAAGTTAAAAAAATAAAAATAAAAATAAAAATAAAATAAAAAAACCATAAGAAAGAAAAAGCATTCAAAGCAGGAGCAAGAGCACAAATGCAGCAGCAGAAAAGTAATATCAGGAAAAAAAAAGCTGTTTGTTGAGAGGGTTCTGGGTGCCCAGCTTATGTGAAATGTAAACACTCTTTACCCATTGATTTACATTAAAATTTTAATTAAAACTGAAAAAAAATTCTTAGAAACATATAAACTACCTAAACTGAAAGAGGAAGAATACAAAAATAAAAACATAAACAGACTGATAACCAGCAAGAAATTGAATCATTAATCAAAAATTCCCAGCAAAGAAAATCCAGGGTCAGATGTCTTCCCAAGGGAATTCTACCAAACATTTAAAGAAGAGATGATACTTATTCTTCTCAAACTATTGCAAAAAATAGAAATGGAAAAAAAAACCCTTCCAAACTTATTCTATGAAGCCAGCATTACTGTGAAACCAAAACCAAAGACTCCACTAAAAAAGAGAACTGCAGGCTAATATTCCTGATGAACATGGATGCAAAATTTCTCAAAAAAATAATATCAATTTGAATCCAATGGTGCATTAAATGAATCTTTCACCACAACCAAGTGGGATTTACACCGGGACTGCAAGGATGGTTTAATATTTGCAAATCCATCAATATTATACACCGCATTAATAAAAGAAAGGATAAGAACCATATGATCTTCCCAATAAATATAGAGAAAGCACTTGACAAAATAGAATATCCGTTCATGATAAAAACCCCAACAAAGTATGGATACAGGGAACGAACCTCAACATCATAAAGATCATGTATGAAAATCTCAAAAATTTTTCAGAGTTAGAACAAACAATCCTAAAATCTCTATGGGACCACAAAAGGCTCCAAAGAGCCAAAACAATCTTGAAAAAAAAAAAAGACAAAAAACAAAACAAAACCAAAAGACCCAAAAGCTTGGAGGCATCACAATCCTGGACTTAAAGTTATATTACAAAGCTCTACTGATTAATACAGTAAGGTACTGGCACAAAATCAGACACATAGATCAATGGACAAGAAGAGAAAACCCAGAAGTGAGCCCACAACTATGTGGTCAACTAATCTTTGACAAAGCAGGAAACAATATACAATGGAAAAAAGAAAGCCTCTTTAACAAATGGTGTTGGGAAAAGTGGGCAGCATCATGCAAAGTAATTGAAACTGGACCGCTTTCTTTTTTAAAAAAATTTTTATGTTTATTTATTTTTGAGAGAGACAGACAGACAGAACGTGAGCAGGGGAGGGGCAGAGAGAGGGAGACACAGAATCTGAAGCAGGATCCAGGCTCTGAGCTCTCAACACAGAGCAGATGCGGGGCTCAAACTCACAAGCTGTGAGATTATGACCTGAGCCGAAGTCGGACACTTAACTGACTGAGCCACCCAGGCGCCCTGAAACCGGACCATTTTCTTACACCATACACAAAAATAATTTCAAAATGGATAAAAAACCTAAATGAGAGAAGGAAACCATTAAAATTCTAGAGGAGAACACAGGCAGTAAGCTCTTTGACATTGGTTGGAGCAACTTTTTATTTGACATGTTTCCTGAGGGAAGGGAATAAAAAGGAAAAATGAACAATTGGGACCCTATCAAGATAAAAAGCCTCTGCACAGTGAAGGAAACAAACAACAAAAGTAAAAGGAAACCTACTTACTGAATGGGAGAAGATACTTGCAAATGACATATCTGATGAAGGGTTAGTATCCAAAATCTATAAAGAACTTATCAAACTCAACAACCAAAAAAACAAATAATCCATTGAAGAAATGGGCAGAAGACATGAATAGACTTTTCCAAAGAAGATATCCAGATGGCCAACAGACACATGAAAAAATGCTCAATATCAGTCATCATCAGGGAAATACAAATCAATGATGGGATATTACCTCACACCTGTCAGAATGGCTAAGATTAGCAACACATAAAAGTACAGGTGCTGGTGAAGATGCATAAAAAGGGGAGCCCTCTTACACTGTTGTTGGGAAGGCAAACTGGTACAGCCACTTTGGAAAACGGTATGGAGGCACCCCAAAAAGTTTAAAATAGAACTACCCTATGATTCAGCAATTGTACTACTAGGTATTTGCCCAAAGAATAAAAAAAAATTATTGATTCAAAGGGGCACATGCACCCTAATATTTATAGCTGCATTATCAACAATAGCCAAATTATGTTAAGAGCCCGTATGTCCATTGATTGATGAATGGATAAAGAAGAGGTTGTACACACACACACACACACACACACACACACAATGGAATGTTACTCAGCAATCAAAAAGAATGAAATCTTGCCATCTGCAACAACACAGATAGATGGAACCATAAAAGAACCTGAATAGCCAAAGCAATCTTGAAAAAGAAGACAACCTGCGGCATCATAACCCCAGATTTTGAGATATACTACAATGCTGTAGTAATCAAAACAGTATGGTAATGGCACAAAAATAAACACATGAAACAATAAAATAGAATAGACATCCCAGAAATAAACCCATGATTATATGGTCAATAAAGCTTTGATGAAGGAGGCTAGAATATGCAATTGGAAAAAGACAAACGGTGCTAGGAAATCCGGATAGCTACATGCAAAATAATGAAACTGGACCACTTACTTACACTATATACAAAAATAAACTCAAAATGGATTAAGGACCTAATTTGAGACTGAAACCATAAAAATCCTAGAGGAGAACACAGGCATTAATTTCTCTGGCATCCGTTGTAACAATATTTTTCTAGATACGTTTCCTGAGGCAAGGGAAACGATATTAAAAAAAAAAATAACCATTAGGACTACACCAAAATAAAAATCTCTGCAGAGCAAAGCAACAATCAATAAAACTAAAAGATAACCTACTGAACAGAAGAAGATATTTGCAGATGACATATCTGATAAAGGGGTAATATCCAAAACATATAAAGAACTGATACAACTCAACACCCACAAAAGAAATAATCCAATTAAAAAATGGGCAGAAGACACAAACAGGCATTTCACCAAAGAAGACATCCGGATGGCCAACAGACAGATGAAAAGATACTCAACATCAGATATCACCAGGGAAATGGAAATCCAAACCAGAATGAGATACCACTTCACATCTGTCAGAATGACTAAAAACAAAAACAAAACAAACAAAAGCAAAAACAAAAACATAAGAAACAGTAAGTTTCTCAAGGATGTGAGAAAAAGGAACCCTTGTGCACTCTTGGTGGAATGCAACTGGATGCACCCACTCTGGAATACAGTATGGAGGTTCCTCAAAAAATTAAAAATAGAATCACCATATGATCCAGTAATTCCACTATGGGGCATTTACCCAAAACATATGAAAACAGTAATTCAAAAATATACATGCCATCCTTTGTTTATAGCAGCATTATTTACAATAGCTAAATTATGGAAGCAGCCTAAGTGTCCATTAATAGATGAACGGATAAATAAGATGTGGCATATAAATGCAACAGATATTACTCAGCCATAAAAAATAATGAAATATTTCCATTTGCAAGAACATTGATGAATCTAGAGAGTATAATCCTAAGTGAAATAATTCAGTGAGAGAAAGAAATACCATATGATTTCACTCCTATGTGGAATTTAAGAAACAAAACAAAACAAAACAAACAAAAGAGAGAGAAACCAAAAAACAGACTCCTAAGTATAGAGAACTAATTGATGGTTACCAGAGGGGACTTGGGTGGGGAGATGGGTGAAACGGTTGATGGGGATTAAGAGTACACTTATATTGATGGGCACTGAGTAACGTATAGAATTTTTGAATCACTTATTGTACACCTGAACCTAGTATAACCATATCCCTCAAGAAGGATGGGCAATGGAGATATTTATTCTTTGTTCATCATCACAGGGTGTGTTATTCCTCTCTGTGGACATATAGAAGGAAAAATCAATAGAATGAAACTTTAAATCCTAACATTATCATTTTAATATATGTAACAGTTGACTGTAGTTTTAGAGTAAACCAAGAATATTTGTATGATTTTATTGGGTGTTTCTAATTATAATAATTAATATTCCCATCAAAATATAGAATTTGCCAAGGTTCATACTGCTTTCTCAGTTTATCTTAAATTTATGAATAAAAATCTCATATTTTATATCTTGTTCAGTCGTGTTCTTGCTATTACTCTTTGTTATGTTGAAAAGAACAATGAATAAAGAAGTATAGCCAAAATGTTAGCCCTTGTTAATTATGTGATATTAAACACTTTCTTTAATCTTTCTAAGACTCAGTCTCCTTTTGTATAAAGTCATGCTTAATACAGAACCTGGCTCTTAGTAAGCTCTTTATAAATGGTAGTAGTTATTATTATTACTATTAGGTATTAGAAACATGCATAATTAAGCGCAAAAGCAATAGCTAACATAAATGTCAGGTACATCCTGCTATGAATGCAAACAGGATCAATTTCTTTAAAATGCACATAAAATAAATGTCTTATTATCATTTTATTAGTTATAATAATATTCAAATTTCATACCTTTTTTTATTTTCCCCTAAATATTTACTATTACTTACTTAGAATATTCAATTAACATAAGCTTTTTCTTTTCTTCTGTGTTTATACATCCTAAGGATGAACATATCCTAAATAAATAGGATATTGGAAATTTTATGACCAATTCTTGAATTTGGAACAATGATTCTTCCATCAAAGCTTAGAGATAGCATTTATAATAAGATGTTATCCTTTATGATTTGTTTCCAGGGTCTTGTTTCTAAAAGACTACAAGACGGAAAAAAGTAAAAAAAAAAGTAAAGAAAATATACTTAAATGATATCATTTCAGAAAACTCTGTCATTTAATAAGCAGATTTTGACCTTCACTTTAAAAATGGGATCAAACAAGTATAAAAAACCAGATTAAAATCATCTGGAATTAACATCTTCCTTCCAGCTTGAATAATAAACTATTATTTATATGTATTATTTTTCTCCTCAGGCATTTCCACATTGAATATCTAATTTTGTTATCATAATCACATTGAGGGATAAATGGGTTTAATATTACTGTGTCTATCTTTCAAATTAAGAAACATTATCATATAAATGAGGTAACAGGCAACTGATAGGTTAAATGGCCAAAGGATGATCCAACAAGTTGATAGCAATAAAGTTGAAGCTAGGATATATATGATTCTCCTCCTTGAACATGTTATTTCTAGAATGTGTTTCTTTCAGATCTGACCTTATCAGAATCCTTTGCCACAGAGATATTAGCTTCCAATAGGAGTCAGGGTTTCTTCCCTTAAAATTTCAGTGAACCTTCTAATAAAAATACCAACTCCACTGTAACTGTTGTACACAGAAATATTATTGACCAGTTTGGGTAATATAAAATTGGTGCAAGTTAATATCATGTTTGCTATTTACTAATTTACCTCATTAACTTGTAGAATCCAAATTCCAGCAAAAGACCTTAGTTAAATTCCAGAAATCACATCAGCAGTGTAGCCCCTACAACTTAGTCCTTGTGTTCAAACCACATTTGAAATGTGTAAAAAGTGGGAGAATAGAAGGAACTGCTTAGGTGCCTCTGATGGAGTTCTTTACCCTCCTGAATTTCTCAGTCTCATCTTTGTTGATAAAACTGCAGTAACTAACCATGTTGATTTCCAGATTCTACCATTTGTTCCTAGAGGTACAACAGAATCTCCACTCAGGGCATGAGCCATCTCTTCTTTTGACTCTGCTGGGGCAGCAGATGGCTGCTTCTTTGTTCACTTCTGTTAGTTTTCCCTCTTCCTTTACTCTCCCCTCTCCACTTTGACATTACTACACAACATCAGTCCTTTAACCTCTTGCATTGAATGTATCTCTGTGCTTTATTTCAGAGTCACTCAAATTACCTTTGATTTATGAATATTCAAATTTTAACTAATGAGCTTGATTGAGATAAAATTCAGCAACATTCCCACATGTCCTATTTCCTAACATTGAAGCAAAGACACAGTGATAACAATGAAAACAATGACAGGTTCATGGTGAAAATTTTAACTCAGGATGTGCTCAGGACATGTTAAGATTCAATGATATACAAGACAGCATAATATTGATAACATGTATGAAAAGATCAACCTGAATGTTTACATGTTATATAATGTGTGGGTGGGTATTTTCTTGTTTATTTGTTTGTTTGTTTTTAATACAGGAATGTACCCATGCACTCTTAAGACTTAAAGACACTTTGATAAAATCCTTAAATGACATACAACTTGCTGAAAAATAATTATTTACAATAACATCAGATCAACTCTGACAGCAAATATTTATACAATGCATGTGATCATTATAACTAAGCACAGGAAAAACATTGAGGACCTTTTAGATTAAAATGTAATACCTTTCTCACTTTTTTTAAAATTTTTAAAATGTTTTCTTTTTATTTTTGAGAGAGAGAGACAGTGCGAGCAGGGGAGGGTCAGAGAGAGAGGGAGACACAGAATCCGAAGACAGGCTCCAGGCTCTGAGCTAGCTGTCTGCACAGAGCCCGACGCAGGGCTCGAACCCACAAACGGTAAGATCATGACCTGAGACGAAGTCACACGCTTACCTAACTGAGCCACCCAGGCTCCCCGTTTTCTCGCTTTTTATAAGACATTACACATTTTAAAAATTTGAATGACCAGCTTTCTAAAAATGTTATGTTGAAGCATACATACATTGTGCACATAGGTTACCAGCTGAATGAATTTTCACAAAATAAACACACCCATGTAACCAGGATCCAGATCAAGAAACAGAACATGACCAGCACCCCAGAAGCCCTCATGTACTTTCTCCTCGTCACTAACCCACACCAAGAGTAACCATTATAATTATTTCTAATGCCATACATTTATTTTTCCTTAAATATCCACTTTTAAAGAAAACATTTTTTAGACCTGATTTTCTCCTTGTTGCTTAATATTTAACAAGTTGAAATTAAATATCTGCAAATATATTTTAGCTAATTTAAGCACCTAGAAAGTTTCATTGTCAGGTTAAATTAAGATAGCAGCTAGGATCAGGTTGATGTTTTGTTTTGTTTTAAATGTTTATTTATTTATTTTTGAGAAGTGAGCAGAAAAGGGACAGAGAAAGAGGAAAACAGAGAATCCCAAGCAGGCTCCAGGCTATCAGCACAGAAGCCCAACACAGGGCTTGAACCCACAAACCACGAGATCATGACCTGAGCCGAAATCAAGTGTTGGACACTTGACAGGCTGAGGCACCCAGGTGCTTCAGGTTGACGTTTAATAAACATTCTTGGCACTGAATTTATAATGCCATTACTGTGTTAGATTTTTGTTGGGAGCTGTCTGAACTTACCGGTTGAGTGAAAACTCCTGGTGAGGGTATGGCAAGTTTGCATGGTCTCTTGCCCCCAGACAGCTACCAAAATCTACCCTTTTGTAACTTTCATTTCTGCTTGGGCACCAAACCTCAGAGTGCTTTGCTGATTAGTGTCAGGAGCGGCCTGTCCCCCTGCCCTGTCCCTAAGGCGTGATTGCACCTGGTTAGGGAAAAGATGAGTAAACTAGATACACCCTAATGCGACTAAGGCAAGCAATATATAATTTTCCCCCTAGCTGAGCAATTAACCGATAACTCACTACTTTCTGGGCCTGGACGCCATTGCAAAAGTCACTACTGCAATAAAATGTATCAATCATCTTTGGGACTGTGAGAGCAGGCATTATGCCTCCTGGGAATCCTGTTTTTCTGGGAACTTTCTCTTAGAGTCATAAACAGCCTAATGACCCTTACTCATAAAAAACTGACCTTTACTAAACAATGCTGTTTGCCTCTTGGTTACAGGTCGCTTCCTTAGGGCTATACCTGAGGTTTTGTAAAAAAAAATATCTGCCCTTCTCATATAATAGCATCAGTGCCTGTAGCTAAGTTTTTTATGACAATCATTATTACTAAAATTGTAACTTCTGCAGAACCCATGTCCTGGAAAATTGTAAAAATTTTCTATGAGAAATCATTTACTGCTCTTTCTGCTCCTTCTACTTTTTAAAATAAGTAAGACCGAGCAGCGATGCCTGCCAGAAGAGCAGAGATGCCTGCCTGGTGATCAGAAAGAAAGCCGAGGCTCTCTCACTCTCTCTTTCGCCGACACCGTCCATCCTTCAGGGAGCCCTGGACCTGCTGGAGCCGGACTCCGGCAGATTTTGCCCTGAAAAAGCAGACTAATGATATCACACATTATTTCAGAAAGCATCATGCAGGGACGTAGCCATAAACATGGAAACCATTACATTGTAATGCAAAGGAGTATAGGATCAAGAACCAAACTAAAAAGTTCCAGTCAGTACTATTCTATAAGAGAGAAGTGAGAAAACAATGAAAACCAAAACAACTGGGAAAGCTTTTATGGAGGGGTCAAATTTAAGCTGGACCTTCAAAAAGATACATAGGGCT
The DNA here is from genome assembly GCA_028646485.1 of Cryptoprocta ferox. Lineage (NCBI taxonomy): Eukaryota > Metazoa > Chordata > Mammalia > Carnivora > Eupleridae > Cryptoprocta > Cryptoprocta ferox. The sequence continues at coordinate 43,542,097 of CM053579.1, read as the reverse complement.
CAAATGGGCTGAGAGAAGGGGGTGGCATTTCTGTTTGGAAAAAGCACAGGAGTCTAGGCTCTGAGACATGAGGGGCAAGGATGTGAGACAGATAAGCTGTGCACACAATTACTAGCAGAAAAGATTCTGGGATGTAAAAGCTAAGGTATCCTGACAAATGCCTATGTAAGTTTACAAAAAAACACTGACTTACATTGAAACATTTTACTCAAATCCAAATGGCATGGTCTCTAGTTCCTTTCACTGCTACCTGAAGATATTATTTTTTTCAAAAATAGTTTCCTCCAGAAATGAACATTAATTAGTGTGTTCGTATATTATGAATTGAAAACACTGGTTGGTAATGACTAGATTACTGACCAGCAAAAAAAAAAAAAAAAAAAAAAAAAAGACTTTCCCAAATCTTTTTGAAATTTTAGGTTGAAAATTTATTTTCTATGCATGTTTTAGACCTTTTATTGTTTCTGTAATTTTAAACAAATTCACTTTATTAAAAAATATGGTGACTTGGTGTAAGGAAGAAAGTAATATAACAAACTGGAAAATTGATACAGTTGATTCCCTAAAATAACTAAATAGTCCTTTAAATTTTATAAGATATTTATGGTGTTACTATGATAGGATGCAAATCATTCAACAAAAAATATTTAGGTTATTTTTATAGTATAATATATGAAAAAGTCCAAAGGAAGCTGAACAATTTAACTATTCATGTAAAAAGGATGTGGTGGTAAGTTGTGGACTCAGTTTTACACTCAGACTACTCACATTTAAATAAGGTCAATTCTACTGACATTGTGTTACATCAGTATATTTTCATAATGTGCTCCTAAAAAGGTAGACTAAAAATCAAAGTTTAAATCTGCTAGGAAATACTGTAATTTAATACTTTTCACATCTTTGGGTTTTATGAGTCACTAAAAACAGTAGGATTTTGTTCCATAACTCAAAGATTTTTCAATAAAACACTAGACAATATGGAAGTAATTTTTTTTCAGGAATTAGAACGAGAGAGAGACGTTTTAGCAGTTAGTTAGATATAACATTGAGAAAGTTGGCTGCCATTAGCTCCAATGAGACTTTAATCCTTATTGCTCACCATATCCTTTATGGTTTGGTGGCCTCCATAAGTTTAGATCCTTTCCTTTATTAGCATGATAGTTTCCAATTTTAACTTTCTTTTTGAAAGAAGTAAAATATAGACAAGGAAATATTGTTAAGTCCTGGTGTCCTCTTTATTCTAACTTATCTTGTTTCTCCTCTTGTATTTATAGTAAACAGTAATTTTAAGGCTGTAACTCTCTATTTGCCTACTTCCTACAATGTCTTATTTTGAGATATGCCTGCTATACTACAATGATATGCAATTATTCAACTAAATAAACATTTATTGAGTATTTACTTGTCTCTGAGATGCTGTGCTAGCACTGAGACTGTAGGGACTAATCTAGGAGGTAAAGAGAGAAACAAGCATTGAAACAAAAAATATGAATATGGTATGTGCAATGTTACTATATGGCTAAAGTGTTGCTGTGCCATGAAGAAAGGATTTTGCTGTCAAAACGGGGCTATGGAGAGGACATAGCATTTAAACTCCAGTAAGTCTTTTATTTGGCCAGCATTTACTCCAATATGTGAGCATGAATCTCTGTTGTATATTTTAGACCACAAAGGAAGCAAAAATGGAGCTGAAATATATGTAATAACAAAACTCCAGACAAGGTCTGCAGACCTTCATTGATTCTCTGATCCAGTTGTGTGATTGTGGAAATTCCTTCATCATTCTGGGCCTCAGTTTGTTGAACTGTAAAATAATGAATTTGGACTAATTGATATCTTGGGTCCCTTTCAGCAGGGATGAGATTATCTTTAAAGCTTCTGCCAACTCAGGAGTTTTGGAAAATGTTGTTTTGTGTTTTTGATGTTGCTGTTGTTGTTCCCTCAACATTTTTACTCTATTATTTTACTTTTTCTTTATTTCATACATTTCCCCCTACAATATTCCCTCTAGTCTGAGCTTTAATCATGATTAATCCTGTGAAGAAGTCAGAGTAGATTAAAAGCTAATCAGAGTTACTAATATGACATGGAAAGATGACAGATATCAAAAGGTATAGTTGGTCATTAAAATTTATAATAATTTATTTAATTCATAAGAAATTAACACAGTTTATAGGAAACTTGACAGCTTTTATTTTATAAGATGACACTGAGTTAACTGAAGTGAAATCCATTTCATATTTATGTGAACCCATAGGATTAATAGTGCTTTCAAATACATTAATACAGTTTTTCCCCATTGAATGGGAAAGTTTTAATAAACTTTACTCTTTTGGTTTAATCCCTGGAGCCAACCTATAAAACACTAGAGGTTTTTGTTTTGGCTTTTGTTTTTAACACTAGAGGTTTGGTTTTTAATCAACTGTAAAAATCCTTAAAGCTCAAAGTTAAAGTGATAGTCACAGTGGTGGGGAGAAGAATAAAGGATTTATAAAATATGTCTCATAAACCAGCAATGCTTTATACAATATATATCTATATATCTATTATATATAATTACACGCACACAGTACACACACAATCTTTAAAACTAATCATTGGGGAAAAGGTAATTGTGTGGTTTATCAAAAGTAGTTTAAATACTTTAAAGGTATCAGAATCTCTATAGCAACCATTGTTTTTTCTTTCTAACGACTCATTGGTATGTCAAACATGAATAAGAGGACCTGCAGATTTATAATTTAACCTAGCATAAAATGACCAATGCAACAGAATTTTATTAATTTCATTGGTAATAAAACGACACTGTAGTGTTTAATGCTGAACTTCATAAGGGATACAAGAATGTCTGTTTAGAAGAAAGTTAGGTACTCTACTCCCTCACCCTGCCTGCTTGCACCCCCCCCCCCCGGCCACAATAACTAAATAGATAAATAAGTGAAATCAAACCAAAGCAAAACCATTCTATAATTCTTTAAGCAATGTTTCATAAACTTTTCTCACCCTAGTACCCCTAATGGAAGAGAAGGTTGAACACACACCCTTAGGGATCTGTTGCAAGTGTGAAATTTCTTTGAAGTCATCTCTTTCATTTTAAAAAATTCATGTAGTTTTGAGTTCTATCCCATAATATATATCTGTTTTAATGGGAAAATTATGTGTTTTCCCCCAATATCTCTGAGTTAACAGAGCTCCAGGAAAATATGCTAAGTTTACACTATATATTTACATATTCTAAGACACACAGTTTTAGAAGCTTAGCTAAAGAATAAACACAATTATAAAATGAATTTTTCCACAGATCCCACATATTTCCCACCCTCAGTTTTCTTCTCACTTCAAGGTATTTTTTTTGTCAGTTAATTTGAAGCCTATAACTCTACTACCCAAATGAAATAAATATAACTGCTATACAAGACAGAAAAGATCTTTATGCTATCAAAATTGATACTTGGGTTCCAAAAATCAAAAATATAGAAAAAAGTATTAATAGTAATACAGTTGTTCTTTAAATATGAGTTACATAATTCAAACATTAACTGAATTAGTTTCATCTTATAAATATCTCTCTAGTTTAAAAAGAAAGGTACTTTTTGTTTTGTTTTAGAATGTGATCATTTCATATAAAGATAGTCCATCATCAAATAAACTGAATTATATAGTGCTGATCTATTTTTATGTTTGCTGGTTGACTATATACAGGCTATGCACAGTGCTAGAGGTGACAGAATGTGATTCAAACAAGTTTGAACTGCATATTAAGCAAACAAGACAAGTTAGATTCAAATACCAAGGAAAAGTATTGAACTATAAACAAGAGGTAACTGGCTTGACCTTTCACCATGCTTTGTTTTTTTTCCCCTGTAGACTAAATTCCAGAGTATCTTCTCCTAGGGCTTCAGTAGCAAAACATTTACAAAAATGGATTCTGAACAGGGATTTGACAAATGATAGTTCTCTTAGAGGACAGGGCAGTTGAGATTTCTAGGCATGGGATGCAGCATGAAATCATACACAGAGACAGGATTACTAGAAAGCAATAAAATGGCTCAAGAGAAAATATGTCTTAGCACACTGAAATGAGAACTAGGAGGGGATGAAAAAGGGATGCAAGCAGGTGGAATGCACTTAAGAATTTGAGTTGAGACTGAATTTCATAGGGAAAGAGAAAAAACTAGTCAAAATAACTTGAGAATGGGGATTGCTGTGGCCCAAACAGTGAGATAGGAAGAGGATTTCTAGCAACAGTCTTGAAAAACAGTGGCAGGAAGAATACAGAGAAGCAGAAATAATCAAAGTACAACAGAGATTTTGCTCTTGAAATAGGAAGAAAAATTTGGTGATACTGTAAAAGAAAAATATGAAAGGACTTACCAAAGCCCACACACAGGAAACAAATAGAACTGGATATAACACATAGTTAGCTGCAACTATAGGAACTGTAGGCTCCCTTATGATTATCCCCTTCAAGACAACAGCAGCGACTACGATATTTGTAGTAGTATATTGCATATTATGACTACTACTATTAATAAAGATAGTGGTATAGCAACAGCTACATATTTACTATATGCCAAGCCTTTTATTTAATGCTTTATACATGTCAACTCATGTGATCTTCTTGTTACTATAAATACCATTTTACAGATGAGGAAACAAAAACTTAGAAGTTTACATTAGTAGCTCTAGGTTATAGAACTAAGTTATACAGCTAGGATTAGACCTTTATAATATCTAACTCAAAAGGCTGTGACCTACAGGTTACCTTCGTCATTAGCAGTGGTGGCTAAAAGTATGTATGAAATGATATAGACATAGACACAAATATATGATAATATAGAAATATAGATAAACTAGTATTTAGACTTAAAAATCAAAGCTGATATAAGCTTCATAATACATTTCATTACAGTTGTTCCAGATTATTTTGACTAAAAATGATTATCAGATATATTCATGTAAAGTATTCTCAATGTAAGAACTAAAAATTTAAAAATTAAGAACTAAAAATCATCATAAAATTAATAGATCATTTTATTTAAACATATTATTGATATACTTCTCCAAATCTTTCTAAAATTGAATCTACATATTGAACAAATAAAATTTAGAAAAAAATTCTGGTAGAGGGCAATAAAAAGGAATAAAGGATGACATTATCTAATTTTAGAGTTGGTCTTATTTGTGACATTTCTCATGTTTCCAATTAGAAACTTTCTAAATGTTGCTATTATCCCATATTAGTTACATGTTAGTTGTAAATGTGACTAGTCACAAAGGTCTATTTTTAAATGTAAGGGCCAAGATAGAGAAGTTCTTTAGAAAAGCAATTGCCAGTGAGTATAATTTTACATCATATCTTAAGATTTGTTTTAACAAAAAGGAAAGTACTATGGAATCATACTTTGTCTTCTTTTGTTATTCTGGTCCTGGGACCAAAAAAGAGACACACTGGATTAATTTAAAGAAGTACACTGAGAATTTGGTTGAAAATACCAAACCAGCAGAGATGACCACTGAACAATATTATACAAACAATATTCTGGGTTTTATAGACATACATTTTTCCCCTTAAATGAACACTAACAAGTTTATATGGTTTGTAATAAACTTGGGAAACATATATACTTTTGAGTCCTTACTGAAAATCCTCAGAGGAATAGAGAAATGGAATTACAACAGTGTAATTTCAAATATAAGATTTATGGCATAGTTTTCTTACCTAAGAGGGAAAATGTACTTCTCCACATATATAATCTCACCTTCAAAAAATGTTTTCTTGATCCTTTCTCCTTTCTCCCACTTTGTAGCTTCTTACAAAAGTAGACAATATTCACCAACCAACAAAGCTGATTAGCTCAAATTAAAATCTTGGAGACACTTTTGTTCCCTTCTCCTGTTTTCCACTAATGCCAAGTCCCACTTATTGTAGTCCTTCAATGATACCCTGGTGCCTACCATATCAAGACAAGACTACTTGGCATGACACTGAAGTCTCTGAGTTGACCACCTTACTGCTCCAGCCCTAGAGCCAACCACTCTTTCACCCATCTTAATACATTTTGCCACTGTTTCTTGCTCATATTATTTGCTTGCAAGCCTCTTTTCCATGTCTGTAAAAATCCTATGGTCATCCTTCACACTTTGACCTCTTCCACGAAGCCTTCTCTTATCTACATATTCAAAAGGAACTTACTATCTCATTTAAATTATAGTATACTATCTTTCTGTGTAGTACTTCTTATATTCATCCTTATTTTATAAAGTATGTGTATATATGTCTTTTTTTACCTTCTAGATTTTAAACATATTCAAGCAAGAACTGTCCCACCATTATATTGATATCATCAAAAGCTCCATGGTATGGTTCATTTGTAAACAATATCCACCTGAGTGATTATGAAATGATTGAATAGCGGCACCTGGGTGGCTCAATCGGTTAAGCATCTGACTTTGGCTCACGTCATGACCTCAAGGTTCATGAGTTCGAGCCCCGCATCGGGCTCTGTGCTGACAGCTAGCTCAGAGCCTGGAGCCTGTCTTCAGATTCTGTGTCCCCCTCTCTCTCTGACCCTCCCCTTCTCACGCTGTCTCTCTCTCTCTCTCAAAAATAAGTAAAACATTAAAAAATTAAAAAAAAAGAAATGACTGAATAAACATGCTATCTGATCAGAGATATGAAAGCTTCAATAACCTAGCAGTATTAAAAAATATAGTAAGTAAAAAGTAGGTCATTAAAATGCACTATACTATCAAATATATGTCAATGGAAACTATCTTCCTGCTTTTCTTATATCCATAAACAAAAATAAAAATATGATTAATGCTTATTTAATATTACCACTTAAAATATAATACTTAGGCAAGGAATAGTTTCAAAATAGCTACAAATCAATTACCTTTGCTTGCACTTTCAACATGCTCCAGTTCTTCAGGAAATTTCAGGATATCCCGGTATTTTTCCTCACAAAATTCAGCAATAAAATGCAAAAGGGTTGTCTTTTGATCTGCTGACTTAGTATCTCTGATCTGGAATAAAATAACAATATTTTTAGCATATTTTGGATAACATAAATATAGACTTTTTCTTCAACAAGTGAAATAAATGAGTGAACTCAATTTACTATAATTATTTTAAAATAAAAAAAAGTTAGGGATAGCTCCCTAATGGGGTCTAGCAACAATGCTCTAGATTTTAAAATGAACACCATATTTTAAAAGAAAGATGACCCAAAAAAGAGAAAGTTTAAATATATATATATTTTTTTAAAGTCTAAATTATTATGGTAAAAAATGAAGTATTCTCGGAGAAAAGAGTATTAATTTAAGTATTGATAGTTATAGTCTTAGTTAATGTGTGCTTTTGCTATCAGCATTTGTTCTTTGCTTTATCACAGAAATATATTATTGAAAGCTGGATTTGTTTGTGAGCTTATATTTATTTTTAGCCATTACTGATACAAATTAATGTAAAGTAGTAAGTACATATTGCTCTCCTTTACTTGTATAGCCCATCAAAAAAGAAAAACTGAAAAGTCCTTACGCTAATTTAAAATAGAATCTGAGCACACAATTGTGATGACATTTTTTTCCTGTTTACATGTGGTATTCCCTTTTCATAAATACTTTTAGAAAAGAGATGCTATAGTTAGAATGATGAAAATCTTTAAATTACAGGGCAAAAAACTATGATGAAAATCTAAGCGTTGTCTTTAACATAACACTCAGACTAGACTAAGCTGCAAAAGAAATCAAGGATTTACCTACAAACAAAGGATAAATATGGAATAAAGTATCAAGTTTTCTCATTCTACTGGATGTTTTAATTCTATAATCCTTAGGTAATGGGTTTTCCTACTGATATTTATACTTATTCAGGGTTTTTAGCTTTAAGGATAACTCTGTTTAGAATAAATGTATATTCTTCCCTGACAGGTTTATGAAAAGGCTGTGGAAGATAGTTAGGGAATTAACAGAATAATTTAATACTTAACTGAATAATTTAATACTTAACTGTTTTAGTGACTGCGGAAAAAAAATCACATTTAATCAATCAGACCCATACTGAATCTGTTTTGTTCTACAGCTTTTTAACAATTGTTTATGACCCTGTGACATGAAGAACTTAAAAGAAATATTAGTCTCAAGGCTCAAAACTAAGCTACAGGAGGCATTATGTTGACAGTTCAGGTGGTCACAAGGTCACAATGATTTCTTTTAGAATTTCTGGGATTACTTTATCCCACATAGGTGAAATATTTAAAATTTTGCATTTTAAATGCATTGGATCTTGCTGATCCACCTAACACTTTCAAGTACTACAAGGCTGAAGTAACACAATTTGAGGACAAGATATAAATAAGAAAAAAAAAGCAACAAAACCTCAAGGGCAACTTGGGGTAAGCAAGGTTTTTGCTCTACAGGAATCAATGAGAGGTTCACTTTCCTAAAGAGAGGTCTTTACCTGGGATTACAGTGTTATATGTTTATAAAGTGCATTGTTTTCAGAGTATGCTGGATATTACAAATTACAAGAAAATTCATATTTTCTTTTTTTCTTATAAAACACTTGAATTCCTAAATCTTAAAATCATTAGTTGCTTAGGAAAAATAGAAGGTACAGCTCCCTGAAGGAAAGGAAATTGACCTATATTTTATAAACTCTGTGGAAACTATACAGATGCACACACACAGCACCACCGCCACCAACAACAAAAACCACTTAATTTTTCAGGACATCAAATTGTACAAACATATATTTAAGTATTTTATTGTATTATTATTTTTTAATGTTTATTTAGTTTTGAGAGAGAGAGCGAGCGAGAGCGAGAGCGAGAGCGAGCACGGATGAGGAAAGGCGGGCCAGAGAGAGACGGAGACACAGAATCTGAAGCAGGCTCCAGGCTCTGAGCTCTCACACAGAGCCCTACACGAGGCTTGAACTCACAAAACGCGAGATCATGACCTGACCCAAAGTAGGACGCCCAACCAAATGAGCCATCCAGGTGCCCCTATATTTAAGTATTTTAAATGCACATGGCCAAAACTGGAAAGGAAAACACAAAAACAGAAAAATAGCATTGTGCTCATATGTCAATTTTATGAGTGATTTAAAAACCAGCTTTTGGTATGCATACTTATAAATGCTTAATTTTCTGAAACGGCTTTCAATTAGTAAATATTTATTCAGAATCAGGTCCATTAATTTAATTTCTGCTAAGAAATTTAGTTGAGTCGATGGTTACATTCCAAAAAGATAAATGAAACATAACATTTTGGTTAAATAAATATGTTGGTATCTTTGTTGAAATCAGAAAGACTTGCAGGCAGAACATGGATACGCTTTAAAAAAACCTGTAATATCCCCTTCAAAGCATGGGCAAACTTGGGCAAGTTCCTGTTTAGTCAAATTGAGAAATATCTTAGTTGGTATGGGAGACAAATTGCTAAATCTGTATCGCAATATTTATTTTTTAAATAACTTCACACTGAGAGTCTATTTTAAGGTTTCAAACTGGCAGGAAATAATTGTGACAAATATGTTGTCTTTTAAATTTTTCTCTATATATACAGACCCTTAGACCAGTCATTTAAAAATAAATATATACTGTTCAAATGAAGGGAAAATTTTTTTTAATTATTAAAGTATATTTGCTTTGTATTACCATGTCTTCAGTCGCTCTTACTGCATCTGCACCATTCACGCATTAGGCATTGTCTCTCTCAGGATCTATTGTGTTGTTCAATGTCAGCACAGAAGGCAACTCAGAACATTCACCTTCATCAGTTCTAAAGGTTAATGGCATTTGTCCAATAATTTGCTCTTCCAAGTGTACAAGTTGGATATATACATCTCTTGGGGTAACATAAAAGTAATCTGATATATGAGTATGTGTAAAATCACTTCCAAAATGTTTGAGTTAGTTTATTAAATAACACTGATTTCCATTTGCTATCTGGTTAACTTGAAATTATGATAATTTTACATTAACATCAAATATTCTAATAATACTTGTCCAGATTGCCCAAGTCTCAGTAGTGGCGATACTGTCAACATTTCAAGGTTTGCTTCCACCAGGAGTCAAGTTCCTTTTGGCAACCCTGCCTGTGATTTCCCTGTCTCCCTCTCACCAGCCACAGTTAGGCAGAGGTATGAGATAGATACATGACTTCTCTTTATAAGATACAAAACAATGATGAAAAAAAATACTCACCCTATAATCTTATGTCTTGTATATATTTCCACATAATAAAAACACAAGCAGCAGTTCCAGAAATTGGAAATATTTGAAAAAGCTAAAAACGCTTTATAATATTTTAATAAGCAGAGTTATCAGCTAATGATAACAATAAAAAGAAGATAGAGCAATTCACTATATTCACTGATAAATTACCATCAGTTAATAAACTATAGGATGATTTTAATTATAATCATCTGACCAATAAATGTTACACATAAAGATTAATAACTAAATTTACACTAATTTTATCTACCTAATCTTTAATAGCTTTCTGAAATGGTACATGAATATAAGATACCTATAACAGAACAGCACATATCTATAGCAAATTCTGATAGTTTCTTTTTTTTTAATAAAAATGAATGCTATATTATGAAAGACAGTGTTTGCATTCGACATGTGCCAATACATTTCCACCACTATAGGTTAGGCAGATAGCAAGATATCTAAACAACTAATTGTCATGTAAGAGATTTTTTATTTTAAATACTTTCATTCAAGCCTGAAAATCTAGTATTTGCCTATCTTTGAAATTAGGCAGTTCTGAGCACATAGAAGCCAACACACAGAGAGCCTGAGACAACATTTTAATCATGTACATCCGTCACACTCAATCTTTTTGTGAAGGGCCCCTTCTGTAGGTAATTTTCCCCTCTGCTGAGCTTTAAGTCTGTTTCTTCTTGCTCTGTCCTCAGTGGGAACTGAAAATCACTGGTCACTATCCTCTGTATAACCACCTCTTACAGAGTTAGAGCTCCCTTCTCAATGTGTCCTGTCCTTTAAACCAAACAATTTTAGTAAATTTAGTGTCTCCACACAGATCTTAGTTTTCAGATGTTTAATTTTGAAAAGATAAGAATCCACTCAAAGTTTCTATTACAAAGTCTCTCTCCCCTCTTCTACTAGAAAAGCATAAAAGCGTCTTGATTTTGCATAGAAGGTTCTTTGAGAGCTGTCCCTTGACTACCTTTCTAATCTGTCCCCTGATGCTTTCTGAAGCATGCCCATCTCTTTGTTCTGATTACAAAAGCATGAGCATACCATGTGATGGTATACCATTCTGCTTTTCCATATCTTGTTCTTTCTCTATATGCACCCTCTTCCCCTTTCTTATTTTCTGTCAGGTGAATACCTACTCATATTTCAAGACTATTCAACTATCACCTTCTATCTCAAAACTTTTCTATCTTAGGAATAATTAATGTCTTTTTAAAGCCATGTGCATTCACTATAAACATCTTAACACGGTAGTTTTTTTCCAATCAATATGAGCTCTTTCAAGGTTAGAGACCATGATTTCTTATAATTTTTATCCACAGTACCTAGGAGAATGCTAAAGCATACTAGATAGGCAATAAATGATTCTGAATTAAGTTTTTTCTCTAAGTCAGTTCTCACTTGTGTGGGTTATAAGAGTAATACTTCTAAATTAAACTCTTTTCGTTTGTGTGTGCATGTGTGTGTACATATACATATACAGAAAAGTTGATTACAAACCCCAGACTTTTCCAAGACATCACATTTGTTGAGAGTTAGGTGGGAGTGAATGCCAGAATAAAGTTATCTTGTGCCTCTCAGGAATGGAGCACCATATGGTTGTAAGGGGAGGCAAGTTAGAAGCAAAGCAAATATAAATATAGAAGTATATCCAGTGATCCACTGTGGGCTAGGGATTGTGCTGAACAATAAGGATCAGAGATAAATGATGCATGGTAACTTAGAAGCCTCAGGGAGCTCAAAAGATAGGAAAAAACACAAAATTACACAGAAAAGAGAAGATATAGGAGAGTAACTTGGTGGCAAATGTCAAGGACTGGTAAAAGTAAAATAACTAGGATATATGTAAAAAAAGAAGAAAGAAGAAATTCAAGATACATTTTGAAGAAAAACAGGATTAAGTCACTGAAAAGAATATTTGGAATGAGGGAAAGGGAAAAATAAAGTTTTAAATTCTGGTGTTTAAATGAATGAGTGTATTATGTTGGTAACAAAGAAAGTGATGACTCTTAAATGGGTTCGCTTTAGGAAGGAGGTGGAACCTCATTTTTAAACATAAGTGGTAACTATGCGGAGATAATGTATGAGAAGGTAGAATGGCATTCCACTCCTTCTGCTTCATTTTATCTGATATGATTCAACCTATGTATGCTTGTTGAAAATGAATATGACCAGGGTGCCTGGGTGGCTCAGTCGGTTAAGCATCTGACTTCAGCTCATGTCATGATCTCAGGTTCGTGAGTTCATGCCCTGCGTCGGGCTCTGTGCTGACAGCTTGGAGCCTGGAGCCTGGTTCAGATTCTGTGTCTCCCTCTCTCTCTGCCCCCCTCCCACTTCCTCTCTCTCTCTCTCTCTCTCTGTCTCCCCCTCTCTCTCTCTCTCTCTCAAAAATAAACATTTAAAAACAAAAAAAGAAAATGAACAGACCATGCCATTCTCTTCCTTCAATGAATCCAATGGTTCTTTACAACTTATTATATAATAGAGTTCAAATTTATAATCAGAATAGTTACTGAGAACAGACTGAATTCAGACAGAAATGGGTTTGAACCTTGATTCTACCATTCACTCATTATATGACCTTGGGGAAGTTACTTAGGCATTTTATGTCTCAGCTGTTTTCATCTATAAAATAGGCATTAGATAAGTAGGTATGATCAAAGAATTACAGAATTAAGATAATGTATTATCATGACCATGATCATTATCCAGATTAAAAGTGAGGAGAGCATACTTTAGCTTCCCATCTTCACGAAGAGTAAGTTATTACCATAACCTGAAAGGCCCTCAGTGATCTGGCCCCATTACTACCATGATTGTGTCTCTAGCTATTATCCCTTACTATCCCCTTCAAACATGCTTGCTTCCTACCTCCTTTAAATCACCATGCATGTATCTTACTCAGAGCCTTTGTTAGTGTTTTCTGAGTGGAAGCTTTCACTTTTACTTTTATCATGGCTAGCTCCTTCCCTTCTTTCAAGACCTATACTCAAAACTCACTTTCTCATTCTAAACAAAAAATTGCAATCCACTCTCCTAACCCCTTTTACTTCCTCCCACCTTTACTTTTCTCCATAGCACTTATCTCAAATATACTATATTTTCTACATACTTATTTACTCTCAAATATACCATATACTCCATTTACTTATTTATTCTTTCTTATCGCTCTCCACTAGAACGATGGACTTCTCAACGATGGACTTCTCAGCTACACAAGTACAGGGATTTGTTAATCTGCTTTCTTCACATTTATGTACCCACCGTCTAGGACAATGGCTTGCATATGATAGGCACTTAATACATATTTGTTGAATTATAAATGAGTGAAGATTTCTATCCCTTTCCTTCAGTTCTTCATGAATTTAGTTCTTCAGGACCTTAGATGTTCTTATTCCTTCATCAGATGGTAGTATCATCATTTAAGGGGAAAAGGAACCAGCATCTGTTACCCATCTATCATGTGCCTAAGGTCCAGAAGCTTTGAGAAGTGTTTTATACGCATCACCTTTGTGTGTTTAGTCAATTTAAATATTTACTGGGACTTGGAAGATATCAGCAGAGTAGGAGGATGCTAGGCTTGCCTCATCTCATGAATGCAACAAGATAACTATCAAACCGTCCTAAATACCCCAGAAGTTGACCCGAGGACTGGCAGAACAAACTACACAACTAAAAGTAGAGAAGAGGTCACATTTAAGGAGGTAGGAGATACAGAGACTCGGTTTAGGAGAGAAACAGATCATGGCCACTGAAGTGGGAAGAGAGAGTGGTGGTCACAGAGAAGGATCAGAGACAGACTAACATATAGGAAATGCACGGGGAAAACAAATCCCCATTGCAATTGGATTGGAAAGTGAGAGGCACTGAATTTCATGACTTCTGGCAACCAGCAGGACTTAAAGCCTGGGGTTTTAAAGGGCAGTAGGCTTGACTGGGATAGAGCCCAGAGCTGCTTTTGGAGGGATGGCAGGCAAACAACCAGTGGACACAGAGCAGGGAAACAGCAATATGAAGAGTACCTGAGGATAATGGTGCAGAGGTGATTTGCTTATCTCAGAGTATGTCCCAGAGAGGCACTATTCATGGAGAGACCCCTCCAGGAACAAGGAACAGGCAAGGGCCATTTCTCTCCCTTGCCCCACAGCATAAGTACAGAGCCATCTGTGAGAACTAGCACAGCACCAACACTCACTACATAACTTGCTTACACCAAGCCCCACCACCCCACCTCCCTGCACTCTAGTAGAACTGCCTTTATCAATCATGCTTGCCTCAGTCCCAGCTTGGTGGGTCCCCTGCCCCAGAAGACCAGGCAAAACCCCTGCCCACACAGCATCTCCTGACTCAGGAGTTCTGTGGAGCCTCAGTTCTGGCATTGGTGGCTACAGGTTTGATTTCACAAGCAGACCAGAATGTGCCTAGTTAAAATGCACCACATTCAGGCCAGGGACCAAAGACTGCCCACAACAGGGAAAGAGAGTCTCTTCAGACAACAGACCTGAAGGATAACACAGCCAGGACAAAACAGCAGAGGACACACAACACACACCAGAGATACTCCTAGAAGTGCCAGGCCCTGGGGAATAGGGGCATCAACTGCAGGGCACTACAAGACCTCTTTATAAGGCCACTACCCTCAAGAACAGGAGACACAGTGGATCTTCCTAACATACAGAAAAAGGCACAGAAACTTAGACAAAATGAGAAGAGAGAGAAATTTATGCCAGATGAAAGAACAAGAAAAGGTCATGGCCAGAGATCTAAGTAAAACAGATATAAGTGACATGCCTGATCGAGTATTTAAAGCAATAATCATAAGGATACTCTTGCTGGACTAGAGAAGAAATCAGTGAGACCCTTAACACAGAGATAAGAAAGAACCAATCAGAGATTAAGAGTGTAATAAATGAGATTAGAAACACCCTTGATGCAGGGTGCCTGGGTGGCTCAGTCAGTTGAGCATCTGACTTTTGATTTCGGCTCATGTCATTCATGGTCGTGGGGTGGGACTATATGTCAGGCCCCATGCTAGGCATGGAGCCTGCTTGAGATTCTCTCTTTCCCTCTTCTATGTCCCTCCTCACATGCACTCACTCTAGATAGATAGATAGATAGATAGACAGACAGACCCTTCATGCAATGAAGTGAATCTAGTGATTCCAGCAGGCTGGAAGCAGAAGAACAAATTAATGACATACAAGACAGAATAATGAAAAGTAATTAAGATGAACAAAAGAGAGAAAAAAAGAGTTATGCAAAATGAGAACAGATTTAGGGAACTCAGTGACTCCATCAAACATAATAACATTCATATTATAGGAGTCCCAGAAGAAGAGAGAGAAAAGGGGGTAGAAAATTTATTTGAAGAAATAATAGTTGAAAATGTCCTAATATGAGAAAGGAAACAAATATCCATATTCAGGAGGCACAGAGAACCCCCAACAAAAACCAACAAAAGCAGATCCACACCAAGATACATTGTAATTAAATAGGCAACCTATAGTGATAAGGAAAAAAATGTATTTTAATTCCAGTTAGTTAATATTCTGTTGTATTAGTTTCAGGAATACAATCTAGTGATTCAACAGTTCCATACATTACCTGCTGCTCTTCAGAGGTACACCCCTTAATCCCTATCACCTATTTAACCCATCCCTCCACCCACCTCCTCTCTGGTAACCATCAGTTTGTGATCTATAATTAAGAGTGTGGAAGTGCCTGGGTGGCTCAGTCAGTTAAGGTCTGACTCTTGATTTCAGCTCAGGTCATGACCTCGTGGTTCCTGAGACCAAGTCCTGGGTTGGGCTCTGTGCTGACAGTGCAGAATCTGTTTGGGATTCTCTCTGAATAAATAAAAACTTAAAAAAAGAGAGAGTGTATATTTTGGTTTGTCTCTTTTTCCCTTTGCTCATTTGTTTTCTTTAATTCCACATGAGTGAGTTCATATGGTGTTTCTCTTTCTCTTATTTTGATCGACGTTCTACACTCTAGTTCCACCCATGTCCTTGCAAATCGCAAGATTTCATTCTTTTTTATTGCTGAATAATATGCCATTACACACACACACACACACACACACACACATACAACATCTTTATCAATTCATCAATCAATGAATAGCCATATTTTGGCTATTGTAATTAAAGCTGCAATAAACATAGGGGTTGCATGTATCCCTTTGAACTAGCACTTTTGTATTTTATGGGTAAATACCCAGTTGTGAGATTCTTGGATCATAGGGTAGTTTTATTTTTAATTTTTGAAGGAAGCTCCATATTGTTACCCACAGTGGCAGCACCAGTTTGCATTCCCACAAACAGTGCATAAGAGTTCCTTTTTCTCTACATCCTCACCAACACCTGTTGTTTCTTTTTTTTTTTTAATTTTAGCCATTCTGAGAGTATGAGGTGGTATCTTATTGTATTTTGATTTGCACTTCCCTGATGAAGAGTGACGATGAACATATTTTCATGTCTCTGTTGGCCATCTGGGTATCTTCTTTGGAGAAATGTCTGTTCATGTCTTTTGTCCATTTTTTAATTATGTTATTTTTGGGGGGTGTTGAGTTATATCAGTTTTTGTACATTTTGCATATTAACCTTTCATTGGATATATAATTTGCAAATATCTTCTCCTATTCAGTAGATTATCTTTTAGTTTTGTTATTTCCTTTGGTATGCAAATTTATTTTTATTTTGATGTATTCCCAATGGTTTGTTTTTGTTTTTGGTTCCCATGTCTCAGGAGACATCTAGAAAAATGTTGCTACAGCTGATGCCAGATAAATTACTGCTTGTGCTCTCTTCAAGGATTTATATGGTTTCCGATGTTACATTTAGGTCCTTAATCCATTTGAGTTTACCTTTGTGTATGGTGAAAAAAAGTGGTCTAGTTTCTTTCTTTTGTATGTAGCTGTCCAGTTTTCCCAACACCATTTGTTGAAGATTCTATATTTTGCCATTGTATATTCATTCCTCCCTTGTTAAAGTTTAATTTGAACATATCATTGTGGATTTATTTCTGGCTTTTCTATTCTGTTTCATTGAACTATGTGTCTATTTTTTTGCCAGTACCACAGTTTTAATTATTACCACTTTGTAATATAACTTGCAATCTGGATTGTGATATCTCCAGTTTTTTGTTGTAGTTGTCACTTTCTAAATATTTATTTATTTGGAGAGAGTGAGACTGTGAGAGAGAGAGAGAGAGAGAGAGCGCGAGAGCATGTGTGCACAAACAGGGGAGGGGTAGAGAGAGAGGGAGAGAGAATCCCAAGCAGGCTCTGTGCCGTCAGCAGAGCCCCATGTGGGGTTCAATCTCACACACCATAAGATCATGACCCAAGCTGAAAACAAGAGTCAGACACTTAACTGACTAAGCCACCCAGGCTCCCCTGTTTTTCCTTTTTCAGGTTGCTTTGGCTGTCCAAGGTCTTTTGTGGTTCCACACAATTTATTTTTAATCTCAAAACAATTCAATTAGTTATCAATATACCAATTCATAAGCAAGGGACTAGGTTTAAAAGGAAGGAGCAGGAATACGGGGAAGGGTCATTCATGGATAGTGGTGCTAATGAGATTTTCTCAACTTCCCTGAACAGAATAAATTTTATTTTTGTTTTCCCAGAGTAATTTATACACACTTTAGTTATGGCATTTATTCCAATGTATATACTTCTGTTTACATAATCAATCTCACTTACCAAACTGTGTACTCCTTAAAAATCAAGGCTATATCAATATTGTTCAGTAAATGTTTGTTGAATGAATAAACGCTATAGACAGGCCAAAAAACTTAGGACTGAATTGATGATTAGAGACATCTTTGGTAAATTTCAAGCACAGTTTCAGTACAGTTCTGAGGTGCATAATTAAAAAGAATGCATAGCCAGAAAAAGGAAGCAATGTGTAAGGTAATTTATTCAAAATATTGACGGTGGATGGTATGTAGATAATAGAAAGGGCAGCAGAAAGAACAGCTGGAAAATGGTGAAGCTAGTGACATAAGTTTTTACAATTACTTGTTCCAAATTATTTCAGCATAATTAGGCTTGAAGAGATCAGGCAATCCAAGAAATAAGAATTAAAAATAACAAGTATGGAGAATGGATGGGCATAACTACTTTCTGACTGTCAAACAATGGTCCCTGAAAAACAGTATCAGCATCATGTGGGAACTTGTTAGAAATTCACATTTTGGGGCTGTACACCAAATTGACTAAATCAGAAACCCTGAGGGTGGTGACCATCAAACTGTGTTTTAACATAGTGATATCACCTCACACATGTTGGAATGGCTAAAATCAAAAAAATAAAAAATAGCAGAAACAAGTATAGGCAAAGATGTGGAAAAAAAGGAACCCTCGTGCACTCTTGGTGGGAATATAAACTGGTGTAGCCACTGTGGAAAACAGCATGGAGGTTCCCCCCAAAAATTAAAAATAAAACCACCTTACAATCCAGGAATCACACTATTGGGTATTTACCCCCAAAATGAAAACACTAATTCAAAGGGATACATGAACTCCTATGTTTATTGCAGTATTAATTACAATAGCCAAAGTATGTAAGCAGCCTCAGTGTGCACTGATAGATTAATGAGCAAAGAAGATGTGGCATGGATGTGTACGTACACACACACACACACACACACACACAAACACACATACACTGGAATATTCAGCCATAAAAAATGAAATTAAAATTTTTTTTAACTTTTATTTACTTTTTTGAGAGACAGAGAGAAACAGAGCATGATCAGGGGAGGGGCAGAGAGAGAGACACTGAATTGGAAACAGGCTCCAGGCTCTGAGCTGTCAGCGCAGAGCCTGACGCGGGGCTCGAACACACGAACCGTGAGATCATGACCTGAGCTGAAGTCAGACGTTTAACCGACTGAGCCACCCAGGCACCCCCCCCAAGGTATAGACTCTTAACTATAGAGAACAAACTGATGGTTACCAGAAGAGAGGTGGGGTGGGGAATGGGGGAAATAGGGGATGGGGATTAAAGAGTACATTTATCATGATGAAAAAATAAAATGATATAAAGAATTAAATGCAAATTAATTAATGAAGAATAAAAGATTAAATGTGAAAATAAGTAAGAAGAGATGTGAGATAGGTAAGGCATCTTCAGGGCCAGGCTGGTTTGCCAGGGTCCCCTGCCTGTGATCCTTGGGCCACTGACAGCTTGGACTTCAGTCCAGTGGCCCAGTGCTATCTTTGGTGGCCTAACTCTTACCTGGACCAGGGACATGAGCACCAAATCCAAGAGACCCTGCCCTCCGGAGTGACCTTTTATCTATACAGGAAGGGTTTCTCAGCCAAAGAGACTCAAAGGAAGGCCAGCAAGACATACGTTCTGTTCTTAGCTCCCGAATGGCTGGCATTTCAGGAAACCAAAATTCTGAATAGGACCAGATGGGATTTGAATTCATTTTGCCTGTCTACAGGCAGGGTTAGTCTTACGTGAGGACTCTGTTATACTGGGTGTACTTTTAGAGGCTCAGGGATGGCCCCTATCCAAAAATCTCTTCCAAACCTATTTGATCATGCTTGAAAATCCATCTTTAGAGCTTTATTTCCTTGGCACAAGCCAAATGCGGGTTTTGTCTTCTGTATAATGGCACAAATCACACATATAAATTCATATCTGTCACCTCAGTGTGAATAAAATTAATTGATCCTTTCCTGAGGACAGGCTTGGGTGGAGAGGAGAAGGCTAGAACATTGTTAACTGGCAGCCCCTAAGGCTGGGAGAAGGAAGATGGGAAGATATTAAAGAGAAAGGATGTAGAAAGAGGTTGAGCTGGTAAAGACATTCCACCTGGACAGTCAGGTATAGCCTCCAAAGGACCGAGAAAAACTACATGTTAAAAAAAGCCAGACGCCCCCAACCCGAAAAAAAAATAGATCGCACTCTATGATTCCATTTATATCTAACAAATGCAAACTAATTTATAGTGACAGAAAAGAGATTACTGGTTGTCTGGGAAGGGTTGTAGGTAAGAAGGAACAATCACAAGGGGCATGGAGAAACTTGGAGGTGATCAATATCTCAATTATGAGTATGGTTTCAGGAATATATATGGGCCAAAACTTATCAAATAATTAAGTATGTATAGTTTATTTATTGTATCTCAGTTATACCTCAATAATATTTTTTTTGGAAAAGAGTGAAAGAAAAACCCAAAAACACTCGGTGAGTACAGTGTGCCTGCAAAATAATCCATCTCACACACCTTTGGTAAATTCTGGCAGAAAAAAGAAGTATTTTCTAAGAGCACACCTCACCTTTCTTAGAATTAGGTATCCTCTCTGTAAATTGAGAGATGAATTAGACAATCCCAATGTCCTATCTAGATATCACAGTCTAGATTGTGTCAAATATGTTAACTGAAATCCATTATTGAAGCTTAAAGGATTTGATACAAATACAATGTAGGAACTATTAAATAACCAGCATATATAGCGATATTGGGTAAAAATAGTGGATCAAATACGTGCATCTAATTTCACTAGATCTAAAAATCCATCAAAAGGATTTTATTTTTTCAAGAGCAAAGTCTCCAATGGGAGCACCTGGAAAGAAAAAAAATATGACATCAGAAATGAAAAATTCAATGGAAGGATTAGAAGACAGATTAAGGAAATTTTCCAGAAAGTAGAGTAAAAAGACAGGGATAGAAACTAGGAAAGAACAGATGAGAAATTCATCCGAATAGGTGAACTGCAGGAGTTTTAAAAACACAAAGGATATAAACTAATTCAAGAAAACACTCCAGATCAAAGGTCATGTGTTTTCAGATTGAAAGGGCCACTTAACAGCCAACATAGCAGGTATATCATTGTAAAATTTCTTAGTACTGAGGACAATGAAATCCTATGAGGTTGCATGTAAAGGTTTTGGCCTCAAAAAGCAGCCCTGGAAGCAGGCACCAGCGTATCAAACTTCTGAGGCAATCAGACACATAAGGGGTCAAAAACTTTCCCTCTCATGAACTCTCAGGAAGTTCTAGAAAATATAGGTCATCAAAAAGAGGACAGAAAGCAGAAAATGAGAAGACTCGAGATCCAGAAACAAGTGATCCAATACAGGAAAGAGGCAAGTGAATTCCCAGGATGACAGTAAAGGGAGGTTCCAGAATGGCAGCTGTGCAGTCTCCCACACCCCCAGAACAGGAGAGAAGGTTCCAAGAGACTTTCGCAAGAACAAATTGAAAAGAGACCTGGATAACTGGCAGAGTTTCAGGTTAATTAGTGATAAGATCTTAGAAACTATGTGTATAAAAAAAAGATAAACAATAAGATAAGTTGTAAAGGAAAAGCAATCGTAGTTGACTACATGGCTTAGCTGTGTCACTTACACTGTCATAATAACAAGTGCACTAATTATTGATCTACCAAAAATTACCGTATAACTATATTGGGAACAAGAGGGCCTGGGAAGTGTGCGTATGTGTAAAAGCGGTGAGTCGAGAAAAGGGAAGCTGAATCTTCATTTCCCACGGTGGAAAGTCAACAGATAATGCCTGAACTGAAAAATCAGAAAGAAGTAATATAAACATGTTATTTATAGATAGGTAAAGTAATTAGTTAAACAAGTCAAAAATGATTCCTCTAGGGAAGTGGAAGTGGTGGGGGTGGGGAGTAGGTAGAGAGAGGCTGAGGACTGTTCTTTGTCTTAATAAACTTTGTAGACCTAGTGGACTTTTAAAATATGTGTCTTTATAACTTCAATACAATTTTAAAAATAATTAAAAAATACTGTGGTGAAAAAAGTGATTCTGATACATGCTCAATTTTGAGAACCACTAGACTTCTCTGAAGGGAATTCCCAAGCAAGAAGGTGCTTGGCAATTGTCCATTGCTTGTGTGGGCCCTTTCATAATTACTTTTACATGTAACAAGCTGAAGTGTCAACATGATTTCACAGCTTAGTATCTATTGAAAACTAGAGAGGAATTGCCTAGCAATTTGTGGCATGTTAGGGACAGAATCTCATTGAATGTTCATGATTAATTTACATAAAAAATGAGATGGATTTGTATCATAACTTACCACCTACTTATCCAAGAGTAGATGACCTAAACAGTATGGATGTTTGATGCTGTGAAGATTCTAGATACATTATTCATAAGCCTTCTAAACTATCCCTTATCCTTCACCTAAAACTGTACTGAAAATATATTTATATGGTACTATGTGTCTTGTCTACTATGTATCGTCATAGTGATGGACTAGATAATCAGGCAGATCATTCATGCCTTCCACCTAAAAAACAAACTATAAACTCACTTCTTATTGGAAAATCTGAATTGTTGCTTGACTACTCAAGAATTTTGAATCAGAATATTAAATTTTAGTTCTGGATATCAGGTTTCAATGCTTTCTATAAGAGACTTGCATGGCAAATATATGTCACTGATCCTAATTTCAGGGCAAATGTGTACTGGCTCTAAGGAGACAAACACCTTGACTTGTATGCCAAAGAGAGTTCATTCATACGAACGTTCAGAGATCAAATTGCATTAGGTGAATGTAAAGAAAAAGAGCAAAAAGAGGAACCATCATTCCCAGACATATTCTGATACTGTTTCCTGTGTCAGCAATCAGTAATGCCATTTGGGGTTGAAGCCCAGGAGTAAGAATGTGTTCCTGCATAAATACACATTATATAGGACCAAGCTGTGAATCTATGTCCCTATCTGAAGAAATCTCACACTCAACTTGCAGAGTGGCACAGAGAATTATCAGAATGAAGAAAGAAGCAAATATCCAGCCAGCTGCAGGAGAATGTTCTCTTCTTGAGAGAAGCAAGAATGTACAAGAGGAACAGCAGGTTTTCTTGCACAAATTGCTGGAGAGTGAATATTTGTCAGAGACTACACTAAATTTCATATAAAAAATATAAGATGGGGTGCCTGGGTGGCTCCGTCAGTTAAGCGGCCGACTTCGCCTCAGGTCATGATCTCGTGGTTCTGAGTTCCAGCCCCGCGTCGGGCTCTGTGCTGACAGCTCAGATCCTGGAGCCTGCTTCAGATTCTGTGTCTCCTTCTCTCTCTGCCCTTCCCCTGCTCAGGCTCTTTCTCTCAAAAATAAATAAACATTAAAAAAAAGACTTGTTAAAAAAAAGAATATAAGAAATTCAGTGGTCAAGTGGTGTGGATATTACTTAAAGTTTTACGACATGTTTATGCAGGTCTATCTTTAAAGTATATTAAAACTCTACCTGAATCCGATAATACACTATACGTTAACTAACTAGAATATAAATAAAAATGTGAAAAGAAAAAAAGTATACTAAAACTTGAACATGAGAAAAGACCAGGGTCTACAAATTGAATCTGAAGAAAGGCCTTTCAGATCCCCTCTTTCCCTGCCCCATGATATTTATACAAATGGCCGCATGAAACTCAGCAAACTTATCAATAGATCCTGTACTCAAGAGAAAGCAGAATTGCCTAATTCCTCTCATCAAGAAGAGTTGTGACACATAGCAACACTATAAAATAACGGTTTGTATCAGATGATCCTTGGAAAGAAAGGAGATCATGAAACTCAGTAAAGGAATCTGGTCCAGTCATTGGAATAAATCCATCTAAGCCATCAATGTGATCAGATAATTCAGCTTCATTTCTTTTAGTAAAAATTTTACCTAATCATGGCTTTTTTCCCTACTATATTTGTATATTCATGGAACAGTTAATATTTAAGTAATCATGAATGCTCCAGTGCATATATCAAAACAACTACTGGTGCTTGCCAGTCTTGATATAGCACATGAATTCAAATGTTAGTCTCCTTTATTTAAACAAAATTAAGTTCTGGTGCTCCCTGCCAAGGGTTGTTTACAAATTGTTGCTTTCTTCAACACCACCACATACTGCAATAACATTGAGAAAGATCATGTATTTTTAAGATTGCAATTATCATAAAGACAGCTCTGTAGCTACGACCAGACAGGTTTAATATATGCTTTCCTGGCTTCATTTCTAAAGCTATCACCAAAAATGTTTTTCTGGGTGCTACCTGACAGGGCTGACACTAATTCAGCCAAATGTAATTTACAGTGGAAAGTGTCTTTATTCTTTATGTAGCCCTGATCATCCCTTTTTTACACTCTAGATTTTGGTATTATGATGGCATTTCCAATAAAAAAAGAAACAGATGATATCAACTGTGTAAAAGTCAAGCAATTTGAGTTTTATACTTGTTAGCTTAATTTATGACAGCAATCTGTAAAAGGAGAGCTTAAACTGGAAACCATGACATTAAATGGTATAAAGATTCATCTCAATTGGACGTTCAGACCCAGCATGACATTCTAGATGCTAGTTTCTCAGAGAAAACAAATTTTGCTTTCCTACTCTTTCTGTTCCACTTCTCAGCAATTTCCCTTCTAGCCCCACTAATTCAAGGAGAGTGCCCTGCATATGCATTAGCTAGGAACACTGGCAAAATTATGTGTGTGTGTGTGTTTGTGAACGCGTGTGTGTACACACACACTTATTTTAGGAAAGACCAAATAGAATTGAGTATGTCTATACTTTAAAAAGAAAAGCTAGCATGGCACTTTCAAGTGTTTTTAACCTGTCTATAGAAAAATTACTAAATAGAAATTCTTCTGAGAATAGTTTCAATAAAAATCAAATTACTTTAAATTGGTACAGAAATTGTTTACAAGCACGAATACCTTTAAGGTGTTCACTCTGTTCTTCTCAGAAATGGTTCAAGCACTTAAGCTGAACTTTTAACTTTTATTGTCATGAGTGTTTTACTTAACAAAACACTTTCATATGTATGAGGTTTGAGAGTAGATAGAATCATTTTTCTATGTATATACACTGTAAATAAATGGCATTTGGAGCTTCAACATTAATGGCTTTACCTACTTAAGAATAAATTTGAAGGTCCAAGATATATAATAGTGCTAAAGCATAATTAGAATCCAGTTTGAGGAAGAGCTGTTTAGGGGTGAGTTATAGAATTATGTTGATGTTTGTA
This sequence comes from Cryptoprocta ferox, assembly GCA_028646485.1. Lineage (NCBI taxonomy): Eukaryota > Metazoa > Chordata > Mammalia > Carnivora > Eupleridae > Cryptoprocta > Cryptoprocta ferox. The sequence continues at coordinate 43,516,849 of CM053579.1, read as the reverse complement.
GTTATACCTGTTCAACATTTTCACTACTGCATACTATTCTACCATATGAATATAACTAATTTTAGTTATATTCTCCTGTTGAACATTTTCCTTATCTGGTTTCCATTTTTGAGGGGGGTCATTATTACTGTTGTTATTACACATAATGCTGTGAACATTCTTCTATTATACTAAAATATTCATTAGATAACATTTGCCATTTTAACCATTTTTAAGTGTACAGTTCAGTGGCATTAAGTACTTTCACATTGTTGTGAAATAATCATCACTATCCATCTCCAGAGCTCTTTAATCATCTCATACTGAAATTCTGTACCCTTTGAATCACAACTCTCCATCTCCCTCTACCCAACCACCTCCAGCCCCTAGCAACCACTACTCTATTCTGTCTCTATGAACTTGACTATTGCAGGTACCTCAAGTAAGGGATCACACAATGTCAGTCCTTTTGTGTCTGGCTTAGTTCACTTACCATAATGTCTTTAAGATTCTTAAGTTGAAGAATTACCAGAACTTCCTTCTTTTTAAAGGCTAAGTAATATTTCATTGTATGTATAAACCACATTTTGTTTATTCATTCATCTGTCAATGGACACTTACGTTGCTCCTACTTTTTGGTACTATGAATAATTCTGCTATGAATATTAGTGTACAAATATGTGTTTGAGTCCCTGCTTTCAATTTTTTTATGTATACAAAAGTGGAATGCTGCATCATATAGTAATTCTATGTTCAATTTTTTAGTAACCAGCATAACGTTTTCCACAATGGACTGTACCATCTGACAGTCACACTAGCAATTCACAAGGATTTCAATCACTTCATATCCTAACACTTTTTTTTCCTGTTTTTTTAGATAATAGCCATCCTAATGGATATGAAGTGGTATCTCACTGTGGCTTTGCTTTGATTTCCCTAATGATTAGTGATATTGAGCATTTTTTTATATACTTATTGTCCATCTTCTTTAAAGGGATGTCTATTGAAGTCCTCTGACCATTTTTGAATTGGATTGTTTTTGGAATTGTTATTATTGAGTCATAGGAGTTCTTTATATATTCTGCATATTAATCGCTTATCAGATATGTGATTTACAAATATTTTTACACATTCTATGATTTTTTTTTCTCTGAAAGTGTCCATTGATGCGCTGATCATTATTCTCTGTGTCTTCAGAGTCTTTATGTAAAAGTTTAGCTAGAGAATATTCTAGGAGTGGCATTTCTGGGTATTATATCTCCAACATTTGAAGATAGTACCAAATTGTTTTCTGTTTCAGAAAACAAGTTACAATCTCAACAGTTACATTCTCACCAGCAGTTCCTTTTAACATATATTCTTACTTGTACTTGATTTTATCAGAATTTTAAATTTTGTTCACTATAGGCATGAAAGGATATCTATTGGTTTAGTTTACTTTAATTGTAGGCATAAATATAAAATAGTGCAGACACTTTGGAAAAAAAAGTATCTTTTAAAATTAAACCTATATTTTCCACATGACCCAGCATTCCCACTCATAGGTACTGATCCACGATAAATTAAATTTATGTCGCATACATGAATATTATTGCATTATTTGTAACAGCCAAAAAGATCAAACATCTATAAACTGATGAATGGTAACTAATATGGGATATCCATGCAATGGAATATTATTCATCAATAAAAATGAACTACTGATATATGTCATAACATTATGTTAAGTGACAGTCACACCAAACAAAAAGTACACAAAGACTATATTTACTGGATGATTATATTTGTGTAAAATTCTAGAAAAAGGCAAAACAACAGTGACAGAAAGCAAATCAGTAGTTGCTTGGAGCTGGGAGGGGGTACTGACTGAAAGGGGCATGAGGAAACCACAGGTTGATGGAACTGTTCAGTATATTGATTGTGATGAATGTTCTACAACTGTATATATATAACAAATTTATCAAACTATATACCTAAAAATGAGCAAAAATGATTCTGTGTCAATTACACTTTGGTAAATTACTTCTAAAAATTACAGCTTAAGTTCAAATCTCTAGGCCATGAGTCTTTTTACAGGCAACAAACAAACAAAAGTGCTACACAGATGGTTTCAAAAGGTGTCTAATACCCTGGACTTTGTCCTATATTTCACCAAAGCTGAAATTTGGAAACTTTATAATGGGATCTGAACTGACCAGGCTATGATTGATGAAAACCACTTGGCATCATGTATCTACATCTCTCCCCAAATCTTTCAATAGCTTACAATGATTTTCAGCTTCTCTCAGAACAGGTTTCCAAGTAAAATATTCTGTTTTAATGTAAGTATCTAGCTACTTGCTTAAATTTTAATATTGAGCTCCCTTCTCTAAACAGTCAGCTTCTGAATAGCTGAGATGTCTTCAAATACAAGGCTGCTTGAATCTTAATCTCACAACTGAGCATTTAATAGTGACTTTACTTTTTTTAATCTGGATAATCTCATGGTGTCCTCTTGCTAAAGGAAACATTATTTGATATTTTTGCCAAATTAGTGAATCAGGAAGGGTATGGACATATGACAGTCATACAATAGTATCACTATATTCCTGCTTTTAAATAGGTACTGATTAATTTTGCACATTTTAAAAATAGTTACATTTAATTAGAGAGTAGGTAAGAAGCAGCTTTTAAAAAACTCTTATTATAGCATAAGTGGGGAAGAGAATATTCTGATAATGCTGATTTAAAAAACAGAATTTTAAAAAAGTGAATGACAAGGCTTTGCATTTCTCCCTATGACAGAAGTAGGGGAAAGCAAAATGTAAGCAATTGTTTGAAGGAGAAGTAAAGTACATGTTAACGGGGCTGGTATTATGCTTTTCCTTTCTAAAAAGGTAAGGCAGTTTTACAAAATGGGTTATCATTGAATGGAGAACTTTCTTGTAGTTATTCAACCAGTATTTATAGCAATATAGATTATTTTTCATGTGCACTATTATATAAAAGCCATCTCCCTCTACCACTGCCCCCACCTCACTTCCATTTCCCTGTCTCCTGTTTTTGTATTATAATAGTCTGTATCTTGCAACTAGCGCACAAGGCCCTCCAGGACTAGAGATGTACATTTTATTTCTCTTTATCCCTGCAAAGCATGTAGTACAGGGTTCCATAGAAAATAAGGACTCAAAAACTGTGCCCAATTTACTGTTCAATTGCTAGCTAAAGTATATGTATATGAAGAGTTCTTCGAGTCCCTAAAATGATCACAGGGATAATTGGATGTTCAGAGTTTTATTTGAATATAACTGCTACTTTATAAACCCCCTTCCATAGCCATCAGCCCTCCTTCTTAAAGTTATGCCATGCCTCTACAAGTATGGCTTCGTGTGACAGGAAAATCAATTGGTAAGATGATCAGTTATATTCAGTCACATTAGCCACATTTTTTGAACAATGGCTTCATACAGGGTTAAAATCTGCATTTGAACAGAGCTTTTACAGAACAAAAAGGCATTTATTTTCAAACTTACTAATTATATTCACTAAATGCTGTTCATGTTGTCAACTTTCCCCCACTGTGAAAATTACAAAATCAGTCATAAGATTAAACTCAGAAAATGACTACAGCAATTCAGAATACTAAGGCAGCTGGGTTCATTAAAATCCTCTATGGAAACAGTCGTGGTGAACCAAAACCTACAGCTAGTCCCATAAATCATCATTTTTATTTGTCTGCTCCAGTGCTGAAACTGTTTACTGTCACTCCTAATATATGGGGGAATCATCGAGAACCAGAAAAGGATTTTTTTTGTAAACTAGAGAATTACTCCTCTCTGCCAGCCATGCTACCCACCCAACACAACAGTTAACTGTATCCATTACTGTTTAGTCACAATGACTTCAACAAGTATAGTTATAGCACATTATTAAGTTGTGTTTTTTATTCATTGTATGAGGAAAAATAAATGAAGAACTTATACTTGTATTAATTTTTCTTTCTTTCCTTGAAATGTGTCTCTATTTAGAGAGTCATAAACCAAGCCATACATTAGTCTTCTACTGAAAATGAATTACAACCCTCACTATGGTTCTATATATAAATATATATCATTTTTTAAATAATTATTATTGGTGAAGATAATGATTGGTATAATTAGGCAGCTCTTACTTTGGATTTTTAGGTGCTCTTTACAAGTTTGTCAATTTATACATGAGACATATTTAACTCAATCATATTTCTCTTTGATCACTCAATTCTGAATATCATCTCTGATTCTCACTTTTTCATTCTTTCTCTTAATCACTTGCTCTATTTGAACACAAACACTACACACACGCGAACAGACACTTTTTGGTTTGGTCTGGCTTTTAATTCCTTTTCCTTGATCCCTCCCATAATATTAAACTTTTAAAAATTGGAAATGTCTGTGCTGACAGCTAGCTCAGAGCCTGGAGCCGGTCTTAAGATTCTGTGTCTCCCTTTCTCTCTGACCCTGCCCTGCTCACGCTGTTTGCCTCTCTCGCAAAAATAAATAAAACATTAAAAAATAAAAAAAAATTGGAATGTCTTCCATATCAAAAAGACCGTGTGTTTGCACCATAGAGTACAATGACTAGGCATAGATCGTACATAAGTCAATTGGGTATCATATATTTTCATACTGCCTACATAGAAATTATCTAGACATATGGGAAGCAGATTTCACTTTAACATACAAGTTAAAACCAGGGATGGCAGTATAGGCTTCCAATATAATGATCACTAAGGGCCTGGGAGTGTGTGAGTGCATGCCTGCATGTGTGTGTATTTAAAGAACAGAACATTTTCACATATATAAGTAAAATTTAATAAAAATCTTGAGAAAAGAAAAACAAAGTCTCCAATGAAGTCAATATAGACAAGAAATACTAACCGATCAAGTCTGCATCAGACAGATTATATTTACAAACTACTGTTCTTCAGAGAATTTAATAAACCAAAATTTGTGGGGGGCGGTTATAATGAAGTTTTCACACAGCTTAAGCTATAGTGTTATAAATGTGATAATATCCAAATATATGTAATCAGATTCTGAAACAACGAACAACTGTTATATTTAAATATAAGCTGACTGTAGAGAGCAGGCAAGATGGCGGAGAAGCAGGGAGCTCTGTAATCCGTGCACGCCCGTATGGATTGAACTGAGAAGGACTGAAGGGATAAAACTTGGATTTCAAGTGGGGGAAAGAAGAAACAGACGCCAGAAAGAAGACAACCTCAAAGATGCCTGACTGAGTGACTGTGATCTGGGAAATTAGGGGACGGGTGGGTCCCGGTGGTAATGGGGAAAGGAGCCCCGAGCCCAACACAGGCAGAGCGCGCTGTGCCCCGGAGAGACCAGGGGAAGAGAAAGAGAGACAGAAAACGCACCTGGAACCATCTCTAAGGGAGGAAAAACTCGCCCGTCTCCCCATATATAACTGCCGAGCGCCGGAAGAGAAATCCGTCCCATCTGGCCGGCGAATTCTTCCTTGGGCACAGCTGCAGCGGCATCCACTCCAAGCCGCACCGGGAGCCTTGAAAAGGGGCAGCGGCAGCGGTGGCGGCTCCGCGAAAAGGGCAGCACAAGCCGGCCAGGAGGCCGGCCGCCAGCGGGAACGCATCTCATCCCCGGTGACGGTGGTGAACTGCACGAACTGGGATTTGGAAGTGAGGCGGAGCATGGAGAATACAGTTTGGCTCGTCCGCGGCACAGGGAGATCGGACTCAGACGAGTGGTTGCAACGCTTGCTTCCGGCAAAACGTGGGAGGCAGCGCCATACTTCTCCCCGCAACCACCAAGGCGGGGCCTCGGAGAGAGCAGCCCCCGAGACCTGACCTGACGCCAGACCACGCCCATCCGCACAGGGGAGTTCACTTTTTTTTCCCTTTTTTCTTTGCTTCTCCTTCTTTTCTGCTGCCTTCCAGATATATATCCCGTAGCATATTCTTATCTCTCCTCTTGGCTGGTTATATGCTTTTGGACTCCCCTCAGACTTTTGCTGTCTCTCTCCCCACCTTGGTGCTTTTTTTTTCCTTCTTTTTCTTTTTGTTTCTTTTTCTTCTCTCTCTTCTTCTCTTCTTTCTTTTCTTTCCTTTCCTTTCCTTTTCTTTTCTTTACTTCTTTCCCCTTTTGGCTTGCTTGTTTGTTTGATTTCTCTGTGCATTTGCGTGCTTTTGTTCCCTGTATGCTAGTCTGTTTCCTTTTCAGGGATACCTCAAAAAACAAGCCAAAGTATACATGGTGGAGAGTCCCAAATATCACTCACCAGGCAAATAAAATAATCAGAGGCACAACAAGAGAAACCGAGGGACACCATTAAAAGAACACTTTCAGAAACGACAGG
>CM053579.1:43494194-43510022 GCA_028646485.1 Cryptoprocta ferox | reverse complement strand
TACACAAAAATAAACTCAAAATGGATGAAAGACCTGAACGTGAGACAGGAATCCATCAAAACCCTAGAGGAGAAAGCAGGAAACAACCTCTATGACCTCAACCGCAGCAATTTCCTACGCGACACATCCCCAAAGGCAAGGGAATCAAGAACCAAAATAAACTATTGGGACTTTATCAAGATAAAAAGCTTCTGCACTGCAAAGGAAACAATCGAAAAAACTAATAGGCAACCGACAGAGTGGGAAAAGATAGTTGCAAATGACATATCGGATAAAGGGCTAGTATCCAAAATCTACAAAGTACTCACCAAACTCCACACCCGAAAAACAAACAATCCAATAAAGAGACATTTTTAAATAAGCTCATGAGACATCTGTATCTATAGAGGCAAGTAGGAGAACAGAGGTATGAATTTATTTCTTTAAATCAGAGTTCAAATTTCAAAAAAGGTATTGTGATAGAGATATGCTTTCATAACGATAGTCATACCTCGAAGATATTGCAGATTTGGTTCCAGTACACAGTAAAGTTAATATTGCAATAATTCATGTCAAATGAATTTTTTGGTTTCCCAATAGATATACTACATTATATGGTAGTCTGTTAAATACACAAGTTAAAAAATACTGTAAGCTGGGGCATTTGGGTGTCTCAGTCGGTTGGGCATCCGACTTCAGCTCAGGTCATTATCTCACAGTTTGTGGGTTCAAGCCCCACATGGGGCTCTGTGCTGACAGCTCAGAGCCTGGAGCCTGCTTCAGATTCTGTGTCTCCTTCTCTCTCTGCCCCTCCTCTGCTCACACTCTCTCTCAAAAGTGAATGTGTTAAAAATTAAACAAAATACGTACACTAACCATTATCAGTGCTTTCAGCAAGTCCTAATCACTGATCACAGATCACTATAACAAACAATAATGAAAAAGTTTTAATTATTCAGAGAGAAACCCAAATGTGGCACAGAGACACCAAGTGAGGAAATGCTGTTGGAAAAATGGTACTCATAGATTTACTTGAGACAGGGTTGCCAAACCTTCAATTTTTAAAAAACACAAAATTTGCAAAGTGCAATAAAGCAAAATACTATAAAATGAGGTTGCTTGTATACCAATTTGAAGAAGCATATCTAAAAAAGTGGTTAATTTCTATGCCCAACATGATCATATAGCTACCCATGCTAATACCGCAGTTTGCTTTTTCTGTCGTCTCAGTTCCATAATGTAAGCTACAGAGAATGAGAAAGATATAATGCATCTCCACATTAACATAAATCTGAAAAATGTCATAAGCATCTGCAAAAATTGAGATGTCCATCTTAGAAGAAAGCACCTGTAAAGGCAGAAATACATACTACCTTCACCAAGTGTTCTTTCTACTGAAGAAGTCAATCTGTATGTACAGACCACTATAGCATAGAGATAAAGAGACTAGGTACGCTAATCTTATAAGTGGGGAAAGAACTGATTTTCTAACTGGAGGACAGTCTTCAAAACATATGGTTGTGTGATCATGGGGTTACAAAATCAGGGAGCCAAGAGCATATGTTTTATAACTTTTGGAGGGCTGTATTTTTAAAGAAGAGAAGCTCAGAAGAAGTAGCTTATGTTTTGTTCAGATTTTAAATGGTGTGAAAGGCATCAGATGTGAGGACTTTGGGTTGAATTTCTGAGCTGGATTCCAAACATCCTGATTGCTAGAGAAATGGGACCACTGAAGCAATCGTTTATTTTTTCAATTTTTTAAAAAAAATTTAATGTTTATTTTTGAGAGAGAGAGAGAGAGAGAGAGAGCATGAGCAGGGGAGGGGCAGAGAGAGAGACAGAGAGAGAGAGAGAGAGAGAGAGAGAGAGAGAGACACACACACACACACACACACACAGAATTCGAAGCAGGTTCCAGGCTCTGAGTTGTCAGCACAGAGCCCGATGCAGGGCTCAATCTCACAAGCTCAGAGATCATGACCTGGGCCGAAGTCGGACATTTAACCCACTGAGTCACCCATGTGCCCCTGAAACAATTTCAGTACTACCACTTGCCCATGTGCACAAATGCAAATGCACTAATAATATGTGTTATGGGATATATAACAAGTAACATGGAAATTAAACGAACTTAAAATTGTTTCCTTAAAAAAATAAATTTAGTGTTCTATAAATTTAAACACTTTCAGACTTCTTGACTTAAGTAATATTAATGCTTGGTGTTTGAAAATTACAAATTTTGGTATATTGATTTACATGAAGAACTGAGGGAAACAAAAACCCATGACACAATTATGGAAACTGAATCTAAAATCTCACCACTGGCAATAGTACCACAACAGTGCAACATTTATCCTGAAGGTCTCAAGAAACTATTCAGTGGTTCTCAATGAAGAGAGCCCATTAAGCACAATTCAATAAAACAAAATGGACTTAAATAAAGGACAACCATCAAATAAGCTGAACAAAGGAAACAATTTAAAATTGAGAATGATATCCTGTCCTTAAATCATTCTAGGCTGGTTAGTTGTTTCAGAGGTCAAATTGGTAAATGTTCCTACTTTGAATAATATAATGTAGCACAGAAAAACCCTTAAGTTGAAATGTTTATTGGTCTATTTGGTCATAAATTATGAATAGGTAGTATGCTGTGTCACTATTTTACATGATGACATTTTAAAATGCAAAGTAACATAAATGAGCTCCTCTGTATTTTGCTGTACATTTGGATCTATGTCACTGATTATAACTGTGACTCAGGGAGATCATCAACTGAAAACTCTTTCCTGCATATAGTCCCACAAGAAGGAAATTTTAAAGGACCCACAGGGAGAAAAAGGAAAGTTTGGAAGAAGACCCAACCCTGCACTTGATAGAGAGTCTAATCTTCCCTTACACAAAATTTTCCAATAACAATTACATCCTTCAAAGCATCCTTCTCAGCAAACTATCAACCACAAATTCCCCAAATTCAAGTAATGCTAAACACTATCTGATAGGAAAAAGCATATTTCAGTGAAGCAAAAGAGACCATCAAATTCTAAAAGTAGCTTGAGCCACTGAAATAATTTGAGTCCCAGGAAAAGTTGGATTCTAACTCTGCCTCTGACATTGAGAGATCCTGGGTAAGTTATCTTCCTGTACAGAAGATTCTCATTTGCAAAATCTTGAGAACAATAGCAGACCTGGCCTACACAAAACTGATAGGCTCTGAGAGCCTATATATAAAAAACCAAATGATGGCTCTGTCATTATGCAGATTATTCAATGTTATTTTATTACAAATATATAGGTTCTAATGCCTGGATACATTACAATCTATTAGAGGAAGTGAAAATTTTTTTCAATTTTTTATTAAAATATATTTTAATGTTTGTTGATTTTTGAGACAGAGCATGAACGGGGGAGGTGCAGAGAGAGAAAGGGAGACACAGAATCTGAAGCAGGCTCCAGGCTCTGAGCTGTCAGCACAGAGCCCGACACGGGGCTTGAACTCACGAACTGTGAGATCATGACTTGAGCCGAAGTTGGACACTTAACCGACTGAGCCATCCAGGCACCCCAGGAAGAGAAATTTTCTATTAATATGCCTGCAGTTTCTTCCAATTCAATTTGAATAAAAAAAGAGAGTCCACATTTTACATGCTACTACAGAATCAAGAAAATTCACATGTGATTTTCTCCATTTTTAGAATTCCATAAGTGGCAGAATTGTTCTGTAATGCTTCCTTAAAATGAGCCATGTATAACCAAATATTCTGTTACAGTGCAGTGAGAGACAGTATGCTTACAACGTTTCAGATATAGAAAACAGATTTAAGCCTCAACTTGGATACTTACTAGCTTTTTTAAATTGGAAAAACTGCATTACTTCAATGGGCTTTAGTTGCCTAATTTGCAAACTGGGGTTAATAATTCACCTCCCTGAATCATAAGGAAAATACTTTATAAACTTTAAAAACACAGGCAACCGAATGTGTTGACTACTGACTAGGATTTATTGAAGTTTGGCAGGGTGCCTTTCAGTATATCCTACAGTGGTTTTCTAAAATATCTTTGGTTATAAATTAATGTCCCATATTTATTTATTAACTTATATTTGAAGGTAGATTTGCTGGTTTATATTTATAGCAAAAAATACTTTTTTTATGTTTTTACAAATAAACCACAACAGTGTGACAATTACATATTCAATAGTTCTGCTGATAAACAATATATACCCTTTATGTCTGTGAGGGACTAAATTCTCTAACTTAGAAAAAAAAGTTAACATTTATCCCAAACACTCATAACAAATCCTGTTTTTAATCAAATTGCCTGGCTTTCATTCAAGAGTAATTTACTGAGGGCTTCATATAAAATAGACATAGAGGAATTAATGTAGAATAAAATATACATCCAAATTCCACAAGTTCTGCATCTTGAAAGAGAAAGAGAAGTAAAATAATTAAAATGTAAACAATTCTATAATAATGTCTTCAAAGTATACAGTGGGAACCAGAGAAGAATAGTTAAAAAGTAAAAACTAGATGAAGAAGGATAGTAAAAGACACTATAAAAATACAAAAGGCAAGCCGTTTTATTTACATGTTTAAAAACAGAGACAAAGTGGAGTGTTATTAGTAGAAGGCTAGGACCCTACCTCTATTTTCATAACTTAAGTGACCACTGACTACCCTGAGTTGCCTTGGACTGTCCCAATCTTGAGTAATCCACATGTTGAAGCTTTAAACCCCAATTTTACTATATTTGGAGACAAGACCTTTAAGGAGGTAATTAAGGTTAAATAAAGTCAAAAGGGTGGGGCCTAATCTGATAGGATTAGTGTCCTTATAAAAAGAGGAGGTGACACCAGAGCTCTCCTGCACATTCTCAACTATTTTCTTAAAATTTAAATCCTGGGCACTTGGTTGAGCATCCGACTTCAGCTCAGGTCATGATCTCACAATTCGTGGGTTCGAGCACCGCGTTGGGCTGTGTGGTGACTGCCTGCTCAGAGCCTGGAGCCTGCTTCGAATTCTGTGTCTCCCTCTCTCTCTGTCCCTCCCCTGTTCACACTCTGTCTCTCCCTGTCTCTCAAAAATAAATAAATGTAAAAAAAAGTAAAAAAAAAAGAATTTCTATAAAATTTAAATCCAAGTTAGTTTACATATAGTGTAATAATAATTTCAGGAATAGTTTACTGATTCATCACTTACATATAACTCTTTCTGTCTCTATGCGGAGCCCAGAGGAGAGGCTATATGAGGACACAGTAAGAAGGTGGCTGTCTGCACAGGAAAAGATGTCTCACCAGACATCAAGTGGGCCAGCATCTTGATCTTGGACTTCCTGTCTCCAAAATTGTAAGAAAATTAAGTTCTGTTGTTTTAAACACCCAGCCTGTAGTATTCTGTTATGGCTGCCACAGCTGACCAATATACAAACCAAAGTATTTCCCTTCTCTGAGTGTCAGTTTTATTATCTATACACTGAAGATTAGTAACCTTCTCCTGTTAAGATTATAAGTTTATATGGAAACAATCCACCTCATTTCAGCTAAAAATGATGACATGAAATTTTTAGAGTACTTAGATATGACTTATTTCCTAGTTTTGTGTATGTGTGTGTGTGTGTGTGTGTGTGTAGATTTTTTCTTGGACTATATATTTCCACATTTTGCGTCCATGGACATAGTCATTTTCCTTTCAAATCATATTTTCTGTTAAGTAATCTTCTATTTTTAATTAAAACTGAACCTCTTTCATTTTCCTTCTTACAACTTATATGGGGGAGTTGTAGACTTTCTTTTGTGTACTTGGGGAAATATCTATAATATTCTGTCACTAATACCATGTGATAGTCTCTAGAAAATAAAGCTTTTTCTATAGCCTTATAGAAATTATAAAATTTTTTCTAAAGTAAACAAATATTTTCTTCAGGTTCTTTGTATAATATATTTCACATCTGAACAAAAGCCCATCATCCTACTGTATCATGATTTATTATGTCTCTGTGTCCAACTGGAATTATTAGAAAGCCATAGTATGGGTGAAGGGGATATTAACTCCAGGTAGAAAAAGAAAGGTCTGTGGCTTCCTTAAGTTATGAAATAATTGTGAATGATTTTTTAAAAAGTTATGAAGGCAAGTTATCTAAACTAGTATACAAATAACTCAAAATCTTCTCACAATCTGCCTACTGTTATCATTTGTGTCCAACAAATACCCAATATTCCAGACAGTGTGGTTCTAATTCATATTCAAACATACAATAATTATCCATAGCTATCTACCATCATTAGAAAGAACTACTACTAGGGTGTCCGGGGGGCTCAGTGGGCTAAGTATCTGACGCTTGGTTTCAGCTCAGGTCATGATGTCATGGTTCATGAGTTCCAGCCATGCACTAGGCTCTGTGCTAACAGCCAGGAGCCTACCTGGGATTCTCTCTCCCCTTTTCTGCCCCTCCCCCACTGATGGTAGGTCTCTCTCTCTCTCTCTCTCTCTCTCTCTCTCACACATAATAAATAATCTCAAAAAACAGAACTACTACCATTTAACATTATAATTTTTCAAAGAACTCTAACAAAAACCATTTTATTTGACCCTGAAACCAACCCTATATAACAAAATAAACAAGGATCACTGCATTTCCTCATTTATAGTTGACTAAACTGGGTTTCATAAAGACTGACTCAGCCATGAAATTCTGGCTTACTTAGCAACGGGTAAAATGGAAGCTAAAGCATAGTTTCTGAGTCCAGCTTTCTCCCATCTTGTAAGGTTATGGCTTCTTCCCTTATATAACCTATTTCTATTTATCCTTCAAGATCCTTATGTTCCATTTTATAGTACTGCTCATCCTCACCCCATCATCAAAAATCCCTCCCTCTCTGAAGTCCTGTTAATCTCAATGGGCATTAATCTTGGTATTCATTCACAGTGTATCTTGTGATACACTCTGGCTATCACAATACTCTCTATGTAGTATATTTCCTGGCTATTTAACTGTACCATTAGCTTCTTGATATTTCTATGTGTCTTCTGTATTGTTTGTATCCTTCTGGTATACTGATGATCTCTTTTGTTTTGCCTTTGTTTGTTTGGGCCTGCTTGATATCCTTTCATCTGTCCCTAAACTTTGGTGTCCCTATCTTTGACTAACCATCCTTTAGGACATGACCACTCTTTCATTGAAGGTAGTCTTGGTAGTTCTGTTAAACAAGGTTCCTTACTTTCCCTTGGACAAGGAGTATTCTTGTAATCAATCCACACTATGTCAATCAGTCTCTCTTTCTATTAAGAATTTGAATCAAACTCAAGGAAAAGAACAGGAAAATGGTTGGAGTTAATATGACCAAAGACAATTTCCTGAATACTTTCCATTTGTTCCACCTCTCTGTATTCTCAAAGCTGCCATAGTTGCTGCTCTTTTAAAGGCCAAGTTATTCAGCATTTCCTCAGCTTCTGGCTGAGGTATCTCATATCTTCTCAAGAAATTCCTCCCTCCCCCACCCTTTAATCAGGCAGAATCACATTCTCTTGCTTGCAAACAAAGATCCTTATCTGATATACCCACAAAGTTTAGTGCCTAGGTAGTGCTAAGTATTTTTTAATGTTTCGTTCTTTTTAAAAATGTTAATTTATTTATTTTGAGAGAGAGGGGGAAACAGAGAGAGAGGAAGAGGGAGGGAGGGAGGGGCTGAGAGAGAGGAGAGAGAGAATCCCAAGTAGGCTCCACAATGCCAGCACAGAGTCAGATGTGGGCTCACTCTCACGAACCATGAGATCAAGACCTGAGCTGAAATCAAGAGTCAGATGATTAACTGACTGAGCCAACCAGGCACCTCTCAAAAGTTTTGTTCTTATGCAGATCATATATATTATTGTATATTACCAAAAACATAAATAAATGACCCTGAAGTGCACCATTGCTATTGGTTGAAATTTTAATAATCAACAGGCAAGCAGGGGCTAAGCTAACATTGGGAACTTATCTGCATGGAAATGACTTTTATTACCATTCAGTACCCTGGTTTAGTGACTCACAAAGTGATAATTCACTGCTGCACATTAACAAAGCATTTTGTGGTGAGGGTAGTACTTATAGTAATGATACCATTTAGTTATATTTGACATTTAGGTTAACCCCATCTGTTTTCCTTTTCTTCCCAAATATTATAGAAACCAACTGTGACCATCTGAATTTTTAATATTATTTTACTATAAGATATATCTGATAAGCTTAACTGCTTATACCATGGCTCCTTTTTAAGTAGGTGAATATTTTAACATATTCTATAGCTTCTCGTGAAGAGCAAATTATAGTTTTAAATTCACTGAGAAAGGAAATTATCATTAGAACAATTTAGGTGGGTAAATGGTATCAATTTTTGAAGCATAATCAGTGTTCTACAAAGGAAATTCCCTCTATGATTCTTTAAGGGAAAAAATATTAAGAAAAATCAACCAGTAATCTTTTATAATATAACTGGAATTTAAGAGCAATTCTAGCTAATCATACATCAGTAGTTAGTTAATTCATGTTTGAACAGATTACAAACCTAAGCTAACTATTTCTATGTACCTCAGTAAATTTCTGTCATTTTAGACATTTACATCAACTCAGAATCATTTGTATGCCAGCCACATCCTTTTAATCTTAGACATTAGGGGAATATCATGCATGCATATGATATTTCTCTTCCTTAATGAAAAGTATTTCCCTGAAGATAAAATCCAACTGAAATGTGGAGGAGGGGGAAAAGGGGGCATTTCAAAACATTCACTTCTTCTCTTTTAGAACATCTATTACTACATGATAGTATTTCCCACAAGATTATTTTTATTTTATTTGAAGTTGGCAAAAATCTTTGTGCTTAATCCTTTGAGTATACCTCTTGTGATAGATGTCAGATCAGTGCTGTATGGAAGAACTTTTATTTGACAGGTAGATGACAGGAAGAAGCTTCTCTCCAAAATATAAGATGTAACTATAAAATCCTTCTGTGAGATTAATATAATCTTTTGTTCTTGTGTATAAATGACTTACTCATTCTTCCTTCAGAAAATTACTTCATGTAATTAATTGCAATAGTGTGAAAATAAGACACTTAAAAAAGGTACGTATTTATTCAAATAAGGAAAGTTTGTTTTAAATGTCTTTTTATATGAATCAAATGTGATATAGGCACACAATATAAATTTCCAATGATATTTTCTTTTAATGTATAATATTTTTATAATCAATCACCAAAAACCCTCACTGAAGATTCACTCAGTATGCATATAGCATATACTCAAAACCAAGTAGCATCTTCGTAATGCTTGGGCATGCAATACAATGAAAATGTATTAAATGTTATGATTTATCCTATAAATCTGGCTATGACTTATTCCAATATATTATAAGCATTGCCTTATTCTCTCTGGCATTATCAAATAATTTCACATGTCCCCTAATATCACAAGAGGGAGTAACAATGTTTTGTTTTGTTTTGTTTTTTACCAAGTCTAGCATTCCAGATGATCTTTCCTATCTTCTTGGCCTTCTTTCCTTACACCCCTCACAAATAAATCAGGAGTAAACACATACAATTCCATTATACATCCTATTATCTATAAATGTTATTCTTTGCCTATCTGGGTTAGAACTACCAGAAACAAATCAGTTTTGATACATATTAAAATGCTGCTCCACGTATATGTCATATATATCTATTTAATGCATGAATAGAAAAGAAATTTATATCCACTCCTACATTCGGGATTCTTGTTATAATATACTTCAAGAACTAACTAAAGTTCTGCAATGTTTTAAGATGTGAGAAGAAAACAAAGTGAAAGAATGGTGAGATGTCAAAGAGGGATTTCTGTTTTTCACATTTATTTTCCTCTCTAGCTTTCTCACAGGCCTTCACCTCAGAGTCTATTCATCCTTCTCTTTATAACAGATTTTTCCTTTGAATAAGGTGATTCACTTTAGTCTAGAAATGAGCACATACAATCAACTCTGTGTTTCTTTGTTTCTTTACTTCTCTAGAATCTCAAAATCAATACTACAAAATGATCAAAACAATAAGATGATTGTCACTTGACTTTTTTCAAGTTTTAGTTAATGGACTAGATATCTAGTATAAACTTAAATAACACAACCCTGTTCAACAATAAAGAGTTTTGTTGGCTTAGACTAGAATAAGCAAAGCATATTTAAAAAGAAGTTTCTGGCTATTTACTTCATTACACTTAGCTCCTCAAATACTTTTTGGAGAGACATAAAATAAGTACAAGGGGATTGAAATACAAGATTGCATCTACTTTATAAAAGGCAAAATTTTATTTACAAACTCCAGTAAGATCAGATGAGCAAGTTTTGTACTATACCACAAGAGGATTTTCAATGTCATTGAGATTTTACTGCACGAAAATTAAATATATAATAGAACTGTTTTAATTGAAATATAATTCACTTACTGTAACATTCACCCTTTTAAAGCATCCTTATTTTTTGGCTTGTGTACCTTTCTATTTAGAGTGGCTCCTCTCACAGATAAATTATTATTGTAAATTAGCATTATCGAATGTTATCTTACCTTACAAAGGAAGTTGATCTTAAAACCCAAAGACTGGGCATTTCTCGAGCCTGAGTTCATGTAGTTTCCAACCAAAAGAACTAACTCTAAAAGTCTGTTAAAGCTTTCGCTCTTCTTCAGTTCTTCACAGGCAAGAGTTACTGCTATGATGCTTGGTTTGATGTTGTTTACATGTTCTTCAAACATGAGCTTGAAAAGAATGCTATTGAGACGAGGCCGCAACATTTTCACTGAGCTCATCTGTAAGATAAGAAATGCTCTATAAGAACATATATATAAAGCCTGTTATTTCATTCTCCAATAGAGATAACTTTATAGACTGTACTGTAAAATTTTTGCATAAAATGAATTCTCTCTGGGTCTTAAAAAATATTGTTTTGGCTTGTTTTAGATATTCCAAAGGAATATTTTAATCAAAGTTTTAAAAAGCTGCTCAGATTTAAACAAATCATTCTTATAACAGTAAGAAAATATTATTGAAGCTAAACATTTGCTATCTGTTAATCCTATAATCATTAGTCATCACTAGCATTTAAACTGCCAAAATTTTGTCCCTGATATGAACTATAAAAATTTACTAGCGTGAAATTGAGTTTGAGTAAATAGTTTGGCCACAGATAAAAGATGTGCATGATGACAGAAAATGTAAGTGGAACCACATTTCCCAAGAAATCATCTATGACTATGCTGTTTGAAATCAGAAGACTAGGTCTGATTAAGCATTTAATAATTTTTAAACCTGTGATTTCTATTCCTCAAATATATTAAATATTTATATATGCTCTAAAGAATTTCTTCTACTTGAAAAAATGTTGATGCTATATAATTAGGTTATGATAAAATCACATTAACTTACTTTTAAGTACATTATTCAATAATTCTATATTGGTTTTCTTCAAAAAATTTCAACTTAGGTTTTAATTACTTGTTTCATAGTATTGGTGCAAATTCTCTATTCCCTTTGGTATAGCTCCTATGATAATAATTTCTTTTAGCTGTTAATTTCCTATAGCTCCAAGTCATTTTACTAGCTTTCACTTACCAAATGAATTCTGAGACAGAGGTGGGGATGGGGATAGACACATATGAACACACACAAGTATACCAACAATGAAAAGAAATTATTAACAGTCCTAATTATATTTATTTTTGGTACATATAGCTTAGTTTCTTGAATATAAATCTCAGGCACAGATTTGGCACTAAGATATCTGTAGATAACATAAAAAGAATCTGGCAATATAAACAAAAGTCCTTAAGCCACAAAGTAACCTTCAAAAGAAGCAAATGAGCTGTTGAATAGATCATATCTGCTCTAATACGGAAGCAAGGCATAGTTCATAATTTTTCTTCTTTAAAATGAACTTGCCCATTAACCATGGGTATCTGCCTCCCCAAAGATTAACCTTTGCCTTCTACTAACCCCCCTATATGCTCTCATGCTTTTTATAGGCAGATGTATAAAAGGATGTTGGGGAATATCCACCTGTTACTATATTTATGTAGATCTTATTACTTACCAATAGCTCTTTTTTCATGTGATCAGGGTAATATTATACAAACCATCCTATAGTTTCTTCAGCACTCACATTGTAAATATAAGACCAAATCAGAAGTTTCCAATATAGCTTGAAACTCATAACACAGTCACTTGAAAACTATAGTTAGTGATAGAAACAGCATATGATTCTTAATGGGTAAACAGAAATTAAGTGCTAGAGAGTTCGCTATCTTAAACTGTTAGCACTACAATGTTTAATGAAGACTTCATAGTAGAGGTGATAAATGGATAGAAAAATGAGAGAGAGAGAGAGAGAGAGAGAGAGAGAGAGAGAGAGACAGAACACAAACTGGGGCCAAAAGGCTGTAGAAAGAATGGTGTGAGCAAAGATTTATACTTAGGAATATACGAGATATATACAAAGGGGCAAAATTTGGACCAAAGTACCCCAAGAGTCCATGTAAAGGCCATGAAATCAGAAGCTAACCATATAAAAGTTTCTCTCTCCATGAATGCACAAATCTCTTGGTGTATGTTTGTGTGGGAATCTAAATTTCTAAGATTTTCTGCCTTTTTTTATGCCTCTACTACTCTCTCCAAATCCCTCCCCATTTTATTTTTCCTTCCTTCATTGGTAACTGATAATTATTTGCAGATACACATGTTTCTATCATTTTATATGTTTAGGGACTAGTTTTTAAGTCTTTCTGGTGGCTAAAAAAGCCCCAGAACTACTGTGACCAGGTGCTCGTCATGCTGTACCTGCCATTTCTGGCCATGATTTGTAGGTCTTGTAGGGACCCAGATCACCAGGGATCACTTGGTCCCAGATAAACAAGTGACTTAAACCTTAGGCTCACATGGATTTTTAGTTTCACTTCAGTTCTACTACTACTTGCCTTCATTCATATTTTTACCCTTTCCAGGGTTTGTACTTCATTCTTTGGTCTACAAATCAAGAGAACATGGATTCAATCTGTTTTTAATATTCAATTTTTTCAATACCACCTCTAGCTGAAATAATGTGAAAAGTGTAATTTCATAATAGTAACAATAACAGTGATTAACATTTGTTACATGCCTTGTGCCATTTTTCTGCATATGTATTATAAATATGTATTAACTGATTTGAGTCTCAAAATGATCCTAGGAAAAGTTATTAGCATTAGATTGGGGAAGTGAGGCACAGAAATACTAAGTGATTTCTGTAAAGTCAAGTTGTATGTTAAAGACCTAGAGATTTAAACTCAGGCATTCAGGCACATAACCCAGACTCTCAACTATTATACCATAATGCCTCTTGAAATCACACTGGGAGCAGTATGTATGATTGGTTGAAGGAGAGGTTAATAGCAGAGAGAGCATTAGTACTCTCTATTCAAAATAGCCTAAAAGGAGGAGGGGCAAGATGGCGGAGAAGTAGGGAGCTCTGTAATTTTCGCCCCACCTCTGCATCTATCAAACTGAGAAGGACTGAAGCCACAATACTCTGATCTCCAAGAGTGGGAGGAAAACACAGAGACTCCAGAATGAAGACAACCTCAAAGGTACCTGAGTGGGAACTGGGGAAATAAAAACGGGCCTGGCCCCAGAAGTGCGAAGGGGAGGGAGCCCCAGCCCAACTCAGGGAGAGCGTGTGGAGCACCGGAGAGACAAGGGGAAGAGAAAGAGAGACTGAAAACGATCATAGATCTGTCTCTAGAGAAGAGATAAAAAAAACTCGGCCCGGGACATAGAGGGATATTGTCATCCCATATATAACCGCAGGGCGCAGGGAGAGAAATTCATCCCATCTAGCTGGTGCATTCTTCCTTGGGCTTGATGGCGGCAGTGCCGATTCCAGACAGCGTCAGGAGAAACAGCTCCCTCCCCCTATTTGATTCCGGATTGGCTAGAAAGCCGGCAGCTATGTGAGTACATCTCATCTCAGGCAGTAGCATTAAAGTGCAAGGACTAGGATTTGGAAACGAGGTGGGGCTTGGAAAATACAACTTGGCCAGCCCATGGCACAGGGAGATCGGACTCAAAAGAGTGGCTTGCAACGCTTGGTTCGAGAAGGGCTTGAGGTGCCGCCATACTTCTCCCCACAACCACCAAGACAGGGCCTCAGAGAGCAGCCTCCGAGACCTACCTACACCAAACCACGACCATCCGCATAGGAGAGCTGCCTTTTGCTTTTCTTGCCATCCAGATATATTTTCCCTTATCTCATTCTTATCTCTCCCATAGGCTGGTTATATGCTTTTAGACTGTCCATTGTCTTTTGTTGTTTCTGTCCCCCCTCTTTTTTTTCTTTTCTTTTCTTTTCTTTCTTTCCCCTTTTGGTTTGCTTGCTTGTTTGATTTATCTGTGTGTTTGCATGCTTTTGTTCCATGTGTGTTTGTCTGTCTGTTTTCCTTTTCAGGGCTACCTCAAGAAACAAGCCAAAGTACATAGGGTAGAGAGTCCCAAATATCACTGAGTAGGGAAATAAAATAATCAAAGGCACAACAAGAGAAACTGAGAGACACCATTAAAAGAACACTTCCTGAAATGGCAGGCCCTGGACAGTCAATGAGCCTCCTTTAATAGAGCAATACTAACAGGTGCACAGTGCATAACGAGCTTTTAAAGAGACAGAAAGCTAGCCAAAATGACAAAACGAAAGAACTCTCCTCTAAATAAATTCCAGAAAGAAGTCACAGCCACAGAACTGCTCAAAACAGATATGAGCAACAACTGGAATTTAGAACAACTGTCATAAAATTAATCGCTGGACTTGAAAAAAAACATCAGAGAAGCTATTGATACAAAGACTATGAACCTTCAAAATAGCTGTGACAAGTTAAAAAAGGTTATAAATGTGGCACATAATAAAATGGAGGCAGACACTGCACGGATGGAAGTGGCAGAGAGAATAGGTCAATTAGAAGACACAGTTATAGCAAAAGAGGAAGCTGAGAAAAAGAGAGAGAAATTGATCCAGGAGCACAAAAGGAGAATTCGAGACCTGAGTGATACAATCAAAAGGAACAATATCCATATCATGGGAATTCCTGAAGAAGAAGAAAGAGACAAAGTTCCTGAGGGGGTGCTTGATCAAATTATAGCCAAGAACTTCCCCAATCTGCGGAAGGAAATAGGCATTGAAATCTAAGAGGCACAGAGAACTCCCCCCAGACATAACTTGAATTGACCTTCAGCATGACATATCATAGTGAAACTGGGAAAATACAAGGATAAAGAGAGAATTCTGAAAGCAGCTAGGGATAAAAGGGCCTTCACATACAAAGGGAAACCTATCAGAGTGTTTACAGACTTATTTGACGAGCCTGTCATTCAAAATAGAAGGAGAGATAAAGGTGTTCCCAAATAAACAAAAATTGGGAGAATTCATCCCCACCAAACCAGTCCTACAAGAAATCCTAAGAGGGACTCTATGAGGGAAATTTTGCAAGGAATACAAGGTACCAGAGACACCACTACAAACATGAACTCTACAGAAAACACAATAAATCTAAACCCACATTTTTCAATAATAACACTGAATGTAAATGGACTGAATGTCCCAATCAAACGACACAGCGTAGCAGAATGGATAAAAAAACAAAACCCATCCATATGCTGTCTACAAGAGACTCATTTGAGACCTGAAGACACCTTCAGATTGAACGTAAGGGGATGGAGAAATATCTATCATGCGACCGGTAGTCAAAAGAAAGCCGGAGTAGCCATACTTATATCAGACAAACTGGACTTTAAAGGAAAGGCAGTCACAAAAGATGAAGAAGGACAT
>CM053579.1:43461000-43484575 GCA_028646485.1 Cryptoprocta ferox | reverse complement strand
CAAAACACGAGAGACTCTTGAATACTGAAAACAAACTGAGGGGGGAAGGGGAAGGGGGTTAGGTAATGGGGGGTGATGGTCTTGGTGGAGGTCACTTGTGGGGAAGAGCCCTGGGTGCTATATGGAAACCAACCTGACAATAAACTATAAAGTTAAAAAAAAAAAAAAGAAAGAAAAGCCTCAGATATACAACCTAATCATACACATAAAGGAGCTAGAAAAGGAATAGCAAATAAACCCTAAAGCTAACAGAAGAATGGAAATAAAAATTAGAGCAGAAATAAATAATATAGAAACAAAAACAGTAGAGCAAATCAGTGAAACTAAGAGGTGGTTCTTTGAAAGAATTAATAAAATTTATAAACTTCTAACTAGACTTCTCAAAAAGAGAAGGAACCCCCCAAAATAAAATCAAGAATGAAAGCGGAGAAATCACAACCACCACAGAAATACAAACATTTTTGAAAGAATATTATGAAAACTTTATGCCAAGAACCTGGGCAATTTGGATAAAGTGGACAAATTCCTAGAAACAAACAAACTTGCAAAACTAAAACAGGATGAAATACAAAATTTGAACAGATCCATAACCATGAAAGAAATTGAATGAGTAATAAAAATACCCCAACAAATAAAACTCCAGGGTCAGATGGCTTCCCAGCAGAATTCCATCAGACATTTAAAGAAAAGGCAATACCAATTCTTTTGAAACTCTTCCAAAAAAATAGAAATAAAAGGAAAACACCCAAACTCCTTCTATGAGACCAGCATTACCTTGATTCCAAAACCAGACAAAGACCCACTAAAAAGGAGAATTACAAACCAATATCTCTGATGGACATGGAAGGAAAAATTCTTAACAAGATACTAGCAAATTGAATCCAACAGCATATTGAAGGAATCTTTCACCATGATCAACTGGGACTTATTCCTAGGCTGCACGTGTGTTTCAGTATTAATCAGTCAATCAGTGGGGTACACCACATTAATAAAAGAAGGGATAAGAACCATATGAGTCTGTCAATAGATGCAGAAGAAGCATTTGACAAAATACAGTATCCATTCTTGATAAAAACCTTCAACAAGGCAGAGATGGGAGAACATACCTCAACAACATAAAGGCCATATACGAAAGACACACAGCTAGTGTCATCCTCAAAGGGGAAAAACGGAGAGCTTTTCCTCTACAGTCAGGAACAAGATAAGGATGTCCATTCTCACCATTACTATTTAAGATACTACTGGAAGTCTTAGCCTTAGCAATCAGACAACAAAAAGAAAGAAAAGGCATACAAATCAGCAAGGAAGAAGTCAAACTTTCACTTTTTGCAGATGACATGACACTCTATACAGAAAATCCAAAAGACTCCACCAAAAAATTCCTAGAACTAATACATGAATTCAGTGGAGTCTCAGGATATAAAATCAACATACAGAAATCTGGCATTTCTATACACCAGTAACAAAGCAAGAGAAGGAGAAATCAAGGAATCAATCCCATTTACAATTGAAACAAAAACCATAAGATACCTAGAAATAAACCTAACCAAAGAGGTAACAGATCTGTACTCTGAAAACTATAGAAACTTATGATAAACTGAGGGTTGATGGAGGTACGTGGGTAGGAGATGGACTAGATGGGTAATGGGTATTAGAAGGGCATTTGTTATGATGAGCACTGGGTGTTGTATGCAAGTGATGAATCACTGAATTCTACTCCTTAAACCACTATTGCACTGTATGTTAACTAACTAGAATTTAAATAAATATTTGTAAAGAAAAAAATTTTAGCATGTAAGCTTAGCTTTTCATTGAATATTTCCAGTTCTTTTCTTCTGGATTTAAATTTTAACATATAGGAAGTGAATTAGCTTTATAATATGACAACTAATGACAACTAAAAAAGCATACAAGAAAAAATAAATCAGTATGTTTAGTAATCATGTAATGATACTCTCCTTTGTATTACAAAGGTAAAAAAAAGAATAATAACTAATTACATTGTTCCAATTCATTAGTGAAGTCAGAAATGTAAAGAAATATGTAACAAACATCACTGAAATTATCCAGTGTAATTTGAGTGAGAATAGAAAATCAATGAAAACTTAAGAAAAGAATTTAGAAAAGCTTCCCAAATCAGTGAGGAGAATATGATCTAGTCACCAATTGATGTTGTTTGGGTAAAAAAAAAAAAAAAAAAAAACGGCACGAGTAATAGTAGGAAATGATTCTGAGCTGTGAAGGTATCAACCCCCTCTCCTCAATAAAAGCAAATATTTAGTAAATGTGTTTTTAATGGCTACTAAGGCATTATAAATTTTGTGCACAGAAACTGTTCACTTTCTGATCTCTTGATTATTTTACCATGGGCCAAAGAGACCCTATTTTACTCTGCATACTGTTGAGAAATACTCTGTCTACTTTATTTGCTCCACATATATAGAAGTACTTTCAAATTTTAATGTTCTATGCAAATGTAAAGCATTTATATTAATCCATTTGAGTTAAAAGCTATTTTGACTGAGAAGCAATAGACCTAAGTTCTTGTCTTGGTCTTTGTAAACTTAGGAAAAATGTTATTTTCCCACTTATAAAACTGAGACAGGGGCACCTGGGTGGCTCAGTTGGTTAAGCGTCCGGCTTCAGCTCAGGTCATGATCTCGCAGTTCGTGGGTTCAAGCCCCGCATCAGGCTCTGTGCTGACAGCAAGCTCAGAGCCTGGAGCCTGCTTAGGATTCTGTGTCTCCCTCTCTCTCTGACCCTCCCCTGTTCGCGCTCTCTCTCTCTATCTCTCAAAGATAAATTAAAAAAAAAAAGACAATATTAATTGCCATGGGGCACCTGGGTGGCTCAGTCGATTAAGTGTCTGACTTTGGCTCAGGTCATGACCTCACAGTTCATGAGTTCGAGCTCACTGTGGGACTCTGTGCTGACAGCTCGGAGCCTGGAGCCTGCTCTTGATTCTCTCTCTTTCTTTCTTTCTTTCTCTCTCTCTCTCTCTCTCAAAAAAATAAGCATTATTTTTAATAAAAAAAATAATGTACAGAATATTGTCTGCTCTAAAGAAGCTTAACATTTAGTTAAGAGCCCACTGATTAGAAATAAGTAACCAAAAACATAGTGTTTGGAAAAGTTTAGTTGTGTGGCATTGGTTATAAATACACTGAGATTTAATCAAGTAAGGGAAGTTATTTGGAGCAGCTTCACTGGGGAGATAATATTTAATTCCTGCTGAAATGTAAGCTGTCTCTAGGGAGGAAGTTTACTGTGTTAGTTTTGTGGTAATCATCTTCTGTACTTCAATTGCCTGGCACCTAGTCAGACTCCATATGTCTGGTGACTGAATAAATACATGATTTGCTCTCAGCCTCTATTTTATTTCAAGGATATTAGAATATTTTATAGAAGTGGTAATTAAAAATATTCTGCTGCAACCTCTCATAGATCATCCAAAATATGATGCTATTTGGCTTTGAAATTTATTTAATGTCTTTATTTAAATTAACCCTCCAAAATCCCCCCATTATGTCCGATTGGATAAATATTAAAATATTTTTGCATTCCAAGAACTCACCCAAACTGGACTGTATGTAGATATTCTAGGATTGGGTTGAAGGAGGGCCTAAATTTAAGATTTGAAATGATCAACTAGATACTATAGACCTTTTTGTATTTACAAACAAGATTTATTATTACCAAACTATATTTTGTTCAGTGATTTCCATATTATACAATTACATAGTTTAAATTCAGTACATGTTAAAAAATAGTTATAGGCACTGATATACTATATGTTGGAGCATAATTGCTAAGTTATCTAACATTCACCTAAAAGTTCAGATATCAATACAGAATTGGCAGAGTTTGCCCTCTGCTCTACCTTGTATCTTCTTTTTCCCTACAAATATATTTAGTCATTCTTTTAATGCCCAAATATCCCTTGTGAACAACGCATTAAGACTGTGAGGTACACAAAAATGAATAAAATATGAGACTTCCATATCAGAAACATGTAAGTTTGTAAGCCGCATCAACAATTATACACAAATGATTATAAGACAATATGGATGTGATAAATGCAATGTATGTACTAGAAAGTTTATTCTATAAAATGGTGAAACCTAGTACATCCATAGAGGTCTTTGGTCTGCATAGAGTGTTCACAAAATCATCTTATTAGTAATTCAAAGCAGTGGAAGATCACTTCTGACTGAAAACTTAGGGGAAAGGTTTTATGGAAGTTGGTTAGGAAAGAACCCTTCTGAGGGAGTGACATTTAAACAGAGATTTGAATCAAGTGATGGAATAATTTGTGTGAATAACTGAGAGAGGAGCCATCTGTACAGAGGGTACTACTAGTGGAAAGGCTCTGAGGTGTGAACATGAGCATGGAAGTATCCAAAAAATAGCAAGAAGACCAGTGTGGCTAGTTTGCAGTGAGAGAGGCAGAAAATAAGGAGAAAGAGTAGTCGAAGGTGAAATCATGGAAGACCTTGTTGTATGATGGAAAGGCATTTGAGGATTGAAAAGAGGAGAATGACCATTACATAGGTGAGGAAAACTGAAGGCGGAGGAAGAGAAGTTGTGGCAGTAGTGAACCAAGACTTTAGTTTCAGATCTGTTAAGTTTGAGACACTATTAGGCATCCAGGTGGAGATGCAGAACCTAGAATATTTGAGCCTAAACTCTAGGGAAGGATCCAAACTAGAGATAAAAAAAGTTAGGAACTACCAGCATGTAGATGCTATTTAAAGCTGTTAGATTAGATAAGATTACCTAGAGAATGTCAACAAAAGAGAGGGCCAAGGCCTAAGGTCTAGGGCACTCCAACATTTAGAAGTTAGGAAGATGAGAAGAACTTTAACAAATGATGTGGGGAAACTAAAGGAACAGTTAGTGTGATAGCAAGAAACCAGAAAATTGTAGTGGCCTGGAAGCCAAGTGACAAAAATATTTGAAGAAGTATCCTTTTGACTAGACTCATATATTCTATGTATTGGTTAAAAAGATACTGTTGTGGGTTTGTTAAATTAACATTTGTTAAGAGGAGCCAATTCAACAAAAGACCACAAGAAAAGTTTATTACTCACAGGTCCTGGAGGAAGTACGCAGCAGCCTTCAAGGGAACACAGGGCGGGGGAGGCCCAGGTAGAGTGAAGGCAGAGAAAGCTACAGGACTTAGGGCATATGACTTTGTCAGAGTACATGGGTGAAGTGGTTAGGGGTTCCTGGGCTAAAGCCAGATTGGTCAATTCAAACCCAAAACAGCAGTGTTTTGGTAAGCTCTACAGGGTATTATCAAATGGGCACACAAGGGAAAGGCCCTGGGAGGTGGGCGGGGGGCACTGTTGGTCAGAAGGGCTGCTGGGCAAATCTTATTTACTTGTGCCTCTGTGGGCTGCTATCTAAGCCATGCCTTTTGGGAGGCACTAATGTCAGTTCAAGGCCCCTCCATGCCACTTGTTCACACAAAATGGATGCCAAGGCAGCAATATCATGGAATAATTTAGCTAAATTCTCCATAGGTATTATGTATAAGGCATTGCATACAGCAGAGAGGAACTAGTGACTTCAGAACCCTCTTTAAGTATTTTATTAACAAAATGTGGACTCATATCATGCATTTCTTCTTTTACTTTGCTATTTGTTCAGATAGTGCACACAGGTTAGATTTTTTTTCTTCTATTGTAGCTGACTCTATATTTCTAGATCAGTCAAAATGTCCCCATTAGGTTGTTAGGTAAATCACAAGTAATTTCCATGAGCCATTCATTTCATGTTTTTAGAATCCTTTACTTTAAAGGCTATGAAATGCTTTGAAAAGTATTCAATGAAATCTCAATTATCTGGAATTCCAGTAGCATATATTCCTTTATAGGTATCCAGGATTTCCAAGTTTGAGCATTAACCATTTGAATACTGGAATCATACCCTTTTATTCTGGGGGTGGGGTATGGAGAAATAGTGTTCTGAAGTCCAGTACTATACTGAGAACCAGCCATATGCTAGGCATTTTATCAGAGTAACTATACTCTTATCTGCCTCCATAAACAGAATGTTTCAACCATAATTTAATTATATCTTAATGATCTTGGATTATCAGGTCCTTAGAAATGCTTTATAAATATTTGTCCTGGAGATACAGTATTTATATTTCTCCATCCTACCTTAGGACTAAAACTTAATTTCATTATTTGCTGTAACAATGTCACACTGGTGTTCTTGAGACATAGATGGTTGCCCCTGTATGTGAATAAGTGTACATATGACTGTATCTTAACTTTCTATTTTTCATTCTATATGCATCTGTGTCTCACAGAAATGCACATATATAGACGCACACACTGAACACATCACACATTTAAAGGCACTTTATTGAAGCATAAATGACTATTCATTCCCTGCCCACACATTTGCACGTGTCCTTGAAGCCATCAGAGCAAACTGGTCAGGTGGTTAATCAGCCCATGTATGCATTTTAGAGGAATTCCATGGCCTCAAGGGATACTTTACTGTTGGTTCTACACACCTCCTACCCTCCAGGTATCAGGGATGGTCTATCTCCTGTCTCTTTATTTTTTTAATTTTTTAATGTTTATTCAGTTTTGAGAGAGAGAGAGAGGCAAGGAGAGAGGGAGAATCCAAAGCAGACTCCAGGCTCTGAGCTGTCAGCACAGTGCCCAACATAGGGCTTGAACTCACGAACCACGAGATCATGACCTGAGCCAAACACTTAACCGACTGAGCCACCTAGGCACCCCTAATCTTCTGTCTCTTTAGAAATGACTTTACTCTCTGTAGTCAATGTATACTATCCATGTTATTGCTCTTAATTTCTGCAAGTATTATTCTACCATTATTTTTGTTCTAGTTCCTCATTAATCCAGATCAGTACAGAGGAAAAACATCAATGTTGGAGGCAGGTGACGGTAGTGGAGATGAGAGACTCATTCAAAACATATTCTATTCCCTTGATAAAAAGTTGGGGTATTGCATGCCTAGTAGAGAGGAGTGGCATTTTAATAAGAACCATCTGCCAATGACATGCAGAATGACTAAAAAAGGGAGACACTGGAAGCAGGAACATCACTTTAGAAAGTCAAATATTTCCTATGCAACAAGCACTATTCTGGGGCCTTCAGGGAGAGAGATTAATGAGACAGACAGTGTCCCTGTTTTCATGGTGTTTAAGTTTTACTTGAGGTGGAGCTGGACAGAGGATTAGAGATTCAGTTGTCCTACATGCTACTGAAGGAAAGTAGTGGTAGGGACTGGGTGCTACTTTAGATTGGGAAGGCAGAAAAGATTTTTTGTCAAGCTGACATTTGAACCAAGTCCTCAAATATACGAAGGTTCCAGCCATGCAAAAATCTGGGTAAAAGCATTTTGGGTAGGGAGAATAGCTTGTTCAAAATTGTGAAAATGGAAATAAGCTTAGTACATTCACGGAACAGGAGAAGGCCACTGTACCAGAAGGCTGGTATGTGGTTAACAAAAAGGAAATGAATAGAAGATGAATGCCAAGAAACAGATAGGAAATAGATCATGTAGGTCCTTGTAGGCCAGGATAAGGAGTTTGAATATCACTGTACCAATCTAGATGTTGAGTAAGATTATTATTGCTATTGGGCTGAGTTTTAACTGACCAGTTCTCTAAATGAGTTAGCATTTATAGTAAGCTAGGTGCTAGCGATCTCATGAAGAATAAGTCATAACACTTGCCCCAAAATAATTTCTGTATAAATAATATATTCTTTTGATTTTAAAAATATAAGAATTTTGCCCCCAACTTTGGAAGAACCAATATTGTCTATTTTGTGTTTTGTTTGTTTTATGCGAATTATTTTGTCTCATAAGGATCTGTTGCCAGCATTTATTTTGATGATGGACTTTGAAAGTGTATGTTTGATTCACTCTCGGTTTGGACAGTATTATTTTTGTGTGCTATGTCTGACAATTAGAGCAATGAATCATCATCCTTACTGGAACACTACCAAGACATCTGGAACAGTGTCTAATATAAGGCAGCTATGCTGTCGACCTCCAAACAAATGATTCTTTGGTGGTTGGGTATCTTGCAAATTCTCTATTTATGTAATTCTCTGATATTATCTAATTTGTAAAGTGAGGTGGGAGAAAAGAGAAAATTTAGAAATAAACATAGCACATTAACTCTTTATTCTGGCAAAGTATCTCACATCTCAATTTGTGTTATTTAAGTAAAGTGTGAAACAAAAAATCATTAAAATTATAAAATCATAAATATAGTTTTCATTTATTTACTCTTGGTAGGAATGTTTTTTGAAAAACACATTTTCTTAATTACCTAATCTGTTTTGACTTTATAAAGAGAAGTAACTGCTCTTCGCTGTATTTGTCAAAAATGACAAGCTAACTCTTTGAAGCCAAAACGGTGCATGACATGTGATTTTTGTTGATTTTTTGATGTGTAGCACAACTTATTTTTGAAACATTTTTTACTGTGGTTAAAATTTCCATGGCATAGAACAAACTGCTTATTTTGAAGTTGCAACATATAGCTAATCTATAAGAAAAAGCTTTCTAATAACTGCTATTAAACCAAGAAATGTGTTGCACTGGAAATGTGCACAGATAAAAGAAGTGATTTTCTTACACAGGATGCTGCCACTTAGACTGTACCTAGAGTTGATTCATAGTATAAATTAACTCTCCAATGATCAATTGTTACATCTGACTTTGTACACATTAAAAATCTGCAGAGTTTTCAAGTTATCAACAATAAGAATGCTGCATATGAAATGTAATGGGGTGCATCAGCTGGATCCAAGTAAGATATTGCAGTAAATGTTGCTCAGCTTTACCATCTGTGACATATTCTTTTTGCATAATATTTTAATCCATTAAAATGTGCCTTTTTTTCTTTTAAAAAATTAACCTACCTTAGGTTATAGCAAAAAACTATTAAGAACTAGCCTCTGACCACTGACCTTTTCAGTTTCCTAAATGTTTTTTTTTAATATATATATATATATATATATATTTTGGTCTTTGTGCCCTCATTAAGATGAAAAATGACAATCCCTAGAAATAAAGCATGCCAAGCTCCCAGTTGCACTACTAACAAGTAGTAAGTTCCATTAACTTATTAAATTCTCAGACAAGAACTAAATTTGGCCATAAGATATTCTTTCTGAAACTACTTGTTCTCAGGAACAGTGATTGAATGAACTTGGGACCTGCCTTCACTAAGTGGAATGGAAAAGTCATATCACAGCATGTCAGTTCCTGCTTAGTGAATAAGATATTCCCTGGGGTATAAATTAGGGAGTTTACATACATAGCTCTTTTAAAGAACCCAGACCCCATTGATTTTTTGGCGACCTCAGTGTGCAGAATAGTACCCATGTGACTTAAAAGACTTAATGCACAACCAAATTGTCCAACTTTGACCCCCAAAATAGTTTACTCACCTAGGAGGGTCTGATTCAAAATGGTCTCTTCCCTCTAATGAGTAAGTGAGCTCTTTGTACTCTGTTGGCTTGCTGCTCTCAGACCACTCAATGAAAGGAACTTGCATGTCATTTAGAGCCATTTACCAAATGAACCATTGCAGCCTGAAAATGTTAAGCACTATTGGGCCTGGCAATTTACCATAATCAAAAAGTTCCAGCAGAAAATATGTAAGTTCTGTTTTCTTGCCAATTTGTGTTTGTGCAATGTTGTTCTTGGCACCTTCCTAGGTTATTTTAAGTAGCCTACTCTTCTATTAACCCCCCTTTATTATTAGTTTGTAAAATAAAACAAATTACTGATTCTTGAATTGTGCTATTACACGTGTCAGTAATTTCATTTCATTTACAAAGAATTTCATTTCATTTATATTATTATTTACACCCTACTTCCAGAACAGTGTATACTGGCTTATTTTTAATTCTTTCAAGTTCAAATCAATGGAGAATTTTTTTCCAAACTCAATCCTAAGGAACTTATGCGTAATATATTATTTTTCATTTACTGTGCTATAGTTATATGTTGGTTTTTGCAACATTTCTATGACCACCTAAAAATAATTCTATTAACAAAACCTCATGTCTAGGGTCTAATATCACTCCTTTTGAGGTGATACAGTGTATTGGAAGAGTATGAAACTTAGAGTTGTGCCTAGATCTTTCAATTGAGTGATCTTAAGAAAGTCACTTGCCATTTCTTGTTCGATTTTACTCGGTTTTAGAAGTAGCGATTAATGCTTGTCTTCCCAAACCATAAAGGGTTATAATAATCAATGCAGTGAATATCAATTGCAGATGAAGTGTATTATCCCTTGTTTCTCTCATGATTAACACCAAGTAGAGTAACTTTCAGTTGAATCAGAATTACCAAGCACCTCCCATATATTGAGGCACTGTTCAGACAAATGGGAGAGAGAAATAGTAGGGCAGTGTCCCTATATTAAGGAACCCACAGTGTTGTGGCAGGGAAAACACACAACAAATGTGATAAAATTCATGGTGGAATCAGTTCCACAAGTGAGATATGCAAAAGTGTCAAAGCTGGCAGGAATGTAATCAAGGAATTCTGACCAGGGGATTGGAGAATAGGTAAAAAGAAAAAAATTAGATAAAACAAGAAAACATGGGAAATTGCATCAAACCTCTTTACAGATACTAAGACACAGTCTGATTATCAGTCATTTATTTTAGCAGGCATTTGCATAGCATTTGCTATATGCTAGATACTGTTTAATTTTTATTTTTTAAGTTTATTTTGAGAGAGGGAGAGAGAGAGAGAGAGAGTGGGGGGGGAGGGGTAGAGAGAGAATCCCAAGCAGGCTCTACACAATCAGCACAGAACCCTATGCAGGGCTTGAACTCATGAACTGTGAGGTCATTACCTGAGCTGAAACCAAGAGTTGGTTGCTTAACTGACTGAGCCACCCAGGACCCTTTGCCAGACACTGTTTTAAATGTTTTATGAGAGTAACTTATTTACTCCTGTTAACAACCACAGTAATGTAGATGCTATTAACTTCATTTTACATGATGAGAAAATTGGTATAGAGGAGCTAGTTGCCCAAGACTACGTAGCTACAAAAGTGCCAAAGCTGATTTGAGTGGGAATAGTGGGGTTCTGGAGGTGGCACCCTTAATTAGGTTGCTCTACTATATCTCCATCACATGATGACTTAGAAGTGGACACTTTTTTTTTAATCCACTGCTAGAATCCCTTGTATGACATTTTAACAAGTGGTCATTTGGATTTCTGAGTATCTATAGAAACAACAAGGACCTAACTACCTCTTCAAGCAGTCAGCTACATTTTGGACAGCTGGAATTATCAGAGGATTCTGAATTTGAGCCAAAATCTGCTTTTTCTGTAACTTCTACCCATTGATCCTGTCTACTTTCTGATACAACACAGATTAATTCTACAACTTCTTCCACATCATGACTGTTAAAAGTATCTGAAAACATCTCCATCCTCCTGCTTGAATTCAGCATTGTCTTTTCTATTTATTGGGCACCAACATATAAAAAGAAGGTGGTATGTCAGAGTAATTAGCAGGTTCTATTTTTTCATTGAGCGTCTATTAATGAAGATCCTACTGTGTGCCAACTGTTGTACCAGGTGCTACCAATATGCCAAATATGTACTCTATACTGAGCTATTCAGTTCCTACACAAGATGTTGCAATTATCATTTAAGATATAAACTTCCAAAAAGAACATTGTCTGTGGTTATTGAAGTGAGGATTTAAATAAGTGTTGGCTTGCGGGCTAATCCAATTTTGTATTCCCTACAACAACTAGCATCTGGCCTTGTGTAGAGAAAATGAGCAATAAATATTTATGAATGAGTGAGAGAAATGTAGTATTTATTAATGCTGTGCTTCAGATAATTATTCTTATGATATTCACATGTGGTCATAACAATAGGGAAAACAGCTTTACTTTGCTGTTTGAATTTCTTTAAAAATTCCATTTGCCAAGTTAAATACTAGCACTAGAAAAACAAATTTACCCAGTAGAAATGGCTGAATAAAATGTTTGAAAGATAGCAAGGTGATTCAGCAGCCAGAATTATAGGACTTTAATAGTATCGATCAGCTCTCAACTCCATTTAAAAAGATTTACTGTTATCATCTGAGAAGCTCTCTGACACCATGTGAGCCCAATAGAAGCCATTTTCTAGGTTATCATCATGGAGTTCTCCTTTGGTGCCCATTATTGTAGCTGATATTGTTATCATACTGGGGGAAATGCAGCAAAAACATTGAATCTGTACTCGGACCATTCAATTGGCATTTGTATAGAGCCTCACATAGTTAAGCAGTGAAGTTCAAATTGGATTTTAATCCCAACACATTACTGTTTGCTGTGTTTTTTGAGGAGGATGAGCCATGTATATATATTCTGTAGTCTGTGAAAACTTGCATAAGTGGCAGGGTACTATAAATAATAAAATGATGCATGGTCATGTTGAAAACTTCAAATTCCTTTTTGTGAACAAATTATCCTTTCTTCTGTCTCACTTGGCATAAACTTGAAATTATACATTTATGTGTGTTGCCTTACTGATAATTAAGTGATGGAGAACTTTAACGTAGCATAATTTTTTTAAAAAATCATTGAAAAATAAGTCAGTATTTATTGGACAGGACATCTATGGAATGACTCTAGGATGAAACCTAAAATATAATGGGATGGGAGAAGTTCTTTATATTATGTTACAGATTTTGATAGTGCTAGACATGTAGTTCATTAACATTTTCATTAATGATCTGTAAGGAGTACCAGTAAACAATACTTTAATTAAGTTCATGAGTAATAAATTAATAGGTATAGAAAATACCAATGAAGAAAGGAAAATAATTCAAATAGACCAGATAATTTAGAAAATACAAGAATATAACAGGAATTGCATTAGCCACACGTAATCCCCTAATCCAGCAAATAAAAGGCAATATTCACTGCATTCTTGGGGTATAGAAAATTAGTAAACAAAATAAGCAAAAAAATTGTCAACAATATAATGACTACAAGAAACAACAGCTTTTGTTTGTGAAGGGGCTCTGAATATATTTCTACACATAAGTATTTTAGCTTTGTGTGTTGTAGAAAAATAATTACATCATCTGAATGGCAGGGATTATAAGGAAGTTAGCATTTACTGAATGCAATCTATAAGCCAATCACTGTATTTAAGTACTTTAAATAGATTTTCTTCAGCTTGTCACATTTCATAGGATCAGAGACATGAAAAGTCCCAAGATTTCATGTCTAAGGAGGAGTTTTTACATTTAAAAATGGCCCCAAAAGTCTGATGAATCAGGCCACCTGAAGGCTAGCATAATATGTTTTTTAAAGATTTCTACTGAGTCAGTACTGTGTTTCACATGCAACTTGACATTGGTCATTTTAATAAATACTGGGGATTTAGGAAACTTTATCCACTATTCTTTTAGTTCCACATATTTACTCTTGGCTTTGACATCATAATCAGGAAAAAGTGGAAGTGTTCATTGTCTAATGACTTAAACCAAATGAAACCTTGAAATTTTCACAGCAAATAAGAGTAGTTATTAGTGTGTGTGTATGTGTGTTTCTGGTGGAGAGAGAGAACCTGGAAACAATTTTGGTTGTCTTTGTGTCCAAACTACATGAACTAAACAGGTATTGGACACACATCTTTGAGTTCATTAGCTCATCAGAAACATATTTTTGAGAACCAGGAAGACTCTGGAAAATTAGAACACATTTTGGCAACAAAAAACATAACTAGAAATCATGTTATCTTGTTGGTAGTGGATCAGTAGAATCATGCCAGTGTATAAAGGGCAATATTTTTATTCCATCTTTCCAGTCCATGTTTTTAAATATTAAATATATATTTTTTGTTGTTTTTGTTTTTCTTTTGTTGTCTTTAGCCCTAAAACTATATGTGGGGCAAGTTGGAGGCAAAGTCAGGCCTTACCTTGCTAATCCACTGCAGCAATTCCTTCCATAACTAAGTCAGCACCTATTGATTGCCACAAACTACCAACTTCATCTATTTTTCTTTCTTTTTACTTCTAAGAGATGGAGTGTCCCTAATGAGATTCCATCACCAAGCAGAGCCAGGGAAACAATCCACGTTTCTAAACTCTGTAGATCAGGATTTTTCTACTATCAGAAATGACCTCGGAATCCTTCCCAATGCAGCATTCTAGGTAGTCTTTTGTTTCGAGTTCTCATGCAAGCTGATATTCCCTCCAGTTTACCATTTAAATGCCTCCTTATGAATGAGAAATATCTGTAGTGATGACTCATTGTGACATTCAGCAGTTTGGATATAAACACATTATTTGGGATATAATATATAGCATCTGTATGAGAATTGTGCCTGAAAAAAATATATAGTGCCTGGAATATTATTTATTTATTTATTCATTTATTCATTTATTTATTTATTTACTACATAGAAGAAGAGCAGTTCTGGTGGCTAGATGCTTAACATTTTGAAGTTAGAAAAACCAATTAAAGTGAAACTGTAAGAAATGTCTATGGGGCGCCTGGGTGGCTCAGTCGGTTAAGCATCTGACTCTTGATTTTGGCTCAGGTCATGATCCCAGGGTTATGGGATTGATCCCTACTTTGGGCTCCACACTGAGCATGGAGCCTGCTTAGTATTCTCTCTCCCCCTGCCCCTCTCCCCTGCTCATTCTCTCTCTCTAATGTTGAAAATATGTCTAAATGGTACAGTCTATGATATAGAATTATTTCTACTGGTCAGTGTTAGATGTCTTATTATTATGCTATTAAAAATATTCTAGGGAAATAATACAACATAATACAACATATGTGCCTACAACTAAAAAGGCACATGAGATGTTAGAGTATTAAATTAGGAGATGTGGATTCAAATACTGCTCCTGTGAAAAAACCAAGCACGCATTTGTTTGAAAATCAGTTCACTTCTCTGGTTTCATTTTTCTTACCTGAAAGTGAAGAAGTTGGTTTAGATCATTTTTATGGTCATTTCTAGTTCTGAATTCTGAGTCTGCTCCTACCATTGCACAGGTGATCTAAATATTGTTTCATCTTTCAATCTGGAAATTTTCTGAAATCTTGCATGAAATAAAGGCCATGAAAAGAAAACTTGAAAAGTCAAACAAAGTTATTAGCAGAAATAAATAAGTTATGCAGCAAAACTCAGGGTTAGTGTCTTCGTTAAGAAACTTATTTATCAACCAACCCAAAATTTTTAGATTCTTCAACATAGTAAAGAAAATCCATTCAACCAAGAAGTTCCTATTGAGCACCTATATCTAGCTATCTATATCTATCTGTCTGTCTATCTATCTATTTACATCCAATCCCGAAATAGCCTATAGCAGAGAGGAGGAAAAAAATCACCTTCGTAAGAGAATATCAGGAAAGACTTGAATAGATAGAGTGACTCTACACAGGATAAGGAAACTCAAACTTACAAGACCCCAACTGAGTTATGAATATGACCCCAACTGAGTTACGAATATCTGGTAATTCCTCTGATGTCCTCTTCCATGAACCCTCCCACTGAAGTTTGGAGCGATCCCTACCACTCCCACTCCTGTACTACTCCTCAGTTTGAATGTTTATATTCAGAGGACTTTGATCTAATCCATGCTATTGCCCCAATCTTCTACAAAAGATTTGTAGAAATGACTATAGCTAGTTGAACAATTTCATTGCAAATGTATGGATTGAAGGCCATGTTTCTCTGTTGTTAGCATTCCTCATTCTAGCTCCCTAAAAAGAAGAAGGTTTCTTGCTTTTTGGGTTTTCTAGAGTTTTTTAGGGATTGTATTCAGTTTCTCCCCCCCCCCCCTTTTGTTATTGCAGTATAACTGACATACAGTATTATATTAGTTTCAGGTGTACAACATATTTATTTTTCAAATCTATACATTATTAATTGCTCACCATGATAAGTGTAGTCACCATCTGTCACCATACAACATTAGTGCAGTATTATTGACAATTTTCCCTATGCTGTACTTTTCCTTGTCATGACTTTTTCATTTTATAACTGGAGGTTTGTACCTTTAAATAGACCCTTTTTCTGTTTTACCCAACGCATGACCAACCTCCCCTGTTGCAGCCACCAGTTTGTTCTTTGTATTTAAGACTCTGTTTTTTTATTTGCTTGCTCATTTGTTTTTAAGATTCCACATATAAGTGAAATCAAATGGTATTTGTCTTTCTTATTTCACTTAATAATACACTCTGTCCATCTGTGTTGTCACAAATGGCAAGATCCCATTTTTAATGACTAATATTCCATCATATATGTGTATAAATATAACACATCTTCTTTATCCATTCATCTATTAATTAATATTTGGTTGCTTCCATATCTTGGCTATTGTAAATAATGCTGCAATAAATATAGGGGTTCATGTACTTATTTTCAAATTAGTGTTATCATTTGGGGAGGGGTAGATATTCAGTATTGGAATTACTGGATTATATGATATTTCTATTTTAGTTTTTTTTTAATTTAATGTTTATTTTTTGAGAGAGAGAGACAGACTGTGAGCAAGGGAGGGACAGATAAAGAAAGAGAAACACAGAATCCGAAGCAGGCTCCAGGCTCCGAGCTGTCAACACAGAATCCAAAACAGGGCTCTAACTCACGAACTGCAAGATCATGACCTGGGCCGAAATCAGACACTTAACTGACTGAGCCACCCAAGTGCCCCTCTATTTTAATTTTTAAGGAGCCTCCATAATGTTTTCCACAGTGGTGGCACCAATTACACTGCCACGACAGTGAATAAGGATTCCCATTTCTCCACATCCTTGCCAACACTTGTCATTTCTTGTGGGGGTTTTGTTTTGTTTTGTTTTGTTTGTTTTTGGTACTAGCCATTTGTACTGCTGTGAGGTGATATTTCATTGTGGTTTTGATTTCCATTTTCCTAATGATAAGTGATGTTGAGCCTCTTTTCATGTGTCTACCGGCCCATCTGTATTTGTTCTTTGGAAAAATGTCTACATAGGTCCTTTGTGCATTTTGTAATGGGATTATTTGTTGTTTTCAGTGTTGAGTTGCATTATATTTTTTAGATATTAACCTTTTATTGGAGATATCATTAGCAAATATTTTCTCCCATTCACTAGGTTGCTTTTTTAAAGAAGAGGGGTGGTTCTTTTTTTTTTTTTTTTACTTAAATTCCAGTTAACATACAGTGTAATATTTTTAAGTTATTTATTTATTTTGAGAGAGAGAGAGAGCTCAAGCAAGGGAGGGGTGGAGAGGGAGAGAGAGAATCCCAAGAAGGCTCCTTCAATGCAGAGCCTGATGTGGAGCTCGATCTCACAAACCTTGAGATCATGATCTGAGCCAAAACCAAGAGCCAGACACTTAACTGACTGAGTCACCCAGGCATCCCAATATGCAGTGTAATATTAGTTTCAGGTATACAACATAGTGAGTTAACACTTCCATACAACACCCTATGCTCATCACAAGTGCACTCCTTAGTCCCCATAACCTATTTAACCCATTCCTTGCCTACCTCCCCTCTGGTAACCATCAGTTAGTTCTCTATAGTTAAGATGTTTCTTGGTTTGCTTCTATCTCCCCCTTTTTTATTTGTTTCCCCTTTTGCCATTTGTTTGCTTAATTAAATTTCATATGTAAGTGAAATTATATAGTATTTGTCTTTCTCTGAATGACTTATTTTGCTTAGAATACTCTCTAGCCCCATCCATGTCCTTAAAAATGTCAAGATTTCATTCTTTTTTATCGTTGAGTAATGTTTCATTGTTTATATATACCACGGTTTCTTTATTCATTGATCAGTTGTACACTTGGGCTGTTTCCATAATTTGTCTATTTTAGATAATGATGCTATAAACATTAGCGTGCATTTATCCCTGCGATTTAGTATTTTTGTATTCTTTGGGTGAATACTAGTGCAATTGCTGATGCATACGGTAGTTCTATTTTTAACTTGTTGAGGAATCTCCATACTATTCTCCAGAATGGCTGCAACAGTTTGCAATCCCACCATCAGTTCAAAAGGGTTCCCCTTTCCACATCCTCTCCAACACCTGTTGTTTCTTGTTTTGTTTTGTTTTGTTTTGTTTTTTTACTTTAGCCATTCTGACAGGTGTAAGGCGATACCTCATTGTAGTTTTGATTTCTATTTCCCTGATGATGAGTGATGTTGAGCATCTTTTCATTTGTCTGTTGGCCATTTGTATGCCTTCTTTGGAAAAATGTGTATTCATGTCTGCTGCCTATTTTTAAATTGGATCGTTTGTTCCCTTGGCATTGAGTTATGAAAGTTCTTTACATATTTTGTATGATAAGCCCTTATTGGTTATATAATTTGCAAATATGTTTCCCATACATTGAGTTATCTTTCTGTTTTGTTTCTGGTTTCCTTTGCTGTGCAGAAGCTTTTTATTTTGATGAAGTCCCAGCAGTTTATTTCTGCTTTTGTTTCACTGGCCTCAGGAGACATATCTAGAAAGAAGTTGCTATGGATGATGTCAAAGAGGTTACTGCCTGTGTTCTCCTCTAGGAATTTTATGGTTTCAGGTCTCACATTAGGTTTTTCATCAACTTAGAATTTATTATTGTGCATGATATGAGAAAGTGGTGCAGTTTCATTCTTTTGCATTTTGCTGTCCAGTTTTCCCAACACTATTTGTTGTAGAAACTGTCCTTTTCCCATTGGATATTCTTTCCTTTAGGATGAAATGTTCTGAATATATCTGTTAAGTCCATCTGGTCCAGTGTGTCATTCAAAGTCATTGTTTTCTTGTTGATTTTCTGTTTAGATGATCTGTCTACTGATGAAAGTGGGGTGTTAAAGTCCCCTACTATTATTGTAGTATTATCAGTGAGTTCCGTTATTAATTGTTTTATATATTCAGGTGTTACTCTGGTGGAGACATAAATATTTACAATTGTTAGATCTTCTTGTTGGATTGCCTCCTTTATTATGATATAGGGTCTTTCTTCACCTCTGATTATGGTCTTTATTTTCAAGTCTAGTTTGTCTAATATAAGTATTGCTACTCTGGCTTTCTTTTGATGTCCATTTGTATGATAAATGTTTCTCCATCCCCTCACTTTCAATTGCATATATCCTTAGGTCTAAAGTGAGTCTCTTGTAGGCAGCATAGAGATGGGTCTTGTTGGTTTTTTTTAAGCTTATTTATTTTGAGAGAGAGCAAGAGGGAGGGAGGGAGGGTGGGAGAGAGAGAGAGAGAGAGAGAAGTGCACAAGCAGGGGAAGGGCAGAGAGAGAGGGAGAGGGAGAATCCCAAACACAGGGCTCAATCTCACCAACCTTGAGATTATGACATGAGCCGAAATCAAGAGTCAGATACTTAACCTACTGAGCCACCCAGGCAGCCCAGAGATGGGTCTTGTTTTTCATCCATTGTGTAACCCTGTATCTTTTCCTTACTAACATTTAGTCCATTGTCATTCAATGTAATTATTGATAGATACGTATTTATTGCCATTTTATTACTTGTTTTGTCATTGTTTCTGGAGATTTTCTCTGATCCTTTCTTGTCTTTGTCACATTTAATCTTTGCACTCAAAGAGCCCCCTTTAATATTTCCTGCAGGGCTGGTTTAGTGGTCATAAACTCCTTTAGTTTATTGCTTGTCTGGGAAACTCTTTATCTCTCCTTCTATTCTGAATGATAGCCTTGCTGGATAGAGTATTCTTGGCTGCGGATCTTTCCCATTCAGCACTTTGAATATATCATGCCACTCCCTTCTGGCTTGCCAAATCTCTCTTGAGAAATCTCCAGCTGGCCTTATGGGTCTTCCCTTATAACTTAAGGACTTTTCTTGTCTTGCTGGTTTTAAGATTTCTTTATCACTATATTTTGCAAATTTATTTATACTATATATTGGGGTTGGCTTGCTTTTGTTCATTTTGATGGGAGGTCTTTGTGCCTCCTGGATCTGGATGTCTGTTTCCCTCCTCAGATTAGGGAAGTTTCTTCAGATACGTTTTCTGACCCCTTTTCTCTCTCTTCTTCTTCTAAGACTCCTATGATACAAATTTTATCACATTTGATGGAATCACTGAGTTCCCTAAGTCTGTTCTCATGTTTCATAATTCTTTCTCTCTTTTGTTCTTCATTATGTTACAGTATTTTGTCTTCTAGTTCACTAAGTCATCCCTCTGCTTCTTCCAGCCTGCTATTCATTTTATCTCTGTGGTAAGAGTCTCACTGATGTCTCTTCTCAATCCCAGTGAGTGTCCTTATGATTGTTACTTTAAATTCTCCACTAGGAATGTTACTTTTATTTGTCTCATTAGATCTCTGATCATACCCTTATTTTGTTCTTTCATTTGAGATAAATTCTTCCATCTTGGAATTTTGTCTAAGTCTCTGCCTTCTTCTCTGTGTTAGAAAATGCAGTTATGTCTCCTGCTCCTGAAAGTAATGGCCTTATGAAGAAGAGATCATGTAGTACCCAGGGCCTGGGGCATCAGGGAGTATGTATGCTGTGTGCTGCATGGTATGCTCTGCTATTGTGTTTTGGCTATTCTGTCCTTCAGGCCAGTCATCTGCAGATGCTCTCCTTACCTGCTGTATGCACTGTTTGGTCTCTGGTCTGAATCTGAATAAATACATATCTATCAATAATTACATTGAATGACAATGGACTAAATGCTAGGTGTGCTCTGTTATGCTTGTGAAAAGAGAACTGACAACACTTCCACCAGAATTGAGGTCCAGCAGAACTCGGTGGTAGGGAGACATGCTGTGGGCAGGGGGTTATCCGGTTATTGGGACTAAGGCACACTTGACTGAGAAAGAAAGTCCTGCCAGAGCACAGGGCGGGTGGGGCCTGGTGTAAACAAGTTAGGCAGTCCAGTGTCAGCATTGGCTGCTTCCTGAGGGTGGCTATGTGTTTATGCTGAGGGTCAAGGGAGGGAAATGGCACCAGCCAGCTTCTTCCTTTGTTCCTGGAGAGTTGTCTCCATTGTCTCAATTAAGGCTGCCTCTCAGGAATACACTCTGATAAGAGTGAATAATCTTTCCCCTCTGTGCCTCAAGTATTCTTCAGTTTGCTTTCTCCATACATACTGTCTTCCCCAGTGTTGTTTGCCTGCCTTTTCTCTAGGTAGGTGGCAGTGTCCTCCAGGCTGTATCCCAGCCAACCCTCACTGACCTTTGAAACTCCAGACTTTAAGCCCTACTGGTTGCAAGAAGTCACAAAATTCAGTCACTCTTGTTTTCCTAGCCAATGGCTTTGGAAAATGTTCTTGTGCATCCCCCCGCACATGTGTGTTTCTTTCTCTTTCACCCTTCTCCATGACCCTGGCTCCCTACCCTCTACAGCAACCATGATCCATTTCTCCCCTAAACATTGTCTCCTCACTTCCTAATTTCTTCAATGTGGCCTCTTCTCTCCTTTAGTTGTGGAGTTTGTTCTATCAGTCTTTAGGTCAATTTCTGGGTTATTGAGGATGGGTTGATCATTATCTAGTTGTGTTCATAGGAGAAACAAGCCTAGGGTCCTCCTACTCTGCCACCATCTTCCTCTGATTGTTGAAGGAGAGGTTTTTAAACTAGATTTTTTTTTTTGCTTAACTAATAGACTATATTTACAGTGGTTTTAGATTCACAAGAAAACTGAGCAGATAGCAGAGGTTCCATATATCTCTTCTACCCCTC
Source organism: Cryptoprocta ferox (assembly GCA_028646485.1). NCBI lineage: Eukaryota > Metazoa > Chordata > Mammalia > Carnivora > Eupleridae > Cryptoprocta > Cryptoprocta ferox. The sequence continues at coordinate 43,462,909 of CM053579.1, read as the reverse complement.
AGTTTCCCCTATAATTGATCTCTTGCATTAGTGTGATACTTCAGTTGCAATTGTTGAACAAATATTGATTATTTGTTCAACAATATATATTATTATTAAGTAAAGTCCATATTTTATATTAGGGTTCACTTGTGGTATTGTACAGTCTATGGATTCTGACAAATGTATAATGACATTTGTCTGTCATTGCAGTATCATACAGAATGGCTTCACTGCCCTAAACATCACATGTACTCCTCTTATTCAGCCCTCTTCTCCTCCCCTAGAACCCCTGGCAACAACTGACCTTTTTTTTGTCTCCATAGTTTTGCCTTTTCTTTAATGTCATACAGTTGGAATCATACAGTTTGTAGCCTCTGATAAACTAGCATTCTTAGGAAAGAAGGTTGTGATATGTTGTTGTTTTGAGGCATTGAGATTATGTTTAATTATACATGGGAGATATCATTTATTTATTGAGTTTAGTGCCCCAAAAGGTGTTCTACAAAGCATTGTTCCTTGGGATGTTAAAATAAATCTTTAAAATGAGAAGAAAAGAGAAAGTATGTGTGTTGACTGGTGGGTAGTCAGGGTGATTGTGACAAATAAGATATGGATATGCTGGGTTAAGCAAAGATCAACAAGTCTATTTACTGCAGAATTTCTCACGAGTTAATATTCTACTTTTATTGTAAATCTCTAACATGGGCCATGGTATGAAATATTCTCCAACTTATTTAGCCATGGTGTGTGTCTCTGTGTGTGTCTATGTGTGTCTGTGTGTTAAATGCCTTTGAATATCTCAAGCATGGTACATAGTTTAGGAAAAGGTGGTATAACTATACTGTAAATAAGGCATCGGTGAAATGGGCACAGGGAAAAATTGTTAACGTTTTGTTATACACCATGCCTTAAATGCTCACAGAACTTATTAATAAACTTCCTAATATAGGGAACTGCCACTGAAATCTTCAGGAGGAGGGAGAAAAACCCAACCAAATAGGATTTACTTTAAAAAATACATTGGTAATACCCTTAAATATTGAATATAAGAAAGAATACCTTTAGCTACTATATAAATAAATAATATGGATTATATTATACCTATTATTTCAGAACATTATAAAACTACACATGAATACAGTCTGATTACTGTTAATTAGTAAGAAAGATGTTGCTTTCAGAGCACAGGATCTATTTACACCAACCTATAATAAACACTGTCCAAGGATTTTCCTTGTGTAAACATATTATATGCTGTGTGAGTTACTTAAAACATTTTAAAGGTGTTTAACAATAGAATTAGTTAATCTGAAAATAAATCAGTGGCTAAGTCTGAATACTTAATAGCAGCAGTATTAAAAACGTGGGACTGCAATGAAGCTGTGATCACGACAGACCCTTATGTGTAGCATAAAGCCGTCTGAACCATTAGTGAGAACAGAATAACACTGAAAAAGCCCAGATAGATATATTGCTAGAAATAGTTGCCCTAGTTCTGTAGTTTCAAATTGAAGTCGCAGAAACTCCCATATGGGAAAAGCACTAGTACATATCTCTGTAATGGTGTCCATCTCATGATGTTTGATTCCATTTTGATGGGTTTGTTGATAGCATGATTCCTGCTGTCACTATAATTTGTGTTTATTATGGCTATTTGCTTTTTTTTTTTTTTTTTTTTTTTTTTTTTTTTTTTTTTTTTTTTTTTTTTTTTTTTTTTTTTTTTTTTTTTTTTTTTTTTTTTTTTTTTTTTTTTTTTTTTTTTACTTTATAGTTTATTGTCAGGTTAGTTTCCATATAACACCCAGTGCTCTTCCCCACAAGTGACCTCCACCAAGACCATCACCCCGCTTTACCTTTTCCCCTTCCCCTTCCCCCCTCAGTTTGTTTTCAGGATTCAAGAGTCTCTCGTGTTTTGTCTCCCTCCCTC
>CM053579.1:43442410-43460500 GCA_028646485.1 Cryptoprocta ferox | reverse complement strand
TTTCAGGATTCAAGAGTCTCTCGTGTTTTGTCTCCCTCCCTCTCCCTAACTCTTTTTCCTCCTTCCCCTCCCCATTGTCCTCTATTGGGTTTCTCCTGTTAGACCTATGAGTGCGAACATATGGTATCTGTCCTTCTCCGCCTGACTTATTTCGCTGAGCATGACACCCTCGAGGTCCATCCACTTTGCTACAAATGGCTATTTGCTTTTTAATAAAGGATGCTGTTGCATATAAACACTGACATGAAGCTATCTTTTCAGATATTGCATTCTGTATATTGCTATAGTCATTGCAATGTTGTAAAGTAAGTATTTTGCTACCAACAGAGTAGTATTACATTTTTTAATGTGTTGATTAGTATGTTTTTCCATTATAAGAAAGGAACTAACATTTTTATTTTGTACTTATTTTTCAGTGGTGTACACTTTTAAGAAGGAATAGGAAAGTAGGCAATATTATGTTGCTGAAACATACCTTGATAAAAGAATAGCTAGAGAACTGGGTGGGGTCAGGGGATTGTTATGCACATAGTGGAAGGGTATCAGATTCACCATAGTCCATGAGTCATGGGAAGAAACCACCCCAAGTCAAAAAGCATCATCTCTCCTAAGGTGAGCTGAGGTAGTGTCTACTTCCATAGCCAAGAGTAGGAGTTAAGTGATCCCAGGCTGAGAAAATTGACTGTCATAGAATAAGAAGCAAGAAGGCAGGAAGCTGTCACTAGGTCAGGCCATCCAGTTGTCCTGAGCAGTGTTTTTCTCACCTTGAGCTGCTTTTAACAACCTCATGCCCAGTGGCATGTTAAACTTGCTGTCTAGCCGCAGAAAGGTTTTTCTGTAAAATAAATTGAACAAGGTTGAATAGAAAGTCTATTAAAAAAAAAAAGAAGCTTCAAGAGACCTGGTGTAATTAAAATGTTTTCTAGCCCAGTGCCATCGATGGCATTTCTGATCATGTACAGACTAGCAGTACACTCAACCCCACTCCCCCCCTCTTCTTCCTTCTCTTCCTCCCTCTTTCTTTCTCAGGTTAGAAAATGTTCCCAATTTAGTTAGCCAAGAATCCAGGAAGTAATGGAAGAATTATGTAAAGCAGAATTCAGCATAGCTCTTGTTGGCCCCCAGAATTGCATCAAGGGATGGGACACTTGGTGATGGGAGGAAGTAATGGTAGGTAGTAGCAGTGTGCCTGCTGTCCTCTTACTGTAAGCTGTCACCATCTCTGGAAAGTTCAGCTCTTGCTGTACTACTGCTCTTTTTCACACAAATTTGTCATTACCATTCAGAACGTGTTTCTACAATCTATACATTTTCATTTAATGGAATGTTTACAAACACTGAGCTTTCCTCATCCCTGAACCAGATTCAGCCTTACCAAGACCATGGGCTTGATCTGGAGGGAGATAAAAGAGTCACTGCCTGGTATCCTGGTCCAATGCCTCTTTCTCTACTTCCCTGCAGTCAGTTTTTCATATTTTTTATCATGCTACTCCTATCCACACCCACATACACTCTCTAGTGTCATTTTATCTAGATGGTTATGATACTCCCTTATTTTTTGGAAGACTACAGTCACAAATCTATTTCCACATGGGTATTTTTGCATTTATTAACATAGCTTCATGGAAGCACTTGTGATACATAAACACTTGCTTTGGCACTTTATACTCTACTTCAAAGAAAGTGACTTTCAGCTATGTATCTGAAGTAGAAATGTAGATACTAAAGACTTTCTGTACCAAAGGGACATTTAACAAGGCTTCTGAGAAGTGGAACAATCTAAAAGTTAAGGAGCAGTGAATAGCTCTATTTAATTCGATTATTGGATAGATAATGGATTGTGAATGAGATAGTAGAAGAATGGAAATGTCCATTGGGTCCAGCCTCCTCAGAGTCTTGAGTGCCTAAGGAAGATGGTTTTATTTTATGGGTAAATAAGGTTTTTGAGTAGAGACTCACTGTGACAGGGCAGACATGGAGAAAAAGCCAGCACTGACCAAAATAATCTTGCCAGTTACAGACCCCTTGCCATAGGAAGCTAAAACTTTATAGAAGAACCATAACTGACCGTAGAGAGAAAAAAAATGTGAAGAACATCTATGCAAAAGCTAGAAGTGTTCACTTGCCTTTCAGGTTTAATGCTTCTGTCCCATATGGCAAACCAGTTTTGCCCTTAGTCTGAAACAGTCTCGCCCTTTGTCATGAGGAGACTCACTTTGTGAAAGCATGCTAGTAATCTTTTATGAGAACTGAAAAATCAGTTGATTGGAAGAATATAATTAAATGTGATTTATAAGCAACAGATATTCCTAACAAGAATTTGAAGACGTGTAAATGTTTCCTTTTTCTTTTTTCTTAATATTTACACAGCTTTTATAGGTTGTATATTCAGTCTGAATAGAAACTAGAATAAGCATTAGCTGTATACATTTCATTACCACATATTCACTATGTGTTATAAGAATGTGTTATCAAAGACTAGACTGACATTACTCAACCTCACTTAGAAACTGGTTGTTTCTACCTAGTATTTTTACTCCTGCCATTGAGAGACCAGGCACTAGGGTAGTAACTGTGGCTCAAAAGGCAGATCATATAGATTCTGCAAACATAGCCTAATGAGTCTCAGAGATATTATTTTCATCTAGTTTTCAATATGTTTTGATATTAAAAGGAATCATTTTCAAACAGTGTTACTACTGTCTAAACACTAATGAGTTCGACATGCATATTAGAAATGATTTTTAAAAAAAAGACTGAGGCAAGTTTGTAAAGAAATAGAATGACCTAGGCCTAAATCATATACCTTCCTAATTAAATTAAACAGTATTTAATTACTGTGTAACCTACTCTGGTATTATAGACTGACCTTGACTCAATTCCGGTTCAGAAGTCTTCCCACACTGTGCTTATTAAGGCCTCTAGTATTTGAAGTGGCAATGCTGCTATAATCCTCAAATCCTGCCACTTTGATTTCCTTGCTAAGCTCCATTTTCCCTTCACTTATTTACCATCTACAGGTCGTGTATGTTAAAAAGCCTCTGCTAGCAGAGTTTTACTCAACATTTTCTTTTATCAGTGGCTTGTTCAGTTTTACTTTTTTTAGACCCAGTTTTCACTGATGCATTGTCAAGGCTTAAATAATAATAAAGCACCAACACTACAGAAAATATTATGTAATATTTTCTGATGCAACATAGCTTTAGTCGTAAGGTAACTTTGTCATAGAATAACCTAAAGGAGTTGTTTTGTTTTGTTTTGTTTTGTTTTAGAGACAGAGAGAGAACTGAGCAGGCTAGAGGAGCAGGGGAGGGGAGAGAGAGAGAGAGAGAGAGAGAGAGAGAGAGAGAGAGAAAGAGAAAGAGAGAGAGAGAATCTTACGCAGACTCTACACTCAGCACAGAGCCCAACCCAGGACTCAGTCTCATGACTCTGGGATCTTGAACTGAATCAGATGTTTAACCAACCAGGCCACCCAGGTGCCCCTAACCTAAAAGAATTGTAGTTACATTTTCCAAAGGGTTTGTTTTTCTCATGTTGCTATAGAAAACGCTTTATAAATAACATGTCAACAACAGATTCCTCTGAATCTCCTTAAAGCTGTCAAAATGTTTCCCAGCAACTTTTCTTATGGCTACCAAGAAAGTGCTATTTAGAAACCAGTCACGGGGTGCCTGGGTGGCTCAGTCTAAGCATCCAGCTTCAGCTCAGGTCATGATCTCCCTGTTTGTGGGTTCAAGCCCAGCATCGGGCTCTGTGCTGACAGCTTGCAGCCTGGAGCCTGCTTCGGATTCTGTGTCTCCATCTCTCTCTGTCCCTCCCCTGCTCATGCTCTGCCTCTCTCTCTGCCTTGCAAATATAAATAAAATGTTAAAAAAAATTAAAAGAAACCAGTCAGTTCTCCACCATTTTCATTGGTGATATTAACTATCAATAATACAAAACTGCAGATAATCTAAAATTTTATTTCCTTTTATGAAGAATCTCTTTGAGTCCTTGAGAGATAAAGCCATTTGGTGAAGAAGCTTAGAAAGCAGTTTTAGTGCCCAAGGCATGGTGAATTCACAAACATATTTCTTTTCTGCTAGTTCTAATCTTTATATAACAAGAAAGTTGCTGGCAAGCAATCATGACCTTCCTGGAGTAAAAAACAGAAAGAAAAGGAATGAAAAGGAAAAGGTTAGGCTGGTGTCCTATTGCTAAAGAATGCCAGACAGAAATTTAGAGATATCTTCACTATATTGCTTTAACTGGTTTCCTCTTAGATTAACTTAATGACTCCTAAGATGAACGAAATGGCCTCATTCTGAATTTGCAGAGGGACAAAACTGCCACCAGAGAATCAGCTTGAATGGGAGTTGAAGAATGGAATAGAATAAAGAATGAATTAACCAACTGACCAGCTTAAGTTTTTAAGACCCATGCATTCATTTATTCAGCAAAAAGTTGCTGACTGGCTACTAATATCTTAGACACTTTTCTAGGCTCTGGGGACACAGTACATAGAACAAATAAAAGTTTCTGCCTTCTTGGAGCTTATATACTAGTAAGGAAAAACAGACCATTTTTTCCATTTATTTATTTATTTTCGAGAGACAGAGAGAGACATTACGTGAGTGGGGGAGGGACAGAGAGAGAAGGAGACACAGAATCCGAAGCAGCTCCAGACTCTGAGCTCTCAGCAAGGGCCTGACGCGGGGCTTGAACCCACAACCCATGAGATCATGACCTGAGCTGAAGTCGGACACTCAACCGACTGAGCCACCCAGGGGCCCCACAGACCTTTCTTTTTTTTTTTAATTATAAAGATTCTTAGAAGTTAATAAATGCCATGGGAAAAAGAAAGCAAGGAAGATAAAGCTGGGATATGTTGGTGTTTGAGATTGGAGGGGCACCTGGGTGGCTCAGCTGGTTAGGTGCCCAACTTCAACTCACGTCATGATCTCACGGTTCTGGGTTTGAGCCCTGCATCAGGCCCTGTGCTGACAGCTCAGAACCTGGAGCCTGCTTCAGATTCTGTCTTCCGCTCTCCCTGCCCCTCCCCTGCTCATGCTCTGTCTCTCTCAAAAAATAAATAAACATTAAAAAATATTTTTAAGGGGATAGGAAAGCCAGGGAAACCTTCACTATCATGGTGACTTCAAAATAAGAATCTAAAGGAAGTCATGCAGATATTTGGACAAATAGTATTTCAGGTAAAGGGAAGAGTAAGTGCAAAGGCCGTGAGGCAAAAATATGCCTGGTATGTTCCAGGAAAAATGAGTTCTGTGTGCCTGAAGCAGACTAAATGAGGCTAAGAATAATAGGAGATAGGTAATAAGGACGTGAGTTGGATTTTTGTTTGTTTGTTTGCTTTTTTCCAAGAAAGATGAGAAGCCATTGAAAGGTTCTGAGCAGGGGGGAAAGACGTGCTCTGACTTAGGTATTGACAAATCACCCTAACTACAAAGAACAGACTGTTAAGCATAATAGGTGAGAAACAAGGATACCAGATAGGAGGATATTGCAGTAATCCAAGCTAGAGATAATGGTGGCTTAGACTAGGGTTGTGTTAGAGGTCATGAAAAGTGGTCAAATATCTGGATATATCAGTTTGAACCATATGAAATTGCCAATATTTGACCATTTTTGATCACTTTAAACCATAACTTCTAATGGTTCTTTCTAATCTTTTAAAGGGAGAATGGATAGAATTTTTCTAAAATGATAGATGTGTGTGATATGAAAGGAGTCAAGAAAAATTCCTAAGACTTTTGACCTAAGCAACTGATAAAAATAGAATTGCCACTAATTGACATAATGGTGAACCGAAGGTTATTAATTTGGTAGTTGATTGAGATAGTTTCTGTTCCCAGACACTAAACTTTAATTTCAGCCAACTATTTTGTTGCTGTATACCAGAGGTCACAAATAGACACTAAATAATTATGTACATGATTGATTATAAATCCATCCTCATTGCCAGCAATGAGGTTTCCTGTTATATTGATTGGTATTGGATCAATATGATAATCTTCATATAATAAGGATAGCACGTTACTTGTATATTTTATATAATGTGTTTGGAAATATGTAATTTCAATATTCTTTATCATCATGACACTTATTTCAACTTTTATTGTCTCAGCTCATTTTCTTCCTCTTTTTTTATGTTCTTTCATGACTTCATGTCACTCTCAATTACTTAAGATTTAGCTAGACTAACTGTATGTTCATGCATACAATTTGGAAAGATTGCCTTTATGTTCTATGATCAAGTATGGGAAATAGGACCATGGAGTCAGGATAGAGTAAGGCTTTTCAATTTTGTAAAACTGCTTTCAGGAAACAATAAAGGTAGATACATATAATCCGAGTTGAACAAACTTCTTCCTCACTTATTTAAATGGTCTTGCCAGGAATATTGTATATATCCATAAAAGTGAAAGTAAAATATTTTCTTTTGGTACGTTAAAATAAGAGACAAGTTCACCACAGCAAAATGTAATATGGTGGAAAATCTATACTGTGGAGTTACATTTAAATCAGAAATTAGCAAACATGGATAGCTCTTTGTCAAGAGTGCTGATAATATACTGTTAAAAGTGGTGACAGTATTTGTCCAGGACAGTTAAAGATAAGGGTCTACCAGTTTGCATGATGTTATCTTTCTGCCTGTCTCTGTCTTCTATGGGAGCTGATTTCTTCTGCATTTGAATTTATAAGGGAAAAAATAGAAGTGGACTGAACAGGTGGTAGGGAATTTAGAGGAATACTTAAATGCATCATTCGGTTTGTCCAAATTTAGAAACTATAAAAGCTGTTTGTTCAAGCTACTATTTTCAAGATAACATGTTGTGTATGTACATAAGTGATGTCCCAAGTTGTTGGAAGGCAGGCTTCATTTTATTGCTGAGAAATGTTTGAGTTGAAGAATCCTTATAAAAGAAAACTGGTCCACATCTTTCATATTTCCCTCCCTTAGACATCCTTGTGGTGTGACAGGAAGGGATGATGAGAAACAATACTCTACCCTTATTATAGAAACCTACTTTTAATAGATGGCTGTTGACTGTATACTTAATTTATCATTCTCTTTTATTAGACTCTCATCCTTCTGCCCTCTACCCTTAAAGATCCAGTATGAGAGAGAAAACAGGTACACAAGTAAAACAAGAAACATGGGGCATAGTGTAATATGACAAGGGCACCTGGGTGGCTCAGTCAGTTAAGTGTCTGACTTTGGCTCCGGTCATGATCTCACGGTTCCTGGATTCAAGCTCCACGTCAGGGCTCTCTGCTGTCAGCATGGAGCCCAATTTAGATCCTCTGCCTCACTTTCTGTCTGCCTTTATCTCTCTCTCTCTCTCTCTCTCTCTCTCTCTCTCTCTCTCTCTCTCTCTCTCAAAAATAAACATTTAAATAATAATAATGTGATATGGCAGATACCTATGTTTGTGTTTTAAGTCCTGTTTTTATTGGAAATTAACATGTGAGTACTTGTGAATTTTATGGTTTTATGATTCAGTACAATTGTCAAAGTGTGTTCTGAGGTGCCCTAGGCATTTCCCACAATATGCATCAGAGGTTGATAATGGGATGGAAACCTTATTCCCCTCCAGGCCCCTCCGCTCACACAGAACAGCCCTATTCTGTTTTAGAAAAGGAGTTTTTGTGTAAGACTGAGAAAAGAAAGCATTCCTTTCATTTAAAAAAAAAGTTTTTAACCAGTGATTAGTATTAAGAGCATGATCTTTGGAGTAAGAGAAATCTGGGTTGAAATTTCAGTTCTGCCCTTAAATGATGCTCACCTCATCTATCACCATAGCCCCTCTACATGCATCTCTCCTTTATGAGGGTCCTGTGAGAGACAGGTGTACAGTGCCTATTATAGTGACTGGGCATACATTCCTACTGAATTAGAAGAATGTGGAATCTGTTCAACTATTTATTATTTCATGGGTATTATTTTAAAATCTTTGGGAAAAGCTTCACATATTTATTAAACTGATGATTATTGTTTTTCATGTCTAATCTGTTTTTCATGTGATTTTTGCCTAAATAACTATATCTTGTATCCACTAAATTATCTGTATTTATATTTGTTTCAGATTCACACAAAACAGATAAGCAATCCAATTACATTTGATTCTGTGGTATTTATCTTCTGTCTTCCTAAATTACATATAATTTGGAGATCTGGAACACAGAATCCCAAAGTTTAACCATCACTATGTTAAGATATCAGATCCCTTAGCCCTTGGGGTGGTCAGTGCCCTCCAGTTGGTTGCCTTAGTACATGAGCAACCTCATACATTTACCCTGGGGTGTTCTACAAAGATTACCATTTATTATATATACCACAGTAGATAGATGGTTTATAGATGCATAGAGAAGCATACATGATCCTCTTCCTTTTTCCTTTTCTCTTTCTCTTTTTCTCTTCTGTTCCTCCTTTTCATACTTCCTGATTTATGAAGGACAAAGAAACAAGTAGACTAGGGGTAGGGAGCATAGGTAATTTGATAAAGGGAGAGAGTCTAGTTCTTTTACTGTACCTCAAGCCCTATTTAGATAAACTTTATTTACACATTAAGGAAAAAATGTTTTTGACAACTTGACTAGTTTCTCTCTGGTTTTCTATTTGCCTTGAGCAAAATCTACAACAGACTTGTGTAGATGGGACAAATGTGTTTATGTATTGGGGTCCATGCCAAATGAAAAAGTTAGATGTGCACTAGCTTCCATAATAGGAACAGCACGCATTGAAACAGAAAGGTAATAGAAACCAGTGCAGGGTGTCTAGACAAGATGAGAAAGCAAATTGCCTGGAATATGAATTGCATGATGACTATTATAATGCTCCTGTTATTTTCTGAATTTTCTGAAAATTCAGATGACTTTCTGTTGAGCTTGAACCAGAGAGATTACTATGTCCATTCTGGGTACAATCTGTAAGAAATGAACGAAAGCAGGTGAACACTCAAAATGTTACAATGTCATCATTTATTTTACAGCCCAACCACCACTTTTCTGATTGCAAAGTAAAATTCTTGAGTCCTGTCTATTGTTTGTCAGTAGTTCTTATTATTAACTTCTTTAAACTCAAGTAACTTTGTAAGAATGCTTGAAGATAATAGATTCAAGGGCATTTCTTTAATACTATACCTTCTCTTTTCTAAAGAATACAAGGCAAAATTCAGACTTGAAAAATCATTTTCTTTTCCTATGAGTGATTGTTCATTGTTTAGTTGTTTATAAACAAACATAGCTCTTGGGCTTATTATCACCTGACAATAATTCAAGTTAAATTAGCCAGATGTTAAAATTCATACATTGATCTGATAGAAGAAATATCAATGTTAACACAAGCCACATTGAGCTCTGTATTAGAGATATGAGCCCATTTGTATATTTTTGACTAATAATACCAGAGGGAAAGTAACAGAATTGTGGGATATTAGGCCTTTTATTTGCAAAAGAAAGTGGTGATGGTACTACTATTCATATGCATTAATGTGACTGAAGGGAACCCTAATTATCTGCACCCCTTTCCACTTTAAGAATCAGTGTATCCTGACCTTGTCAGTGATTGTAATTGGTCTACTGTAACTTGATACTGTTTTTAACATGTCATATCATCATCAATATCTTAATCATCATCCACAATTGGAGAAAAGATAATGGTAAAACTATAGAAACAAAGTTAGATCAAGCTTCTCAAATGTATTATTAACAGAATCAAAAAATATAGAATTCTTTCTCATAAGGACTCAAACACAAATGAATTTTCAAGAAACAACAGTAGCTGATTTTTTTTCCCTTTCTGAGGCAAAGATGAGGTTAGAATTGTATTTTGATAGACTCCTCAAAACACACTTTTTTCTGAACTCTTTAAATATACAATGTTGAGCATAACTACTTTCCATTCATAATCTCAAGAATTTTCTAAAATTGGTAAGTAAACAGTAAAAAAAGTGTAGAAATTGGTGAGGAATTTGCTTGTCCCTCCAGCTATCCCTGATATTTCTTACCACATTTCTTCAATAAATAAGAACTTTCAATCTATGTTCCTTGTCCCCCTCCATGGCAATGTAGAGATTTTGGGGCACATCAACACACCAAAAAAGGAATAAATCAAGTTTGGAAAAAAATATTTTGTCCTACTCTAATTGGAGAGATTTCATGTTTTTATACGGCATCAGAGCTTTAAGGTATCTCTAATATAAAATTCTCATAATATTTGTTTCATATAAAAATTACTGCTTAGTATAATACTTGGTATGAATAGGCACTCCATTCATTATAAATCAAATTAGTAATATATATTTAAGTTTCAAGTTTTGTTTTTTTTCTTCTGCTGAGAGGCACATTGCTTTTTAACAATAACAACAACAAATAAGCCTACTTTTTTTTGTTTTTGGGAGATATTCAGGCCATAAATGTTTAAACAGCCTAAGGGACCATATATTTGAAAGTTACCTCTGGAGTAACCAACCTTCCAGATTTTTCCAAAACACTGAAGAATTTCCATGGACACAGGACTGACAGTGCTAAAACTGGGAAAGCCCTGGCCAAACTGGGACAAATTGGTCACTTCACAATTATTCTCAAGTTGAGGTTACGTTATATATAGATATATCTGAGCTATTAGATAATTTTGTACATTAAAACTTAAGAGTCAAAGGATCCTTCCTTTTACTTGAAATATGTAGCATTTTATTCAGTATAGAAAGAGTAAAAAGAAAAGTATAAAAATTATTTTCATTAAGGCTATTATCTTTAATTTCAAATGGTATTAGTAGAGATTTTATGACTGACTTATTAAATATTTATAAGTCCACTATGGATGTCAGTTATCCTTTATGACATCATTTATAAGATGAGTGAATAAGATTCTATTTTCTAAGCTGAACTATTTAGAATAGCATTATATAATTCTTTAATAGCTGGAGATTGGAAGAGAGAGTGGTAGATGGAGAATATAACCTCTGAATCATGTTATATACTAGGGAGTTAAAGTTGTTTGCAGTGATATGGAAATAAACTTAAGAATAAAGTCTTTAGTAAAACTTCATAATATTTGGGGCACCTGGGTGGCTCAGTTGGTTGAGCATCTGACTATTGATTCCAACTCAGGGCATGATCCCCAGGTCGTGGGAGAGAGCCCCACGTCAGCTCTACGCTGAGCATGGAGCCTACTTAAGATTCTCTCTGTTTCCCTCTGCCCCTCTCCTCTGCTTGCACCAGCTGTCTTTTAAAAAAAAAACAAAACAACTTCAACTTCATAATATGACTCATTTTGTATATGTCAGAGGTCCAAGTATGCCATGTGAAACAGCATAGCTATGCAGTAAAAATCTGAAATAATGCAGGTAGCAATGGTATAAATATTATTATAGCCCCTAGCATGCAGCAAAACATGATTAATGATCAAGAGCATATTTTCTCCTAAGTTTTCTTTCCTTTTAGAATATTATCATTACAGAATAAGAATATAAACTTAATTAACTTATTTATAATTACATTCATATTCACATACATATATGCATGCATATATATTCACAAACATTTATATGTGTTTTAGATGGCTATTTGTCAGATATTTAAAGTTGCCTTCCAATCTTGATTGAAAATGATACTGGAAATTATTTTGATTTTAGACATATTCAAACAAATGACATGCTAATTTTTACCTTTAGAAATATATTTACATGTGCTATAATTTATAAAGACACAATTTTATTAAAGTATTTGGATTAACAAATATTACTGTCAAATGCAGAAAGTGGGGCACCTGGGTGGCTCAGTTGGTTAGTCATCTGACCCTTGATTTCATCAGGTCATGATCTCATGGTTCATGGGATAGAGCCCTGAGTAGGGCTCCTCACTGACAGCCTGGAGCCTGCTAGGGATTCTCTCTCTCCCTCTCTCTGCCCCTCCCTCTCTCTCTCTCTCTTTCTCTCTCTCTCTCTCTCTCAAAATAAATAAACATAAAAAAACCATGGCAGAATTGAAAATTTAATTGTAACTAAATGTTAATGTATTCATCGAATACAGGTCCCAGTGTTTGTAATGAAAATATGTTGTTTATATTGCTCACTTGGAAAATCCCTTTGAAGATAGTAAAAGCATACGTTTAGGACAGAAAATAGTCTACATAGTTTGTGGGCTGGAGTCAATGTTTTCCTGAGTTTATTCTTATTATAATGCATTTTTAAAAAAATATATTTGGAAGCCTTAATAATATTAATTAGAGCACATTTCTGTAAGTTTAAGCATATGATTCTTTGGAATACAGTACAAAAGAAACAAAATGCATTCTGTGAGTTAGAGGGGAAGTTGCACATAGGATATAAAAGGGGCAGTACCAAAAGGCAAGGAAATGAATACAGGGAAAGGCCATATTTTTAATTACTTCCAAAGGGCACTGATACATATTTTATAACTGTTCATCTCTGTTTTTATGAAGTGCTAACTCCTTGAAGCACAAAATTACATGTGTGTGCCTAAAGGCATGTGGAAAGAAAACATACCAGATACCATTGCTGACTCTTAGCCACTGGTTTACTATGTACAGTTTTGGAAAGGTTTGGGAGTCCAACTGAATCTACTTATTTTGATTAGTTTTTTAAGAAGAAAAAAACTGTTTCAATTGAAAACCTACCACTCAAAATTTAGTTAGATTACAGGTGATGCTTTGAGATTTTCTTCCTCACTAAAAAATAGATTGTTAATAGCACAGGTCTTTTTCAACTCTAGTATTTGCTGTAAGCTACAGTGTATCTTTGCAAATAGAAATCTTTTAACATTCATTCTCAAGTTTTTCTGTCTTTAAAAAGCAAGCACAGAGAAGAGAGGCTCTATGCAGGCCAAACCTCATTTGCATACTCAGTATCTAAATGTTATAATTTGACCCTGTTAACAACCAACTTTAAGAGAAACAATTACCCTTTGGTGCCTAAATATGACTCTACTTTTAATAAAACATAATAAAGAGATAATGTTTTACTGGTAATTCAGAGGCTTCTGTGATATTTCCATTTGGGAGGCTTCTTTAATGGTTCTAGCAAGTCTTCAACAGGGGTGATGTGGAACTCATGAAAAGGGTGCATGTTTACTTCTAAATAGAAAGCCATAATAAAAGGATCAAACAAATACCTCATGTATCTAAAAGTCAGATGTACCACTTAATATTTTGAGGTGGTAACTACACTGTCATTTCATATAAAATTTCTTTCATTAACTATAAAAAAAGTGCCTCCCTGTCAGGCTTTGAATGTCCTTCTTTTAACTATAAAAGTAAACAGTATAGAAATCACACACTTCTGGTGTTTTTTAGGATAGCTTTGCAAAAAGAAAAAAAAAGAGAGAAGCCCCTTTATGGTTTACTAGCATTAAATAACATCTTAGAAAAGAATGCAATATTGATTGGAAATCCTCCTAAGATCAGTAAAATGACAAAACAATCAACCCCAGATTCACAGTAGATATAATAAACTAGTCAAATAATAAATTTTTAAAATCTATCTTTCACAGGTTTTTTTTTGCTTTTTATCTCATATTTTTTTAGTGATAGCATCTCAGCATTTGTTCTTGTTTTTCTATCTAATGTAACAGACATATTTTGATGGTATGTACTCAAACACGAAGGTTTGAGATATCTGAAAGAATCTACATACGGCACAATATAAAAGGCCTGAGTGTAGCTTAAGACTCCCAACATATCGATAACCAGAGGAAAACACCAATGATCAACTCTTTCCATATTCTCTCTTCAGGCAGTGATGACTTTAAACCATTTATGTGAGACTGCTGGAACACTCTAAAAGTAAATTGTTTTGCTTAAACATATATTGCTCACCTAAGAGTTTAAAGATAGTGACCCTAGTGCTGATTGCCATCTGTGCATGGGCCTATGAATGAAGAGGCAAATGGACGAGCTACACTGTTCACTTTATGCCTATGAGCAGTGACCAGAGTCTTCTGTAACCAATGCTGTGCATTCTTAGTAAGAGCAACTTTGCTTCTTAGAGAAATAATGTACTTGATAGCATTGCTCAAGGAGAGAAAATGCATATTACACATCTTCAGAAATATAGGACCATCTGGTCAGAATTACTTTTAATGGCCACACTGAATATTAGTAGTGGATTATAAATACAGAGAGCAGGAAGGACATTGTATTGCTTTGCACAGCAGTGGTCGGTCCAGTTTTAGGCAAGAGTCAGTTTTGTATTGCTTAGATTTTCTTCCTAATGTTACTTTAGGTATTTTAGGTGTGGTGCCTGGCTTTCAATTTCTTATTATATATTTCTTTTTATTTTTTTAAATGTTTATTTGTTGTTGAGAAAGACAGAGTACAAGCAGGGGAGGAGCAGAGAGAGAGGGGGAGACACAGAGTCTGAAGCAGGCTCCAGGCTCTGAGCTATCAGCACAGAGCCCGATGCGGGGCTCAAATCCACAAACCGCGAGATCATGACCTGAGCCAAAGTCTGACGCTTAACCAACTGAGCCACCCAGGTGCCCCCCTTGTTAAATATTTCTTAATGCCTACTTCTAGGGGGCCTCATTTTAATATGATCTTTATTTGATCTGAGTCATTGCATTGTTTCTGTTCTTTAATTTAGTTGAAGGGAAGTTAATTATTGTGCTTTTTGGAGTTAAAAGTCTTTGTGAATTCAGATGCACATTATATAGAAGTCTGAAAGCAAAACGTTCATTTTTAAATATGGTCAAATATAAATTGAAAGCAACTACCATCTATAGAAAACTTTTCATAAAAAATTATTGACTAGAGGAATAAAAGTATGTCATTGTATATACCAAACTTTATGCATTATCCAATAAAATGGCATTTCAAAAGATTCACAGTGGGTAGCATATGGAAGACTCCACAAACACTGATTAGATTTAATAATGTTTGTATCAGTGTTTGGGAACATATACAAGGAAATATGACAGCCATGTATTATTAACATCAAAATAACTCAGAAGAAATCTCGTAATTAAAGCAGAACTGATTCAGAAACTTAGCAAAATTTCAGCCAGAAATAATCATCTACCCACCTGCCCAGGACTTGGGACTTTCTTTTATGCATACAAAACAGACTTGCTTCTTAGCGCTGCAAGGTGGCTGCTATGAAAATTATAATGGGCTGTGACAATACCATTTTCAGCTTGTCCAGAACAGCACAAAACCTAGTCTCAGAAGGACAACATTGCTATGCAGTTAAGGTTTCAGCCAAACAGCATCAAAGGAAAGCAAGATGTGGTCTGCAGTTATGCTGAGCTCCACTCAGTGACTCTCTGTGATTGATTAATATCCTCCTGCTTGGCAAATGCGTATATATTAAACTCAGCATCACAATAGCAAAAATTCACTCATGGCCTGCCATGGAAATTGATGCATACCTGTCCTGGGGAGCAATGTATGTAGTGTTTTTGTGTTTTCATAATAAAAGTCTCTGTGGTTTTTTAAGTAGGTCATTTCTAGAAAAGGGAAGAAGAAGCAGATTAAAGTAAACAGGAGAAGGAGCTTGTTTAATTGGACAGTTTGAAAATCTGGTTTAGAACGATTCCCCACTACTCCTAAACTGAATAGTTATAGTATGCCTGCATTCTGAAATGTAAAAATGTTCCACAGGCTTTATTTTTATGAATAAGTATCTATGGGCTTAGCAAAGTTCTTTGTCATGTATTTAACTCCTTTTCAAGATTGACATTTCCATAATACTTACATTGCCTTTTAACATTTTTCATACCCTTTCCTAATAAGCCATACAATTCATTTCTTCTTAATTCATCTAAAAGCAAAGATGCCCCTCTAGAAGCAATCGCTATTCTCCCCTGTTGTTAGCTTTGAGACATGTGTTTTATTGCTTTATAATAATGTCAAAACATATAGATATGCAGTATTTTGGGATATAGTTTAATTGCATTATTATTTTGCTTGAAAAATACATTACCTCCTTAACTATTGGGTTATCATTTTCTCTGTCATTGTTCTTGTTTAGTTTATGTATCTCAGTTTCAGTCTAGTCTAAATAAAATGTAATTTTTATTTGCTGAAAGTCCTGTGTCAGTGGTAAATGTGCAAATATTTAAATTCTTTTCCACATGTTCTTTTTAGATACTTATCCTTATTTTCTACTTCTTTTCTATTGTGACTGAGAAAATAATTTATAAACTGAATAATATTAAAATATATAAATATTCTATTTGATTCATAAAATGAGCTGAAGATGCTTCTCATATATATTAGACTATTTACCCATATTCATCATTTTTTTCAAGTACATTAGTATTTTTATCTAAATTAATTTTCATTTACTAATGAGTATTAGGCAGCACTATAAACGCTATATATCATTAAATATTTCCCAAGATGTATTACTATATAAACATATTCTTTCTATCCCCCTGTTCTATCAATAAATACCTTTAAGGAATCATGATAAAAATGATAATGTATTTATAGAGACAGGATAAATCAAAAGTGTTAAGAATGAAAGAATCAGATTAGACATTCCATTTGCTTACTCAATATGGTGTCTCTTATGCCAGGGTTTCCATCTTTACAGAACTTATTGGATATGTTTCACCCACACTGCAATCTGATTTTCTTTTCTCTACCATCTGCTGTTCAGTTAATATGTGTTTGGATGTGTGTTTTTTGCAAAATAACTAACAGCCTAACATTTTGTCACACTTTGCTATTATGTCTTAACAATGCCTGGGCATTTGTGGATCAAAGTACATATATTTTTGTTTGTACATATGAGTGAAAATCACTCCCCCCAACTACACACCCCACTAAAATAAGAATACATGAAGATACTAAAAGGGAAACTCACAGTTAAAAAAAAAAAAAAAAAAAACATGGGGCGCCTGGGTGGCTCAGTCAGTTGAGTGTCTGACTCAGTTTTAGCTAGGGTCATGATCTCACAGTTCACGAATTGAAGCCCCATATCAGGCTCTGTGCTAACGGTGCCTGCTTGGGATTCTCTCCCTCCCTCACTCTCTCTGCTCCTCCCACACACACTCTCTCTCTCTGTCTCAAAATAAATGACCTTAAAAAATATTTAATGTAAATCTTGTATCAGAGTGGATCAAGTATTAATAACAATAGAAGCATACATATTAACAATTAGAGTGTTTTTGAAACTGTCACTAAACTGAGGACTAAAATATATAACCTGTTCTATCACTTTTTTGGAGCTTATCTCTGTACATAAATTTCCTTAGACCATCCAGTTACTACTTTGAATATTCTCAGGCAGCAACATGTCTCCAGGGAACTGGGGAGTTACAAAGGGGAGAGCACAAAAGAGGAAACCAGCCAGGTCCTCTACTTCTGGTCCACTTAATCATAGAAAGTTCTTATTGTTGCTATAGCTCTAACTCCATTGTTGTTCCCTGGGTAACTCTGCCTAATACTTAGATGCCTTCTCTTAGCATTGTCACAAAGTAGCCCTACAATGTAAATCTCAGTCTATCTAGACAAAACACTGGCATTTTTTCTGTCCCCCCTTTATTTCTACACACACACACACACACACACACACACACACACACACAGTTCCTCTGGGCTCCTAAGCAAGGTCTATATTTATTTTTCTTTATTTTTTTATTTTTTATTTTATTTTATTTTATTTTTATATTTAAATTTATAGTTTATTGTCAGGTTGGTTTCCATATAACACCCAGTGCTCTTCCCCACAAGTGTCCTCCACCATGACCATCACCCCCTTCCCCTTTCTGCCTCCCCCTTCTGCCCTCAGTTTGTTTTCAGTATTCAAGGGTCTCTCGTGCTTTGTCTCCCTCCCTCTCCCTAACTCATTTTCCTCCTTCCCCTCCCCATGGTCCTCTGTTGGGTTTCTCCTGTTAGACCTATGAGTGCAAACATATGCTATCTGTCCTTCTCCGCCTGACTTATTTCACTTAGCATGACACCCTCGAGGTCCATCCACTTTGCTACGAATGGCCAGATTTCATTCTTTCTCATTGCCATGTAGTATTCCATTGTATAGATGAACCACATCTTCCTAATCCATTCATCCGTTGATGGACATTTAGGCTCTTTCCATGATTTGGCTATTGTTGAAAGTG
>CM053579.1:43407972-43441910 GCA_028646485.1 Cryptoprocta ferox | reverse complement strand
CCTGCACCACCGGGACCGCCCGTCCCCTAATTTCCCAGATCACAGTCACTCACTCAGGCATCTTTGAGGTTGTCTTCTTTCTGGCGTCTGTTTCTTCTTTTCCCCACTTGCAAATCCAAGTTTTATCCCTTCAGTCCTTCTCAGTTCAATCCATACGGGCGTGCGCGGATTACAGAGCTCCCTGCTCTTCCGCCATCTTCCAATTGTTCTAAATTGTTGTTCAGTTATGTTGCTTAAATCTGTTTTGAGCAGTTCTGTGGCTGTGACTTCTTCCTGGAGTTTCTTTAGAGGAGAGTTCTTTCGTTTCGTCATTTTGGCTAGCTTTCTGTCTCTTGTCAGTTTTAAAAGCTCGTTATGCCCTGTGCACCTGTTAGTATTGCTGTATTGAAGGAGGCTCATTAACTGTCCAGGGCCTCTTGTTTCAGAAAGTGTTCTTTTAATGATGTCTCTTGGTCTCTCTTGTTGTGCCTTTGATTAGTTTACTTACGTAGTCAGTGATATTTGGGACTCTCCACCATGTGTACTTTGGCTTGTTTCTTGAGGTAGCCCTTTACCCTCACGGCAGAGGTGGTGTCGCGGGGCCACAGGAGGTGACCGGCCGCCAGGTGGCTCCGGTGTTCCCACGGGGAGCCCACGCACAGTGAAGGGGAGAGGCGTGGTGAAGGGGAGAGGCTGGTCCACAGCTAGATGCTTGTGGCCCAGTGTATCCACTGCAGGGAGACTCAAGGTCTATATTTAATAAGTTGCCAGGGTAGAAAGAGAAATTCACTGACTCATCTACCTTGAATCGGCACAGAACCCTGAGACTACTCAGATACATAAGTAAAAACTTGAATTCATTATGACTGTGTGTGTATGTGTGTATATATGTATAGAGTTAGTGATCTAAATAGAAGCTTGCCTTATTATCGTGGTGAGAAATACCTGAAATCTACCCTCTTAAAATTTTAAGTGTACAGTACAGCATTCTTAACTGTAATGTAAGCACAGTATCTACCACAGATCTCTAGAACTTTTTCATCTTGCATGACTGAAACTCCATATCCACTGAATAGCAACTCCCGGGGCGCATGGGTCCTCAGTTGGTTAAGCATCTAACTCTTGGTTTCGGCTCAGGTCATGATCCGTGGTGCATGAGTTCAAGCCCCTTTTTGGGCTCTGCAGTACTTGGAAGTCTCTCTCTGTCTCTCTCTCTACTCTTCCCCTGCTTGTGCACTCTCTCTCAAAATAAATAAACTTAAAAAAAAAGAATAGCAACTCCCCATTCTCCCTTTATCCCCAGATCCTTAAGCCATCATTATACTTTCTGCTTCTATGATTTTGACTATTTTGGATACCTCAGATAAGTGGTATCATGCAGTATTTTTCCTTCTGTCTGGCTTATTTCACTTAGTATAATGTCCTCCAGGTACATCTATGCTGTAGCATATAACATATAACATTTTTCTTCTTGTGTATGGCTGAATAACCTCCAGGTGTATGTATATGCCACATTTTCTTTATTCATCTATCAGTGGACATTTAGATTGTTTCCACCTCTTGGCTATTGTGAATAATGCTGTAATGAACATGGGAGTAAAAATTTCTTTTTGAGATCCTGCCTTTTTCTTTTTTTAGTCCAAGTGCTGACTTTGAATAACACATTGACATTGAATCAAATGTGATTCCTAAGATCATGTAATTTTTTGAGATATCAGAAATACCTACAGACAGCAAACACATTAAAGATAGATTTGCAGACCTAGTTTATATCCATGTCACAAACTGAGCTCTACTGAAGCTATTTTGTTATTGTTTGTATTCCTCAAGCAGAAAAATTTCAGAGGGCACATTTTTATCTTTCCAGCAAAGGAACGAAAAAAGGAATGTGTTGTCGGGATGTAATGCCGCAGTATTTGAAAAGCTTCTTCCACATAAAGCATCTAAAAATGTCTTTCAGAATTACATAATGTAATTTCGTATTTAAAACATACATTAAATTAATACAAGAAAAAGCACAGCATCTATTAGTCATACAGTAAAATCAATAAATTCTTACATACATATATACACACACATATATACAAGGGTATATATATATATACATACACATACATATAAATGAATGCTTACATATTAGAAAATCTCAAAAATTAGGTGGAGAGTTGCTAAAAAGTACAAGAAATATGGTGCAAAACATATCTTTGTCTGAAAAAATTCTAGCAGAGATAAAAGTTTCCTAGTGGATATTCTGGCCTGGGATCACCCCAGAATAGCTATCACCATATTTACTAAATTCAGGGAAATATTTTGAAAAGTTTTGCTTCCAATACTAAGGTATAAGATTAATGTTCTTTATATCCTGAAATGCACTTGTTTTCAACCTTGTAAAAAAATGTATTAAATGAAGAAGGGATTATGATTAGGGTTAGGAATGCATGACCATCTAAAGAAAGTTTTTTGGGGTGCCTGGGTGGCTCATTCGGTTGAGCGTCTGACTTCTGCTCAGGTCATGATCTCACAGTTTGTGGGTTCGAGCCATGCGTTGGGCTGTGTGCTGGCAGCTCACAGCCTGAAGCCTGCCTTGCATTCTGTGTTTCCCTCTCTCTCTCTGCCTCTCCCCCACTCTAGCTCTTGCTCGCTCGCCCTCTCTCTATATATATAAAAACGAATTTTTTAAGGTGATGGCTGGAACGGATTCTGATAAGTGAACCTAGATCCTCACTTATCACTTCTGATAAGTGAACCAAGATCTACTCTCTTCGCAAAGAGTACTGCGAAGTACTCTTCGCAGAGTACTGCGAGTTACAAGTTTAATGTCTGGGGTGACAACCAGCCCAGACTGTAAACAAGTAAGAGTCCTCAATGAGCAATATTGTTAGAAATACAAAGTGTGTTTCAATGCCATTTTTTTACATTAGAGTAACATGTCTGTCTTTGAGATAGTTTATTGTAGGTTAAATTTAGGATGAGGTTGCCTTGTACTTACTAGTTCCTTAGCTCTGTTTTAGAAATCATAGAACATATAAAAGATGTGGAAAATTTACTTTTACTCTATTTTGCCTTCAATCTAGATTAGGAAGACTTCCTATAAAACATAAAACTAGCTTAAATAATATGCTCAAGTATTTCCATTAAAGAAATCAAAGTATTCACTTTTTCTCAAGATATTAATGCTTCCATTTTACCTGAATACTTACAGAATCTAGCATTTTACATCTGGGAGTAACTTTTCAGAATTTCTACTCTAATCCCACAGATTTCCCTGCCATGCAAAAAAGGGAGGAATTAAATCTCTGCCTCAGTTCATAGACCTTTCGAATATACAGAGTTGGCTCTTACCTTCATGGGTAAATTTGGTTTGGGAGACTTTTTCCTTTTTTACTATTTTATTACCTCATTGGTGATTTTAGTTAAGGAAAAAGCAAGAAATGATGAAGCATTATTAGCTGATTTTGAAACTACAACTTGGATTGAAAATGCATGATTAAAAACCATCTACAATTCAATGCAAGAATCCCTAAACCTGAAATGAAGCGTTTAAAACATGTGTAGGAAAAATAAAATGCCCATAGAATTCGGAGAATTATTTTACAGTGAGCAATCAATTCCAAATACCTAGACATTTATTCCAAAGCAGCAGATGTAGCAGAAGTACCTGGTTTAGTAAAAGTTTTTAAATAAAAACCACAGAGAGTGTACAGTAATGATGAGAAACATAGTGATTCTCAGGTACTTGGCAGCACCAATTCTAACTAATTTCATAACGATATACAGTTATTCTTGAGTCTTTATTGTTATTTCTTAAAGTCCTTTATACCCTAACTCTGTCACTAACCAAAACAATAAAATTCAATTCCCCAGGGACATACTCTTTGGAAAAATTCATAGTGACTACATATTTTTCACTGTTGACATTTGTAGTTAAATGACCTTTTATGATCATTGGAAACTGTTACCACAGACTGCAGGATCTAATATTTTGCTCTCTTAGCTAATGTTTTAATTCCAGACCATTCTCTATTTTGAAGAAATGTGTCAAGGCCAAATATATTCAGAGTAAGGGCATGTTCATTTAATCAACAGGAGTGTTAAGGGAGCACACTTAAGGAACAGTCCTGATCTAGATCTAATTGGATGAGAGAAAGTCTTTTTTCTATTTTCCTTGACTTTGCAGGTTTCAGTGTTGCCACAGAAGCTGCTCTCTAAGTTACCAAGGAGCCCACTTACTTCCAGCTGCCTGTTAGATATTGCCATCCCCATGTTTCATAGATATCTCATACTCAGTGTATTCAAATTAGTCACTGTTCTCCCTCCTGTCGCCCACCCCATGTTCCCTTTCTTGTCTCACAAGTTCTGTTATAAAACAAGTATACACAAAATATATGGTGGTTCACATGGGCTGGAAAATTAAAGTGGTATTCTGAATACTTCCCACTCTCTAACCACTAATATCTATTCAGTAACCATGTCCCATGGATGCTACCTCTTCCATCTTTCTCATATTCATCCTTTGCTTTCTATTCACAGTGCTTTTCTGTTAGTTTCCTAGGTTGTCTCCCATGGTTCATTGTCATCTTCCAAGCTATCCTTCCCACTGTTACCAATTAGGTTCCTACAAACAAGTAAGATAATATTACTCCTTTGTATAAAAACCATTGATTACCTCCCTACAAAGAAAACTTGAGAACCTTAATATGCATTCAGTACCTTTCCAGGCATAGGGAAGGAAAGACTCTCTATGTTTCTAGATTTGATAGCTGGGTCTATGAAATAAACTGATATTAGATGAAGAGGAAAAAAGGTATACAAATTTATTAATGTTTAATGTGATGTACATAGGGATATCACAGGGGGAAAGAAGTGAATACTTAATTAAGTGGTGAGATTTGACAGTTTATATGCCATCTTAATAGGGTAAGGGGAGAGAGGATATAGGCTACTTAGAGGACAAGATTTTTAGGAAAGATGAATGGGAGCTTAGAAGACTAGAGGGAAGATATGATAGTATGTAACAAAGTTTGTATGGGTCAGGTGTCAACTTCTAGTCCCCTCTCCTCGGATAAGTGTCAATCTTCCTTGGTTTATGAAACTTCCAGGGAGATTTATAACAATTGAGTTCCTTTTAGAGGATCTCTCTTTAAGCAGATAAGGGGAGTTCAGAGAGAGCCTCTCTTTGCATTTGCTGTTTTTCCAAGTGCCTTCAACTCAAAATTAATCATGTCAAAGAGGCATATTTTAGGTGGCCTACTCTGCCACCCATCACAGGCTTATCTTCCTATACATCTCCCTGCATACTCAAACTATGTTATCCTAGAATAGTTAGAGTTCCTTGGTAACTCCAGATGCATTATACCATTGCTGATGCTATTCTCATTGCCTGGGGTGTCTACTCTTTGGATTGAGAAATACTTCCCATACCTCGAGATGGAACTCAAAAGTTACATCCTCTGACACCATTCCTAATAATCAGAATTACTTCTTCTGCACATTTCCACATCTTTCTTGAATTCCTTTGTGGAGCTTAGTTTATATAATCATACATTTTTATCTTTTTTTTTAACAGAAGAAGAAGTATGGCATGCTGTTTAAACACATAGTTTTGTGTTATGAGAGAATGGGGAAAGGTACCCAGATTCAAATCCTGAATCCACCACTTACTACTGAGATGGCTTACTCTTGAGAAAGTCAATTGATCTCCCTGAGGCAAATTTCATCATGTGTAAAATGGAATTAGTAATAGCATATATACATCATAGGGCCGTTGGGAGGGTTAAATATGACAACACTTATAAAGCATTTAGCTCAGTGCCTGGTTCATTGTGGAGTTCAATAAACATTACTTTTGGCTATTGCTGCTCTGCTCTTATTTATCTGTCTCTAAACACTAGTTTATAAATTCAATGAGGATTAGAAACCATGTCTTATCACTTTACTTTCTTTTTCTCTACTTAATCTCTCATGGTTTTATATACAGTGTTGCTACATGATAAATGATGCTGAAAACTGAATGTGAGGTAAAGCTGGAGGTAAGACTTGATCTAATTAATGTCTGTGTGTTCATGCTATGAATATTAAATAATAATATTCACACCAAAATATACACATCAATATCAAATTTTATAATTATAACTCTTACATTACTCTTAACACAACTGTTTATATGCCAATCTGTATAGTTATGTATTGCCTTACACCTGCTATTTTTTATCTCTCTTTGATTCTATGTAGCATTCTTAATAATGTATCAAATATGCTTTAATTGAATATTTATATAATATATATTCTTATCAGTAGTTAGGAACTAGCAAGTAGACTTACTATTATTTGGCCAATATTCTATATTCCTTTAATCCTAGGTTTTTGTTGTTGTTGTTGTTAGTGGTGTCTGTGTGTGTGTGTGTGAATTTAGCTAGCAGTTCTTATGCCTTGGAGCAGAAGAAAACTGATCCTATCAATTCTTTGTTTAAAACTCAACAATGACTTATAATTTTCTTAAGAAAAAAATTAAAAATGCTTAAGAGACCTATAGAACCTGGCCCCTACATAACTTGGGAGCCTTCTCCCTCCTGTCTCATACTTACTCCATAGGCTCTCACCTTCCCAGACTTTTTCTTCTTCTTCATGTTTCTAGAATATTTAATATCTTTCAGAGCTTTCATATACCCTACCCCAGTGTTCCTTCTCATGGCTCTTCCCCATCAGGTCTCAGTTTTAATTTTTCATCCTTCAAGAGGCATAGCCAAACTCATGGTCTACCCAACACCCCCCCCAAGTCTAAGTTAAGTTTCCCAAATATACATTCTTTAACAGCCTATGCTTTGCAATCACATTTTTCAATTTATAATCTTTAAATGCTTTTTAAATTTTCTTGGTTTAATGTACATATTCCCACTAAACGATAATATCTATGCAAGCTGTGACCAGTGACCTTTTGTGAATATTTACTAATATATACTCAGCACCTAGAAGATACTTGGCACATCGTAGGCACTTAATAAATATATTTGAATAAATGAATTAAAAAATCATTCTGTGGAGTGTATAAGAATGCAAAGATAGCCTTGAAAGGAAGGATATAAAGAAATCTACACAAAAGACAAAAGGAAGTGAATAATGAAAGGGGGTAGAGAAAAGGGGTTATGAGTGTGCCTCTTACCTTTGTCATAAGCATCACATTTGTGGCTTTAACTGGAAGTTAATTTAAAAACATTTTCTTTATACCTGGCTGACTCAGGCCATCTGGAAAAGTATGGTAATTATGTTACCTCCTATATGTTGAAAACTCAGAATCTTGGGGGCGTGTGGGTGGCTCAGTTGGTTAAGCATCTGACTTCAGCTCAGGTCATAATCTCATAGTTCATGGATTCGAGCCCCATGTCAGGCTCTGTGCTAACAGCTCAAATCCTGGAGCCTGCCTAGGATTCTCTGTCTCCCTTTCTCTCTGCCCCTCCCCATTCAGGCTCTGTCTTTCTCCCTCTCTCAAAAAAAAAGATTAAAAACTAAGGATCTCGGTTCAAAATTTTTGTCATTGACTATGCTATCTTGTTATATTAAGTGTCCTATGCCTAAACTTTATAATCTGATTTTTTTAAGTTTATTTATTTTGAGAGAAAAAGAGAGTAAGAGCAAGCACAGGAGCAGGAGGGAAGCAAAAGGAGAGGGAGAGAGAGAATCCCAGGTAGACTCCACGCTGTCAGTGCAGAGACCTATGAGGGGCTCAATCTCACGAACTGTGACATCATGACCTGAGCCAAAATCAAGAGCTGGGTGCTTAACCAACTGAGCCACCCTGGCACTCCTATAATCGGATTTTTAAAAGAATTTTGTAGTCTATATCCTAAACTATTTTAAAGTGTTGTGTTGAACCCAAATGGAAATTAATATATGCATTCCTTATTGTCTTTGTTAATGTTTCACAATTTAAAATATTTGTCTATACATATTTATCACATAATGTCTGATTTGTAAGTAAATTCTAACTACTTTAATATGCCTTAACACTATTTTTAAAAGATAAATTTCTTTGAAACAATAATTCTTTACTAAAAATTATATACTCAAATTAAATTGAAAATTAATATTTTGTTTTTAGCATTTAGAGAATATTTTCTGATAGGTTATGGAAAGAGGAAATGATATTTATATTCTTCAATAGAGTGTATATCTGTGACTTCCTTTTATTTTAATGAATAATTATGCCATGTTGCTAACTAAAGCTTGTGTGAAGGTTAAGTGGATCTCAAGTTGATTTTTGCATGTTCTCAATAATCTAGCAGTACTGCTATTTAAAATTTCAAGTTTTTTACTAAAATTGTAACTAATGTACTCCCTATGAAAATGAGAACTGATTTAACTCAATTAACTATGAGATACATAAACTCCTTCATCCCCAGTGCCGTGCTAATGCTTAGTTTGGTTCTACTGAAACAAGTTTTCTATGTTAACAATTGGTCTTTACATCAAAATTAAGTAAAATGGTAGTTTTCTCTGCCTAGTATTTGATGAAGCAATACTGTATAGGGGAGGGAAAAGTTATCCTCAAACTTCTAGGGGTCCCTCGCTAGGTCTAAAAATTAAACTGACAAATACATTAACAGAAGAAAAGCATACAAATGTATTGAATATAGCTTTCATATGACATGGGAACCTTCATTATGAAATTAAGACCCAAAGAAATTGTTAAACCTCTTTTTTATGCTAGATTTGATAGAGACTAGAAAGTCTTGGAAAGATATAATAGGGCACAAAGCACAACCTAAGTCCATTAAACTGAGGGGAACCTAGCAAGGACTCTTTGTTCATTTGATTTCTTCTCAGTATCCCTCCATCCTGAAGATAAGGGTATATCTTCCCTTGGGGTATAAGGAAGCCACTTCTCACATAGAGGTCTTATAACTTGCGTCAGGACGTTAGAGTGACCTTCCTGCTTCTTCCTTTCTCTTAAAATATTTAATATGCCATGGTACCATATTTTGGGGTAGCATGGCCTGAATCCTATCAGCTACTTTACCAGTTAGAGGTCAAGGTTTAAAAACACCTACCTTTAACCAATTTATAGACAGGCAGGTACAGCTATCAAAAATAGTTAAAACCAATATATAATGTACCTAAAAATGTAAAGAAAATAATTTACTTTTATTTGAGTAAATGCCTATGGTGGAATTGTAGCTGTCTTAGGTTAAAGTTTAAGTCCATACTATTACAATATTACTAAGGAATAAACTCTATAAATTTATATATAGTCACACAAAAATATAGATGATAAAGCTTTAGACAATTCTGCATAATACATAAACACCCAAGTAATTTAAGACTGCTTCCCTAGGTCAGATTTTCAAGTGAGTTAATATAAAAAAGCTTTGTGGGAGGTATAGTAAATGTTCTATAAATTAAGTTTCCAGATTCATGATTAAGATCAAATGATTTAAAATGAATACTTTTAAAAGGTTAACAATTTACCTGCTAGTATTCTAAAATGTTGAACACATTTTAGTTTATCACCCTGGCCATGAACGCTTAGGGAGAAGATTATGTGATTTTAATTCACAGTTATCTTGAATAACATCCAAGCTGGAGAAATCAGAAATGTTTGTGTTTGTAGAATGAGGAATTTGAGTCAGCTAGTAAAAGGAAAATTGCTCTAAATTGCTTTATCCTCTTATCGTGGAAAGTACATTTGATAAGTACTCTATATGTATTAGACATGTTCACTTAACCACCTTAAGGTTATACTTATTCTAAGGATATGAAATACTATAAATTACCCCATTTTGGAAATTCTTATTGGAAAGTCCATTGTTTTCTCAGGATTCCTCTCTCTAAATATTTCAAGAAATCCCAAGGTTGTTTAAGCAGGTGGGAAGGGGTCACTCCACATTTTGATCTCAGGATAGTCTAATTATCTTTGCCAAAGTCACTTTTGTCACTGATAATATTTCTACTATGTGCCAGGCACTATTCTCGGTGCTGATGAGTCAGTGGTCAGTAAGATAGGCAAGGGCTATTCATGGACCACAATTTTAAGTGGGGAAAGACAGGCAATAGAGTTAAATAAACAAAAGAGATAATGTCTGGTAGTTATAAGTTTGCATAAGGAAACAAAGTAAGCAAGAGTAAAAGTGATGGAAGTGAATATTTTATATTGAGTGGTTGGGGAAAGCCTCTGTGAGGAGGTGACATTTGAGCTGAGATTGATTGATCTGGTGAAAAACAAAACACTCTAAGCAGAAGGAACAGCAAATACAAAGGCCCTGAGTTGGGTATGAAAGCTTGGTATGTTAAAGGAACAGAAAAAAGGTTAATATGCCTGGGCATATTGCTTACCAGGGAGAATGAGATGAGATTAGGTTGCAGAGGTAAGTAGAGGCCAGATCATGTGGATCCTCATAAACCCTGAAAAGGAGTTTTCACAGGAGGATTAATATTTGTGATACCAAGAGAGTCCACTTAAAACAACAACAGCATTCAAATAGGACAAGTAAGTAGTTGATTATAAAAATTAATATCTCCAGGGCCAGATTGACGCTATATAGTGTCAGAGCTCACCAATATACATGGTATTTAAAGTCATGTGAATTGCTTAGATCAGTTAGAATGTAGATTGAGGACTCAGGACCAAGCCTTCAGGGTACTCTAAAATTTTATAGAAGTTACCAGAGAAGGAGAAGAAATAAGAGAAAATATATTTTAGGC
The DNA here is from genome assembly GCA_028646485.1 of Cryptoprocta ferox. Taxonomy (NCBI): domain Eukaryota; kingdom Metazoa; phylum Chordata; class Mammalia; order Carnivora; family Eupleridae; genus Cryptoprocta; species Cryptoprocta ferox. The sequence goes on along the minus strand of CM053579.1, from coordinate 43,431,236 downwards.
ATGAGGATGGGTGTCATAGAAACTAAGTGGCTAAATGTATTTGAATCTGTTGAGACATCAAAAGGAGGACAGAAGCGTGAGCATTTGATTTGACAATAGAATGATTGTCATTATAATAATAATACATTTCTACCATATCAAAAGATCAAGAGACTATCATGATGTCTACAGTAGGTGAGGAAAAATAATTTTCCCTCTACCCTTTTGAATTCCTGGCTGAGATCCTCCCTGTAATAAAAGACAGGTTAACAAGAGAAAACCAAGCTGAAGTTTATTAACATGTATACCTCATATATACATGAGAAATATCCAGAGAAAAATCAGTAACTCCCTGAGGTAGCCTAAACACAGTTCACTTTTTAAGTAAGGTGTTTATTTTAATTCCAGTATAGTTACCATACAGTGGTATATCAGTTTCAGGTGTTCAGTATAGTGATTCAATGATTCCATACATTACACAGTGCTCATCATGATAAAGGTACTCTTTAATCCCCATCACCTATTTCACCCATCCCCCCCACCCACTTCCCCTCTTGTAACCATCAATTTGTTCTCTATAGTTAAGAGATTTTCTTGGTCTCTCTCTCTCTCTCTTTCTCTCTCTCTCTCTCTTTCCCCGTTAACTTTCTTAAATTCTACATATGAATGAGATCATATGGTATTTTTCTCTTCCGGACTGGCTTATTTGCCTTAGCATTGTACTCTTTAACTTCATCCATGTTGTTGCAAATGGCAAGATTTCACTCCATTCTATGGTGGCATAATATTCCATTGCATATATACAATATCACTTCTTTATCTACTCACCTATTGATACATACTTGGGCTGTTTCCATAATTTGGCTATTGTAAATAATGCTACTATAAACATCGGGGTGCATGTATCCTCTTGAATTAGTGTTTTTGTATGTTTGGGTAAATACCCAGTAGTGCAGTTTTTGGATCATAGGGTAGTTCTATTTTTAACTTTTTAAGGATCCTCCTTACTGTTTTCCAGAGTGGCTGCACCAGTTTACATTTCCACCAACAGTGCCAGAAGGTTCCTTTTTCTCCTCATCCTCACCAACATTTGTTGTTTCTTGTGTGTTTTTGATTGTAGCCATTATGACAGGTGTGTGGTGATATCTCACTGTAATTTTGACTCGCATTTCCCTGATGATGAGTGATGTTGAACACCTTTTCATGTGTCAGTTGGCCATCAACTTGGTCAGTTGATGTCTTCTTTGGAGAAATGCCTGTTCATTTCTTCTGCCCATTTTTTAATCGGATTATTTGGTTTTGGGGTGTTGAGTTTTATCAGTTCTTTATATATTTTGGATTCTAAACTTGACCCACCAGTTTAAATACCATTTTCAGCTTAAAGACATAGGAAATAAAGGTGTGAGGATGCTCATTATGAGTAAGGGGAGGGTAGTTACCAGGAAAAGCACTATAAACAAGGATAAGGTTTGTTATGCACATTTAAATCTGCAACTTAACCCTTGACATTCTTTATACCATTGATTCTCTTGTGATTTAGTCACACTTTTCTTCCTGGTACAAAGAGGGAGACACCCTTACAAATGGAGATTTCCTTTATAAATGTAAATTTCCCTTTCAAAAAGATAACCTTTATTCTTTTCAGTTTTTCTGGTGTCTGCTATTTCCCAATCAACTCAAAATAATATGAGCCATCTGCACTTTTTTAACTGGATTATTTGTTTTTCTGGGTATTGAGTTTGATAAGGTCTTTATAGATTTTGGTTACTAGCCCTTTATCAGATACATCATTTATAAGTATCTTCTCCCAGTTCAGCGAAAGACAAATACCATATGATTTCACTAGTATGTGGAATTTAAGAAACGAAACAGATGAACATAAGGGGAAAAAGAGAAGGCAAACCGGAAAGCTGACTCTTAACTATAGACAACAAACTGAAAGGGAGGGGCTGTAGGGAGGATTGGTTAAATGGATGACAGGCATTAAGGAGGGCATTTGTTGTGATAAACAGTGGGTGTTGTATGTGAGTGATGAATCACTAAATTCTACTTCTGAAACTAATATTATACTATACGTTAACTCACTGGAATTTAAATTTAACAAACTTGAAATGAAAAATATTTAAAAATAAATGTATACCAAAGAGGCTTATTTTAGGTGGCATATTATGCTTTCCTTCACTACGTGCTAACCCTAGATGGATGAGTGCCTTTTATCTAGTTTCTATAACTCTAAAATTTGAACAGTGATATTTCTCTGCCTTTTTGATAAGATTGTTATGAAGAGTGTGGGACATATGGAAGGGCAAGTATATCATAAATGTAAAAATTCCATACAAATGCACATTAATGATAGTAGAATTATTTGTAATATTAGATTATAAACTTTTTTAAATTTCTTTTTAGTGTCCATTTACTTTTGAGAGAGAGAGAGAGAGAGCATGAGCACCTGAGTAGGGGGGAGGGGGAAGAGAGAGGGAGACCCAGAATGACAAAGGTTCCAGGCTCCACGCTGTAAACACAGGACCCAGCTTGGGGCTGGAACTCAGGAACTGTGTGATTGTGACCTGAGCCTAAGTCAGATGCTTTACTGACTGAGCCACCCAGACACCCCTAGATTATAAACTTCTTAAGGGCCTGGATTAGGATTTAGTGACCACTGTATCCATCACATATTCAGCATAGTACTAACCAGTTATCTCAAATTTAATGGCTGCTGAAAAAATAAAATAAAATAAAAATTTCCTCAATTAAATAAAAGGATGAAAAGGAATGATGGTGTCTAGCTCTTTTTTACCTGCAGTCTCAGTTAGGATTTGGTGACTAATGTGGAAATGTTGGATTGAGGAGCAAATGGTCAAGAAAGAATTCTTGAGATGTCTTTGGTGCAAAAAGGTGGTGTTATTAAAGCACAGGGATAGGACCCATGGGCAGAAAGGGCTGCACTGGGATTGTGAGCAGCAGTTAATTATATACCTTCAGGTTGGGAGGGGTTAGGGATGGCATATGTCTCTAAGGAATTTTGGAAGCAAGGTTTCCAGGACCTTGAGAGAGCTAGCTATTGTTAGGAAAAGGTCATTTATTACTGTCTAATAAAACCTTAGTCATGAGATTCTTCAGATATATATCAGGGGGTCATATGCTTGGAGGATGATTGCTAACATATATCTTGGTGGGTAGAGATAAAGGAAGTTTCCAGAGGAATTTTTATATATTAAAGGAGACTTACAGGATCCTGGAGTTCAGGATGATGTTAAGCTAAGATTGCCTTTTGCCCTTAGCAAAGTATTAACACCAACGCAGTTGAGTTCCTAGAGGTTGGTCACTCTGCCTGTCTTAAGGACTTGTCAATGGGCTATAAGTTGTAAGGAAATTTCATTTTTTTTTCTTTTGCCTTTGTTTCTCACATCAGTGACTTCCTTGCAGTTTTTGAAGGATTTCCAGTGCTGATTCATGCCATCTAGCCCTTTTACAAAGTAATCACATAAAGAAGAGAAGTAAAGGACTTGGAGATTGGGCTGCTTTCCATTTGTTATTTCTAAGATAAGCAATTCCCAGAATTTTTCAAATTTTCTCACTTTGGTACACAGACAGAATTTCTGAAGTCAGTTTTTTTTTTTTGCTGGGAGAACAAATTTATGAAGTCGTGTATCACTGCACAGATATATTTTAGCTGGGGAAAACTGTTATGAAACATGGGAAACATACAGGTTTTTGCCTTTTTTTATCTTTGGCATTTCTCTGTGTGGTACAGATGTTAAGCCTTGTGACATATACGATTTAGTACTTTGCACTGCAAATAGAGTACAAGTAAGTGACCTTTGATAAGTTTTATGCCTAGCAAGTCTCTGGTATGAGTCTGTTTTGTTTAGGTAGGACAGGCTACAAAACAAAAATCTCACTTTTATTCTGTGCTAGGAAATGAGGACTATTATTTCTGCAGCTCTTAAACAGGATGTTTAACATTTTCTTAAAGTCAAAGAATAAAAGTCAAAGAATATATGGTGATGTAAAATCAGAATGTGTATATAACATTATATGTGATCCTTTTGTTGGTAAAAATAACGAAGAGTAAGTTAGAAATTCATTAGTTCTTTCTGGTCAATTGAGGTCAAAATGGACTTGAGGGTTGAAAGATTTAATATTACTTGTTAGCAGGGAAGAGGTTGCTGTGTTGCTAATGTGAATGCTAACATATAAGTAGCATAAGAAAGAACTTAGATAGGTGTGTGTCTCTTTTAAAATCACATTGTATCCAATAAGTGTCACCTGCAAAGTAATTTTCCAGAAATGGTCTGATTTTCTCCATTGACTTCCATTGTAAAACTAGAGCTATGTTCCCATGGAAAATAAATTTGACACCAAGTTATAATAGAACATACTGAAGAATTCAGAAAATCTTACATAAAATCAGGTATTTTGAAACACAGTTATCAGGTCCTGATAAAACTACCATAAAATATTAATACACTATAGTGAACCTTATAATAGCATGCCCCAAACTGCTATTATCCTTCTTTACAATTCTGAGTATTTTACCTTTCCATTTAAAGACATTTTACTTCTGCGATCATTATTGATGTCTTAAATGTAACTATAATTTTTAAAGGTGAATTTGGTTCCCTTTATTCTTCACTGTTAGCCCACTTACCTTCCTCTGAAGCATTCTTACCAATTTACATTCAAAAGTTATTAGCCATAGAAGAAAGACTAGAAGAAAATGCTCCAAAACTTCTGAGTTGTTGGAAATTTAGTTTATTTATTTTTGTTTTCTAAGTCACCTAAAGAGATAATTTTTCATATCTATATCCTCTATAAGAAAGTATTATAATTTCTTTCTTTACGTATAAATTTTATATATAATGATGCCTTTAGTCAGAAATATTTATATATTTGATTCATTTATATTTCGGTAGTGGTTGTTATCACTTTGTTGATAAAATTTTTACAACAATGATGTAATTAATTTCTGGATAAATAGCTTTTCTAGAGCATATTACTCAAACTGTATCCTGGACTGGTAGCTTAAGGATCACCTGGAAACTCGTTAGAAATTATAATTCTCAGGCTCCTGGGCTCAGGCTCAGGAAACAGCAATCTGTGTTTTAGCAAGTCCTTTGGGTGATTAAGTTTCTAGAGCTATAGCAGAATCTCTCTCCCTGTCAGCCCTCTCTCTCTCTTCTCCCTTTCTCTTCATCCCTCCCCCTTGCCTTTTTTCCTTCTCCTTCTCTCTCCCTCTCCTTCTCCTCTTCATGTGGGATACACACAGACACACATGTACCTAAACTATATATAATTCACTGTGACCTCTCTATATAGAGAATATGTATATTTAAGAAGAGAATATTTTTTCTAAGTTTTTGTTGCTGTTTGTTTCTGTCCTACCTTGTTCATAAAAAGATAACTCAGGCAGTTTTATGATATTTATACTTAAGTGCTTTCATTTAGCAAACATGTTCTGCATGATTATACATTAAATAGTTCAGCCTACCTTACAAATTTTTAAAACTCACTAACCAAAATAATTACTCTAGCAAGTTATTATGGACTGAATTGTGTCCCCACAAAAATTCATATGTTGAAGCCCTAATCCCCAGAATCTCAGAATGTGGCTCACTGTATTTGGAGATAGGTTTTCAGAGAGGCAATTAAGTTAAAATGAAGTCCTTAGGGTGTGCACTACTCCAGTGTAACTAGTATCCTCGCAGGAAGAGGAGATGAGGACACAAACACAGGCAGAAGGACCACCATGTGAGGATAGAGCAAAAAGGTGGCCACCTACAAGCCAAGGAGAGAGGCCACAGGAGAAACCAAATTTACCAACACCTTGATATTAGAATTCTAGCTTCTAGAATTGTGAGAAAATGCATTTCTGTTGTTTAAGCTACTCAGTCTGTGGTATTTGTTACTGCAATCCTAGTGAATTAATGTATAATTATTTACAAAAATGATGGTATAATTCAATCTGAACATCTAGTAATTGCCTTTAAGATACTATTGGATCAGGGCACCTGGGTGGCTCAGTTGGTTAAGCCTCTGACTTTGGCTCAAGTCATGATCTCACAGTTCATGATTTGAGCCCCGCATCAGACTCTGTGCTGACAGCTCAGAGCCTGGAGCCTGCTTTGGATTCTGTGTCTCCCTCTCTCTGCCCTTCCCTTGCTGTCTGTCTGTCTCTCTCTCTTCTTTCTCGCTCTCTCGCTCTCTCAAAAGTAAATAAACAGTGGGACGCCTGGGTGGCTCACTTGGTTAAGCATGTGACTTTGGCTCAGGTCATGATCTCACTGTTTGTGGGTTTAAGCTCCGAGTCAGGCTCTCTGCTGACAGCTCAGAGCCTGGAGCCTGCTCTGGATTCTGTTCCCATCTCTCTGTGTCCCTCCACTGCTCACACTCTGTCTCTCTCCCTCAAAAATAAATAAACATTAAAAAATTTTAAATTATAAGTAAATAAACAAACATTAAAAATTAAAAAATATATACCATTGGATCATGTTCCTTAACAGAAAGCTACAGCTTTACAAAGAGTGCCAGAGACCAGTATGAAAAACTGTTCACCATGCACAACAACATGCTAAAGCTCTATGAGAATCTTGGAGAATACTTTATTTTTGACTCTAAGACAGTGAGCATAGAAGAATTCTTTGGTGATATCAGCAACTTCCGAACTTTATTTCTGGTGAGTAATACATCTTGGCATTGTAAGGCCTGTTGTTTTTGTGTTTTAAATAATTTCTCCTATTAGCATTTTATGTACCTATTGATCATACTGATTTCATGTTACAGTCCTTTAACAGGAACTGACAGATATTTTATACCTGTAACATGGATAAAATTGTTGGTGGGCTTAAATATATAATGGGGACTTAAATGAATTATCTTCAACTTTAGGTAAATATGGGAATTTTTGTACTGAAATTTTATAAGAAAATGAATGAATTGGTACTTGACGTTGATTTTTATATAGCATCTATCCCCAAAGCAGCTATTTGCTAAATAAGGCTCTCTCTCGTAATTGACTGTATCGCCCCATGAAAATGTTGGATTTTTGGTGTGACTTGCACAGTCTGGGAGATACAGATATTTCCATGGAAAACATTTGCTTTCATCTACTAAGTTAGAACATGTAACCCAGAGCACATGCTATTTTTGGGTAGAAGCTAAATCAAAAACTTTCATAAATGTAATGTTTTGTTTTGTTTTGTTTTTGCTGAGAACATTAGCTTATTTTGGTCTTTGTTCTTTACCCCTTAATAAACACACATATTTAACTTTTTAGCTGGCCAGTAAGTAGTAAAGTGTGTTCTGACAATGACTCATCTGACTGCTTTCAAAGCATAAAGTTATAAATATGATGTGAACCTACTATGAATGCCTATTTTATATCTACTTGGACTATTTACAAGAAGAAAACATAAGCTGAAAAGGAATGGAGACTAGAAAACACACTTCAGTTGACACATTGAAAAGATAAATCCAATAAATTGTCTGTGAGTAGATGGAGATAAATATAATTAATAATGTTAATCTCTATTAAAGAATGCCTTGTTTTAACATTGACTGGATCTGAAAACACTGACCATCATATTAGTGCCACTCACCTCCCCAATAGTCACTGAATAGAATTTGATGTACCCTCCCATTTTACAGTATTTGTTTAAGGACAATTCCTGTGTGGCAACCTATGTTTAATCATGTTAGCCAGATGCTTAGAAATTTTGCTAAGAATTATACTTGTAACTGATTATACTCCTGATCTCTAAGAATCTATTCATCTTTAGAAGTCTGTGAGTCATAGAATTTTAGAGAGTCATATGAATTACATACCTAAATAGGATATATCTGTCTACTGGTTTCACTCTGTATGTAGCTTGAGTACAGGGAAATAATTTGTCACAAATTGTTCTCATTGTGAATAAGTTGACATGCTGAAGTCCAGTTTTATGTGCATTTATGCTAATTTCTTGAGATACTGCTAAGAGTGATTTTCAGAGCTTTCAAAACAGGTAACCAGCTCCTACAATGTGTCCTGGTCAGCCATTGCTATCTGCCTTTCAGAACACCGTTACTATCACTTTTATCTACAAATCATGATTGACTTGCTGGCATGAAAACTAGGTGTGCAACTTATTAATTGTTTTGAATTTGGGTTGATTATATAACCTCTCTGGGCATGTGTTTCTTAACATGATGTGAAAATACCCCATAACCTATGCTATGCAGATGGAGAATATTATTAGCCATTCTCTGTCCATCCATTTGATTATTATTTATTGCATATCAGCTTGAGTTTGGTAAATCTTTAGTCCAGAGATTAAAAGAAGAAAATTGTCTCTCTCTGTCCATGAATGGAAAGAGACAGACAAGAAAATGCAATGTAATTTGATAAGTGCTGCCATAGGAATATGTCAAGGTGCTATAATAATATGAAGGAGGAACTGCCTACCTTGCCTGAGCTGGCTCGAGAAGCCTTCACAGAGAAAGTAACATTCGGGCAGAATCTGGAAAAACCTATAGGTATTTGACAAGCAGACTTTGACAAGCAGGTTTAAGGGTTTTACACCTGACCTATTAGCTGAACACTCCTAAATCAATATCACCAACTTCAGTCAATCATTTGTGCTCACCATGTTCCTGTTTCATAGTGAGGTTAAAATGATTTCACTCTCCCAGGGGAGGGAAGAACCCTGAAAGAGAGACAAAAATTGTAATCTCCAGAAATTCCCATTTTCTTAGTGTTTTGTGTGTTTGGCTTCAGGGTTCTTACTGCTAAAAGCATATTGGACTGTAGATGGAAGCAATAAAATACCAGTATTGCTGAGGAGAAAATAAGAGTTCTGATTCATGTGCTATCAAAAATTACTTCCAAATGAGCTCAGAGTTTCATCTTGGGAGATCTATTTGGCATGTATAGCATATACAAAATGCACATACCAAAAAATCTTCAGAGGGATATCCTCTAAAGGATGGGGAAAATGTAAATAAACAAAAGGGTTTGACATTATGGATTATGACCTTTTTCAAAATAATCACATTCAAATTAATGAAAGCAAAATTGGATGATCTATATGAGATGGTAGTATATTAATTACTGATATCAGCCATATTATATATTACTCAACTGAGGATATTAAAGATATTCAAGGTGCATGTCCTATATAGGAGCATGAAGATATATGTAATTGGAAATATTTCTAATTTCAGAATAAGCCTCTCTAGTTAGCTTCCTGAGATCATCAGAATTCAAAAAAACTGTTTATAATATAGGCAAGATTAATTAATAATCCCTAAATTTAAGTTGAATATATTGTGGATGAAAATAAAGTTCCACATTTATACAATATCTAAACATCTTTTTTTTTTTTTTTGCTTATTCTCCTTTATGCTTCAGTTAGTTCAAATAGTTGGCTATACAGTCTTTTTTCTTTTGTGATATTTTGAATAGAATATTCAAGATCAGTGAACCTTATATGTTTCACTGCCATACAGTATCTTCCTTAGGCATAAAAATTAATTTCAGCTGTTTGGAAAGTGTTTGAGACAAGTATTATACTTCAGTAACTTTCATAGCTCCAAATAAATTATAGAAAACATTTCTATTGTCTTGTAATTCTGTCAGTTTCCTGTTGATTCTGTGTGTTTTTGTTTTGTGTTTTTAAAGGACAATATGTTATCCAGACACTCAATTAATTTTTGTTTTGTATGTGTGTCCTCATTCTATATCTCATACAGTAGAAATATAGGAATAAGACTTTATAGAATTAATAGAATCATTTACATAACTTAAGAAGAAAATATTACCATTACTATTAATCATGGTAGAAGATTTCCCCTCAACAAAATAAGTATTTGATACTATTCATTTGATAAATAAGCTTTAACTTTTTTTGGTTTAATCAGGCATTTCCTTTAACAATTTTTGAACAGCTCTTAGATAAGTACTAAAATGGCTAAGTGTTAGGAGGCCAAGTGATAGCTATATTTATGCCATCATTCAGTCTTTCTTCTATCTCCTAAATATCTTTGAATCCATTCATTTCTCTCTAAGCCCATTGCTGCTATTTAGTTCTGGGCCTCCACCATCTCTCAGACTATTATAATGATGTTCTGACTGGTGTCTGTGTCTACTTCTCTTACTATTTCTAACTTCTAATCCATTCACCACATTAAAGTCATAATAAAACTGAAAACAAAACAAACAAGACAGTGTTACTTTCCTGACTTAAAATTCTTCAATGAATTCTTTGTGGCCTTAAAATGAAATCTAAATTTTTAAAAGCAATGTGGCTTATAAAATCAGGGTGCCTGGGCGGCTGAGTCGGTTAAGTGTCTGACTCTTGGTTTTTCAGTTCAGGTCATGATCTCACGGTTTGTGAGATCAAGCCCCACTTCAGGCTCTGCGCTGACAGCGTGGAGCCTGCTTGGGTTTCTGTCTCCCTCTCTCTGCCCCTCCCCCACACCATCGCTTTCTTTCTCTCTCTCTCTCTCTCTCTCTCTCTCTCCCTCTCTCTCTCAAAATAAATAAATAAAACTTTAAAAAAATAAAGTGGCTTATAAAATCAAAAAGAACTATGGTTACTTAAAGGCCAGGCCATCTATGGTTGGCTGAGTGAAACATAATCACTTAATGTGAATTCTCCTCCCAGATTGGTAAAAGTAAAATATGAAAGTGGAAGCAGCAGAACAAGACAGCAGTAAGTGTTTAAGAGGATGTGAGCCTCTTAGAACAGAGAGAAACTTTGGAAGCACACTTTTAAAACTAAACGAAGGGGCTCCTGGGTGGCTCAGTTGGTTAAGCGTCCGGCTTTGGCTCAGGTCATGATCTCGCGGTTTGTGGGTTCGAGCCCCTCATCAGGCTCTGTGCTGACAGCTAGCTCAGAGCCTGGAGCCTGTTTTGGATTCTGTATCTCCCTCTCTCTCTGACCCTCCCCTGCTCCTGCTGTCTCTCTCTGTTTCTCAAAGATAAATAAAAAACATAAAAAAAATTAAAAAATAAAACTAAATGAAGGCTCGGAGGCAAAGGTGTGATTGCTGTTATTCCTTAATTGCTCCCATAGCTAGTATGGCATGGGAGTTATGAAACTGAGGAGGTTACTCTTATCTTATAATTCTCATTTAGGGATAGTCTTCCCTCTATCTTAAGTAATTCTCCGTTTAAAATCTAAACTTTTATGAGAGCGCCTTATTTACCCATGTTGACTTATGGGAGATACTTAATATTGAGAAGCTCTCATTTCTCTCAGGCTGTCTTCCTCTTTATAAGGCCTCAATCATGTCTAAATCTAAAGTATAGTTGAAAAGCCAAAGTGAACACCAGCATTTAGTTAGACTCGAAAACTAAGTTGATATATACAAAACATTTTTATTCATTCCTAAAGGCAATTTGCTTCCTGTCCTGCAATTTGCCTTTAAGGACTGAAGATGAATTTTTGCATGAAAAGATTGTGTATATAATTTCTGATCCAAGAAGACTGTTATTTTGACACATTTTTAAATCTTCAATGTACAAAGCACTTGGCATTTAAAGGAAATTTTAGTGCAGTATTATGAAAAAGGTGGACTTACATAAGAAACTAAATATATTCTTTAACAAAGGAGACTCTTAATCAGTAACATAAACTCTGTTATCTAGAGTTCCATTATCCAAAATCTCTATTAGATGCCTCATAATTTGATGTATCTTTGCTTTGACAATAAAATGGTAATTAATATTGGGAAGATAATTTTGAGAAACTGCAAAGACCTTATTGTACCTCTTGAATAGTATAGTTTTATTTGTAAGCTAAGTATCTCCAGGTCTCAGCACCTGTGAATTCAGATTGGGGTCACCTTAGTAACAATAATCCAGATATCCCAAATTATCTCTTCTTTACCTCTCCTAGCAGGACTCAAGCTCCCTGCAAAGTCTCCACTCCCACAAGTACATTGGGAGTCATGTCATATGGGCTCAAAAACATGTTAGCTCTAGTTACTGCTTGATATTTCCCCACAAATATTTGAGTGCCTACTATTCTAGGATGATGAGAATATAGCATTGAACAGACAAAGCCCTGCCCTTCCTGTCCTGCTGCTGCTCCAACTTCCCTCTGCCTTTTGCTGGCAAAGCAAAGCTGTATGGGATTGCCCTCAGCAAAAATCCATCTGGACCAAGGTTGCAGTCTCCTGTTGCTCTAGTTTTGCCACCAATCCTTGCCGTACCACAGTGCTGTCTGTTATGCTCAGTGCAAGGGTAGCTATGTTTCACAGCACACTTCATAAAAACAGTTCCTTTTGCTTTTCTTCTGATCCCTTTCTCCTTGAAGGCTTAAAAAATTTCAAGCCCTGAAGACCGCAAGGGAGTACTAAATCCATAAACCCCTCTATTCCCTTCTATCCTTCCTTTTGTTCTGTCACCTAGGCATGTATATAACTTTTCCTAGAAGCCAGGGATAAAGTACCAGCATAAATCTGTTCATGCAAATAGAGCCTAAGGGCCCACCAGCTACCTCTTTTTAATCACACACACCCAGATAATTCCCTTTGAGCTCAGCTGGGACCACCCTAGCTATGTAGCCTTAGGTTTATTTTGATCTATTGCAACTCTTTGAAAATAGTCAATACATATAAAATATATGGTAACTCTATTAAGCAGAATATTTGACCAGAATACCTTATTCACCAGCTGTGGCAGAGAACAGATTTTACTGTATTATACAGACATCATTGAGTTCTTTTTTTAGAAAAAGATGTCACCTATCAACTGTTGTATTCTATTTGACTGCTTACTTCGGGCCAGAAGTAGATATCCTACTTTTCTGATAAGCCTGTTCCTTGTATATAAAAAAGCTAAATAGTATATCATAAGGAACTAAAAGAATATGTAAAAATGGCATATATGATTTAAAGAGAACCCAAATTCCTCAACATGATAAAAATGTCTGCTGGTATAAATGGTTTTTAAATATAATATTGTAAAAATTTTAAATATCATAAATATCTTTCTAAAAGTTGTCAGAATTGTTAATGGCAAGATGAAATTGTCCTTTAAAAGTCTAAGACAATGTAATAGTTAACACTGAAAATATTAACGTCAGTTCAATGCCTACTTCTCTTTTTAAAGTCTAGTAAGAGCTAGAACCAGGAAACAAAATGCAATATCTTGAGTTCTAGCAACAATACCTCACATAGAAGTGTTCAATGAAGTGTTTCTGATAAGTAAGTTATTGAATTATGTCCAAACACCAGAAAGTAGGAAAGGTATAAGCAGTAGAGTATACTAGCCGACCTTCTCCAATGGCCTTGAGATTGGCCAAAGCTATTGATTGTTACACCCTGAGCTGGAAGATCCCAAAAGCTGATGCTAAATGGTACCACCCTCTTGGCTTGCTGAGTTTATCTTCATTCTGCTTCATCTTTGTTTATCCATTTGCTAATGAATTTTATATTAGAAAAGATGCCCTGTACAAGGTAGTAAGAGGCAGGACTTTCCCTGGAATCCTGCCCATGGTGATCTTTTTGCCTGATCTGCCACTTCCTCTTCTCCCTATCTTCACTTCCTGTCCAGTTGCTTTACCAACTTGTTCAAGTCACTCCATCTAAGAAGGCTTCTTCCCTACTTTTCCCATTTTGGCCTAAATAACCCTTCTGTGTGCTTTCATACCTCCAGTCTAGCACATTTTACCCTGTAATGTGTTCATTACATATCCTCAGTCTTCACTATAATTAGCCTACTATGGGTCAAACAGGGCTAATCACTAACAACATATAACAATGAAATTAATTAATAAAACTGTGAATAAACCAAAGGACTAAAGATGAAAAATTCAAATATTGGCCCTCTAGAGCTCACATGCTAGTGGGAAAGGCTGTCAAAGGAACAAATACTAATACTAAAACATGATACATATATACAAAGAGCTTATGAGCACAGAGGAGAGAATCATTTATTCTGTCTGATTTAAGGAAGGCTTTAAAGAGGAAGTGACATGTGAACTGGGACATCATTGTTTTGCTACTGTGTGGCCTTTCACATTTAGTCTTTTCCTTTTTCTTCTTCTCTACCTTATTTGGTGTTTATGTTTAGTGGTAAACATATATTGTTTTCTAGTTTTCCATGCTGAGTTCAGAGTAGAAAAACAGCTACTTCATTTCCGGGGAAACAGCTATCAGGTAATTATTATGATCTAAAGGTTATCCATCATATGCTTGGATGAGCAGTGACCAAGCTTCAACTAGTTCTTAAAACTGACAGCTGTCCTGAGCAATAGACCAATTGATGCAGATTATCTAGGGCAACATCAATTGCTTAAAGACTTGTCTGGTGTGACTTTGGGGCAGTGGTTCTGACCCAGGAATGATTTCGACCCCCAGGGGACATTTGGCAAGGTCTAAAGACATTTTTGTTTGTTACAAACAAAGAGGAGGTGCTGTTGGCATATAGTGGGTGAAGCCAGGGATGCTGCTAAACATCTTACAATGTATATGCACAACAAAGAAATATCTGGTACAAAATGTCAGTACTGCCAAGATGGAGGAACCCAATTTTAGGGTTATCTGCTGAAGACTTTTTTTTTAATTTTCATTTGGAAAACAATATGAGATGATTCTAATTAGTAAGCAAAATTTATACTAGATAAGTTAATAACACATCTATTTGTCATATCAGTTTAATATTTTAATGATAATTTCAATTGTCAACTTGATCACTGTAAAGTTTGTTTTAGTTAAAATATTCTATATCACTAAAAGATGTCCAGGTTCATATGCCTTATAAAATTTTTAAAGCACGCATGTAAATTGAATGAAAATTGGGTACTGTAGGCAAAAAAGAAAAAAATCAACTGAAGTTTTACTACCCAAAGATAATTAATATTAATACCTTGGCATATATCTTTCTAGCCATTTCTCTGTGCATGTACATATATATTTAGATTTTTAATATATTTTCCTTAAAATAATAACAAAAGGCCTTGTGAAACATTAAGCCCTAAAATTTATATTTACTTGCAAAATCCTAGCAGCGTATACCTGTACCAATAATGACCTGTACTGATATATCATCAGCATATAGTGGATGATACCATTGGTTTTAGTTAGTTGTTTTTAAAAATGTTAATTTGTTCATTTCTTGATTTTTTTCTCAAATTGCCTGGTCTTTGGTGCCATCATTGACTCGTGGAGGCCCACCCAAAAATTGACCAAAGGAATCTTGCTTTCTCTTTCCTACATAATATCCTCATCAAACTTCCCTGTGATAATGGGCCTTAAATTGGTAATTGGTGAATTGCCAGTTGGGCCCATTTACACTAGCGTTTCACAAGTATTCTGCTGCCTGTCTCTACTGTGTATTTTGATGTAAGAAAGAGTATTTACCTCAACTAGGCTCTCTTTTAAGTTACAAATGCCCTTTGTTTGTTAAATATGAAGGCTTGTAATTTAATTACAAAAAGCTTTAACAAACGTAACATTATTATTTGAAACCAACACAAGTGTCCTTCTAAATTTCCTTTTGTTTTCTCTCATTCTCTCCTTAAACCAATTTTTAAAGTCATAGAATAGTATCTTCAACAGTTTTTTTAAAAGATCTAACAAGTTACAATCCTGATGATGAAAAGTTTCCTATTTTTGCTAATATACCTGTTTTTATTTCATTTTCTGCAAATATTTGGTCTCATGATAATCAGAATTTCCTGATATTCTTTTTTAAAATATTTATTGAGAGAGAGAAACAGAATGTGAGTGGGGGAGGGGCAGAGAGCGAGAGGGAAATACAGAATCCAAAGCAGGCTCCAGGCTCTGAGCTGTCACCACAGAGCCCAACACGGGGCTTGAACTCACAGACCACAAGATCATGACCTGAGTTGACGTCAGATGCTTAACTGACTGAGCCACCCAGTCTCCCCAGAATTTCCTGATATTGTTGATGGGGCTTGTGGAAAACTCAAAGATTACATGGTATTCCTGAAAATCTTGACATTTTGAAAAGAAAGGCATTCAAAGTTCATTATTCTCAAGATCATAGAAATTCTGTGTTCAATTAATGGATTACTCAGTATGACAGTTTAGTTTAATTCTTTTTTTTCAAATTTCATTAATAATGTACAAAAGAGCCAAACTTGCTTATACCAGAGATGGTATAGTTTGGAATATTGTGTAATTTGTTTTTACACATTTTTCTTTGGTTTAGGAGTAGAAAAAAAACCTAAAGCTTCATGTACATTAGAGACCTATAAATGCAACAGTGATTAAGAAGAGCAAGGCAGATGACTAACTAAAATGTGGATGAAATAATAAATATAACTGTAGTGATCAAAACAATCTCTAGATGGGAGATATGGATTGATATCTGCAACAAATTGGAAACTTTATTTTGAAATTTATTTATTTTTAGTGTTCATAAACCATCTTCCTTCATCAGATGACATCTACAAGAAAGCATTTGCCCAAGTACTTGCTCCTTAGTTTAAAATATAAGATTTAAAAATAAAAAATCAATTTAAGAGTAAGCCTCTTTATTACATAATAATCATGTGGTTGTTTTTTTCATACTATACTAAAAGTCTAAAGCATATAATATCTTCATAGAAATATATTTTTATTAACATTTCCATATTATTTAGGCAAAATATGTTTTTAGATAAACCTTCAGGTAACAGCCTTTAATGCATAGGCCTGATAAACGATTACTATAACTGCTTATGTATGCAGATATTCTTGCTCAAGTATTTTTGTAAGCACCTGAAAATAAGTGCTTTAACTTTGCTTTTAAACAGACCAGGATGTTTTGGTGTTTGCTGTTTTCCATAGTCTATCAGCATGGTTTTGGTTGCCAAGGAACAGAAAGCATAAATAAAATTGGCTTAAGAATATAGGTTTACTCTCACATAACACAAGAAATGTAGAGGTGAGAGGCACTCATAGCATTGGTTAACCTAGAACCTGAGATTTTTCCAAATATTTCTGTTCTACCATCTTTGGCATGCTGGTTCATGGTTGGAAAATGGCCGCAGTTGTTCCAGGCATCACATGAAAATATAGCACTATCTAACAATGAAGACAGTGTTGCCTTACATGAAGCTTTTTTTTTTTCATTAAATAAAAAAACTTTTCTGGAAGCTCCTGTGCAGACTTTTCCTTCAAATTCTGCTGTTCAGGATTGAATTACATGCTCATCTCTAAACTAGTCACTGTCAAGGAGAATCTTGGACTAATCATGACTCACCTTTGCGATGGGGGTAAGACCTCTTCCCTGAGCATGTGACTATGCAGAGGGTGAGCAGCCAAACCAATCCAGGGCTCTGCCAGTAAGTAAAAAAGGTTGACATTGGATGGATTAGAGCAGGGAACTAACAGTATCTATAAAAGAGACAACACAAAATGCATTGCTCAGCATTGTTGGAATTGTCCGAAGTTCCAAACTAGCAAAATACATATGAATGAGATACATTTGTGAAATGCACACTTTTGTTCATTTAATTTTTTTTCAAAAACCATCGGGAATAGTGGAGAGGAACTAAGATGGCAGAGTATAGGAAGACCCTATGCTTGCCTCGTCCCTAGAATACGGCTAGATAAATATCACATCATTCTGAATACCCAAGTAATCGACCTGAGGACTCACAGAACAAACTGCACAACTAGAGGGAGAGAAGAGGTGACATTTTGGAAGGTAGGAGATGCAGAGACGTGATTTGGGGGAGAAAAATCCTGTGTCCTGTCATGGAGAGGGAGCCCTTATCATGGAGAGATGTGAAAGAGAGAGAGAATGGCACAGAGGATTACACAAGAAAAACACTTCCCCAAAGTCAGTGACTGTGAAAATGAGAGGGGCTGACTATCATGAATTGTTATAACGAGCAGGACTCAAAGACTGGAGTTTTCGAAGTCCATGGCATGGCTAGTGTGGAGCCCAGTGGGTGTGCTGCAGTGCTCCTGTGAAGGAAGGCAGAGAGCTTGGTAGCAGACTGTACAACCAGAGGATCCTGGGATGTACAGGGAGACACAGTTTCCCTTTCTTGCAGTACATCTGGGAGGAGTGGCATTGCCCCTCCAGGGACAAAGGAGCCGACTGACACCAATACCCTCCCCTGCCTCTCAGCAAAGGCACAGACACCTTCTGAGAGCAGCTAACACTGACGCTGGCTCTTTGCTGCCCTTTATTCCAAAATCAATGCGCCTGTGCTTCCCTGGGTCTGCCCTTCTGGGACAAATCTGCATCATTACCACTATGGCGAGACCCTCCCCCAGAGGACCAGTGTGGGTCCCCGCCATGCCAAGTTCCTAAAGTTTGGAGTTTTAAAACTCAGTTGGCCTGCCTGGGAAAGAACACAGATGCACTGCACTGCCAGGCAGACAGACAGCCCAGACACAGGGTGAAGGCAGGGATCTGAGAGATACAAGGGACACCTGAGGAGATTGTTCACACTTCTGGGAGGGCTTCCAGGATAGCAGTGGGTGTGAGCTACCCTTTCTGGGAGGACGGAGGGAGCTGGCACTATTTCCGTCCCCCATCCCTCAGCATAAACTAACTTTAGTAACCAGCACAGCACCAAAAGTGGTGGCCTAAACTGCCTACACCAAGCCCTACCCAGCTGTGCTCTGCAGGTGCTACTTTTCTTGGGTAAGTATGCCTGACAACCATAAAAGCAGACCTTCCCCCCAGAAGACGAATATAAACTCCTCCTTGCACCTCCATCTACTTATCATAGGATTCTGCAAATCTTTAGCTCTAGTGGAAGTAGCATCAGATCTCTTTTAGCAAGCAGACCACAGCACACCTAGTTAAAACTTGCCATACTTTGGCCAAGTCCAAACACTCCCCACACCAGGCAAGGAGAAACTGCAAAGGGAAAGAGCAACCAAAACAGAGCAGCAGAGTGTACACAAAACACACCAGAGACACTTCCTGAAGTGTCAGGCCCTGGACAGTATATGACCTCTTCTTCATAAAGCCATTACTCTCAGGAGAAGGAAACATAGCAGGGGTTTCTAACGCAGAAGAAGGCAGAGACCTATGCAAAATGCCAAGATGGAGGAATTCATCCCAGTGGATGAATAAGAAAAGGTCATGGCTAGGGATCTCATCAAAACATATATAGGCCTGTTCCAGAATTTAAAGCAGTAATCATAAGGATACCATCTTGGCTTGAAAAAAAGCATAGAAGATACCAGGGAGTCCCTTACCACAGTGATAAAATACCTAAAAACTAATCATGCTCAAATAAGAAATGCTATAACCAAGATGTGAAACCAACTGAATATAATGACCGCAAGGATAGAAGAAGTAGATCAATGAATAAGTGATATAGAAGATAAAGCTATGGAAAATAATGAAGCTGAAAAGAAGAGGGAAAGTAAAATACTGGATCACAAATGTAGATTTAGGGTCTCAGTGACTCTATAAAGCATAATGACATTCATAGCATAGGAGACCCAGAAGAAGAATAGACGGATAAAAGGCAGAAGGTTTATTCAAGAAAATTATAGCTGAAAACTTCCCCAATCTGGGGACAGAAACAGACATCCAGATCTAGGAGGCACAGAAAATTTCAATCAAAATCAATAAAACCAGGCTAACAATAAGACATATCATTAAATTTACAAAATATAGAGATAAAGAAAATATTCTAAAAGCAGTAAGACAAAAGAAGTCCCTAACTTACAAGGGAAGACAAATAAGGTTAACAGCAGATCTCTCCACAGAAGTTTGGCAGGCCAGAAGGAAGTGGCATGATATATTCAATGTGCTGCATGGGAAAAATCTGCAGCCAAGAATATTCTATCCAGCAAAGTTGTCATTCAGATGGAAGGAATGTAAAGAATTTTTCAGACAAACAAACACTAAAGGAGTCTGTGACCACTAAACCAGCACTCCAAGAAATATTAAAGGTAACTCTTCGTGTAGGAAAGCAAGACCAAAAGCAATAAAGATTAGAAAGGCACATAGAACATCACCAGAAACAACAGCAAGACAAGTAATAAAATGGCTCTAAAATTATATCTATCAAAAATCATTCTGAATGGTAATGGACTAAATGCTCCAACCAAAAGATGTAGGGTTTCAGAATGGTAAAAAAAAAAAAAAAATCTACATGTTGCCTACAAGAGACTCATTTTAGACGTAAAGACACCTGCAGGTTGAAACTGACAGGATGGCAGGATGGAGAACCATCTATCATGCTAATGGACATCAAAGGAAGCCAGAGTGACAATACTTACATCAGACTAACTATATTTCTTAAACAAAGACTTGCAGAAGGGTGCTATATCATAATAAAGGGGTGTATCCAACAAAAAGCCCTAATAATTGTAAATATTTATGCCCCCAAATTGGATAATCAAAATATGTAAAACAATAACAAACATGAAGGAAATCATTGATAATAATACAATAATAGTAGGGGACTGTAACATCCCACTTATAACAATGGACAGATCCTCTAAGCAGAAAATCAACAAGAAAACAATGGCTTTGAATGGCACACTGGACCAGATGGACTTTACAAATATGTTCAGAACATTTCATCCTAAAGCAGCAGAATACACATTCTTTTTGAGTCCATATGGAACAGTTTCCAGAGTAGATCACATATGTGATCACAAATTGGGCCTCTACAAGTACAAAAAGAATGAGATCATAACCATGCATATTTTCAGACTACAGCACCATGAAACTTGAAGTCAACCACAAGAAAAAATTTGAAAAGAGCACAAGTACATGGAGGTGAAAGAACATCCTACTAAAGAATGAATGGGTCAACCAGGAAGTTAAAGAAGAAATTGAAAAAAAAATTGAAAAAAAAATACATGGAAACAAATGATAATGAAAGCATGATGATCCAAGTCCTTTGGGATGAAGCAAAAGAGGTCCTAAGAGGGAAGCATATAGCAATACAAGGCTACCTCAAGAAGCAAGAAAAATCTCAAATACATAACTGAACCTTATACCTAAAAAAGCTAGAGAAAGAACAAATGATGCCTAAAGCCAGCAGAAGGGAAATAATAAAGATTAGAGCAGAAATAATTGATATACGAACAAACAAAAAACACAGTAAAACAGATCAATGAAACCAAGAACTGGTTCTTTGTTTTTTGTTTGTTTTGTCTTTTAAGTTTGTTTGCTTATTTATTTATTTTTGTGAGAGGGAGCATGTGAGCATGAGAGGGAGACAGAGAGCAGGGAAGAGAGAGAGAGAGACAATTTCAACCAGGCTTGGCACCATCATCACAGAGCCGAATGTGGGGCTCAAACTCTTGAACTGTGAGATCTGAGCCAAAATCAAGAGACAGACACTTAACTGACTGAGTCACCCAGGTGTCCATAGGAGCTGGTTCTTTGAAAGAATTAATAAAATTGATAAACCCCTAGCCAGACTTTGTTAATAACAGAAAGGACCCAAACAAAATCACAAATGAGAGAAAAGTGATCACAACCACCACCACAGAAATACCATTATATGAGAATACTTTGAAAAATTATATGCCAACAAACTGGGCAATCTATAAGAAATGGATAAATTCCTAGAAACATATAAACTACCAAAACTAAAACAGGAAGAAATTGAAAACTTGAACAGACAAATAACCAGCAAAGAAAGAAATTGAATCAGTATTCAAAATACTCCCAACAAACATAAGTACAGGGCCAAATGGCTTCACAGAGGAATTCTACGAAACATTTAAAGGAGACTTAATACCTATTTTTCTCAAAATGTTTGAAAAATAAAAGAAAATGTTTCAAATTCATTCTATGAAGCCAGCATTACCTTGATTCCAAAACCAGAAAAAGACCCCACTAAAAAAGAGAATTACAAGCCAAATCCCTGATGAGCATGGATGCAAAAATTCTCAACAAAATAATAGCAAATTGAATCCAACAGTACATAAAAAGAATAATTTACCATGCTCAAGTGAGATTTATTCCTCAGCTGCAAAGGTTGTTCAATATTCTCAATCAATGTGATACACCACCTTTATAAAAGAAAGGATAAGAACCACATGATCCTCTTAATAGATACAGAAAAAGTATTTGACAAAGTACAGCATTCATTCTTGATAAAAATTCTCAATAAAGTAGGGATACAGGGAACATACCTTAACATCATTCACACCATATACAAAAGACCCACCGCTAATATCATCCTCATTTGCAAATGACATATCTGATAAAGGGTAAATATCCAAAAAATATAAAGAACTTATAAAACTCAACACTGCCAAAATGAATAATCCAATTAATAATTTAGCAGAAGACATGAATAGACATTTTTTCCAAGAAGATAGGCATGTGGCCGACAAACACATGAAAAGATGCTCAATATCACTCATCATCACGGAAATAAAAACCCAAATTACAATGAGGTCATGCCTGTAAATCATGCCTAAAATCAACAACACAAGAAACAACAGGTATTGGCAAGGATGTGGAGAAAGGGGAACCCTCTTTCACAGTTGGTGGGAATGCAAACTGGTACAGCTACTCTGGAAAAAGGTATAGAGGGGCGCCTGGGTGGCTCAGTCGGTTGGGCGTCCGGCTTCGGCTCAGGTCATGATATCACGGTTCGTGGGTTCGAGCCCCGCGTCGGGCTCTGTGCTGACAGCTCAGAGCCTGGAGCCTGTCTTCAGATTCTGTGTCTCCCTCTCTCTCTGACCCTCTCCTGCTCGCGCTGTCTCTCTCTGTCTCTCAAAAAAAAAAAAAAGTTATAGAGATTCTTCAAAAAGTTAAAAATAGAGTTTGATCGGTAGCGGGAGCAGAGAGCGGACCCCAGAGAGACCTGAGCAGCCCCACCGCCGCCGTGGACCTAGTTACCATCACACCCCGGGAGGAGCCGCAGCTGCTGCAGCTGCGGCAGCCAGCCCCAGTCACCATCACCGCAACCATGAGCAGCTAGGCCGAGACCCAGCAGCCCCCGCCCTCAGCGCTGCCGACACCAAGCCCGGCACCACTGGCAGCGGCACAGGGAGCCGTAGCCCGGGCGGCCTCACATCTGCGGCGCCTGCCGGCGGGGACAAAAAGGTCATCGCAACGAAGGTTTTGGGAACAGTAAAATGGTTCAATGTAAGAAACGGATATGGTTTCATCAACAGGAATGACACCAAGGAAGATGTATTTGTACACCAGACTGCCATAAAGAAGAATAACCCCAGGAAGTACCTTCGCAGTGTAGGAGATGGAGAGACTGTGGAGTTTGATGTTGTTGAAGGAGAAAAGGGTGCGGAGGCAGCAAATGTTACAGGCCCTGGTGGAGTTCCAGTGCAAGGCAGTAAATATGCAGCAGACCGTAACCATTATAGACGCTATCCACGTCGCA
>CM053579.1:43376761-43407472 GCA_028646485.1 Cryptoprocta ferox | reverse complement strand
CCAGAATAGTGAGAGTGGGGAAAAGAACGAGGGATCGGAGAGTGCTCCCGAAGGCCAGGCCCAACAGCGCCGGCCCTACCGCAGGCGACGGTTCCCACCTTACTACATGCGGAGACCCTATGGGCGTCGACCACAGTATTCCAACCCTCCTGTGCAGGGAGAAGTGATGGAAGGTGCTGACAACCAGGGTGCAGAAGAACAAGGTAGACCAGTGAGACAGAATATGTATCGGGGTTATAGACCACGATTCCGCAGGGGTCCTCCTCGCCAAAGACAGCCTAGAGAGGACGGCAATGAAGAAGATAAGGAAAATCAAGGAGATGAGACCCAAGGTCAGCAGCCACCTCAACGGTACCGCCGCAACTTCAATTACCGACGCAGAGGCCCAGAAAACCCTAAACCACAGGATGGCAAAGAGACAAAAGCAGCCGATCCACCAGCTGAGAATTCGTCCGCTCCTGAGGCTGAGCAGGGCGGGGTTGAGTAAATGCAGGCTTACCATCTCTACCATCATCCGGTTTAGTCATCCAACAAGAAGAAATGAATATGAAATTCCAGCAATAAGAAATGAACAAAAGATTGGAGCTGAAGACCTTCAGTGCTTGCTTTTTGCCCATTGACCAGATAACTAGAACTATCTGCATTATCTATGCAGCATGGGGTTTTTATTATTTTTACCTAAAGACGTCTCTTTTTGGTAATGACAAACGTGTTTTTTAGAAAAAAGGGAAAAAAGCCTGGTTTTTCTCAATACACCTTTAAAGGTTTTTAAATTGTTTCATATCTGATCAAGTTGAGATTTTTAGGAACCTCATTGTTAATGTGTAATAAAAGTTTACAACTTGATTTTTTTCAAAAAAGTCAGCAAACGGGCAAGCACCTGTTAATAAAGGTCTTAAATAATTGTCAAAAAAATAAGTTAAAAATAGAAGTATGCTACAATCCAGCAATTGCACTACTAGGTATTTACCCAAGAATACAAAAATGCTGATTCAAAGGGACACATGCACCCTAATGTTTACAGCAGAATTATCAACAATAGCCAAATTATAGAAAGAGCCTAAATGTCCATTGACTGATGAATAGATAAGAGGTGATATATAGCCATAAAAAAAGAATGAAATCTTGCCATTTTCAAGGATGTGGATAGAGCTAGAATGTATAATGTTGAGTGGAATAAGCCAGTCAGAGAAAGAAAAATACCATATTTCACTCATATGTGGAATTTAAGAAAAAAATTCTTAAAATTTTTTAAGAAAACAGACTCTTAACTATAAAGAACAAAGTGAGGGTTGCTGGAGGGGAGGTGGGGGGGGAGATGTGTTAAATGGTTGATGGGCATTAAGGAGGGCACTTGTGATGAGCACTAGGTGTTATATGTAAGTGATGACTCATTAAAATCTACTCTTGAAACTAATATTACACTATATGTTAATTAACTGGAATTTAAATAAAAACTTGAAACAAAAAAATTAAAAATAGAATCATGGGAAATGTAAATAGAAAACATTTCTTTATTTACAAGTTATCCTTTGCTGTTTCTTTTCTGCCTTTAGTTGGAGTAAATTTATACAAGACAGCTCTGCTTTTCCAGCTCGCTTGCTTATTTGCTTACTTTTTCTCTTTCATCACTGTTTTGTTTACTAAAATTTCTAAGCTTGATGTGAATGGGGAGAACAATACAATAAAGTATAAGCATAATTATTAGGAAATTATATTATGTTTTAAAACATAGTAAATGCTATGTAAGGAAAAAATTGTGCCAAATGTAATGACCACATGAAAGTGGCTGAGAGGTTTTCTCATTAGTCATAAATTTCTTTCTACAATCAATATTTTAAATTTAGATTTTGGCATTATAGTTTTTTTTCCTCAAGTATAGGAATCATTGAATTTTCCTGTTTAGAAGACTTCAGTAGTTACAATTAGATGATTTTTAGACAAACTCTTGTTTCTCAGGCTGTATATCCTTTTATGGCATAGGAGAAATAAAAATGAATTCTGTTCCACTCGAGAGGAAGAGTCTTGCCAAGGGCTTTATCATTTCAGTTAAATAATTTTAACATTATTTTCTAGAATATGGAGGATATGCAGACATGATCTTTACTTAGAAGCATGGCACACTCCCTACTTTTAGACATGGGTCAAATTCAAAACTTAAAAAAGGAAACTAATGAGAAGATGCCTGTCCTTTTCCTAATATAATTTCTAAATCTATGGTTCTTTTCCTTTTAATTAAGTAAATTAACACCTGTCCTTTTTCAAGAGAAAACAAAACAGAGCAAAACAGTGCCTCAGACAAATACTAAATTCAACCTCAGTGACTACTTCTTCCTCAAGGAAGATAGACATTAACATCTTAATATGAGTTTCTAGACCCAGAAGCTCTGACAAAAGATGGGATGTATAGTAAAGCATGTAGTGGGGTAAAAGCTTACTTTTAGTGCCAAAAATATGAGAAATTATAAGGAACTTACAAAGATATTTAGTTTATCTTGGATTCCTTTCAGCCTGGTCCTTATTTCTCTGCCAGCTGTCAGCTAGTTGATCTGATAATCTAATGCAGCACTAATGTATCACTTATTCTGTACTACATATGTGCCCTTTAAATTCAGGAAAATGCCTTAATCCAGCAGAGCAATTGTACTGTGAAGAACTTCTTGCAGCATGGTTAGCTGATAGAGGAAATATTTAGGGGAAAGGCAGACTTACTTGAACCTCTGAAAAAAAAGTCATATAGGTGTCTACCTAATCTGCCTGGGTATAGGATTTTTTACCCCCATCAAAGATATTCTACAACTTAACCTGGCTGATCTTTGTTTTAAAGATTTGTATCATTTGGTAATGGCTTCCCTTGGGATATAGACCAGGGATCAGCAATCAATGACCTAGGGGCTAAATCCAGCCTGTCCTCTGCTTTTGTAAATAATGTGGTATTGGCACAATGCTATGTCCATTTTTTAAAATTATTTGTGGCTGCTTTCACCCTATAATGGCAGTGTTGAGTAGTTGAGAGAGTCCATGTGCCACACAGGCTGAAGGTATTTACTGTCCAGCCCCCTTTACAGAAAAAGAATTCAGATCCTTAATATAGAGCATACAAAGAAGGATGTTAAGGTGAGATTCTGATAGGGAGATCATAGAAAACAGATATAGTTTCTTGTGTTTTAACTTCCAAATGCAGTCCCTCCTTAAGAAGGGAGAGCTTTTGAGAACGTGGGAGTTAGGAATTTAATTGGAAGAGATGTGGTATCAACTTAGCTGTTGATTTCCTCTTTCCTTTCTAGGTGTCATTAATTCTTTATATATTGCCCCTGAGGCAGAATTACTCCACTCATCTTGCATGCCAGGCAGAATGACTGCAGGAGTCAACCCAGGCTTAGTGTGTGATACCTAGGTCATGCTTAACTAATAGTCCTGATCCCACTTATGCATCCCTGGAGACAAAAGACACTTAGTGCCTATATTATATTAAGTACACATTATATGCTTTGTAATCACCCCCAACTGTACTTTATAGTGCAACACACATACAATCTCATTAGTAGAAAAATATTTTGTCATAACGTGGGCAGGATTTTGGTTTTGATTTTTAATAGAAATATCTCCTCAGTCTATTTCCTTAGATCCCTATCCTTCCATTTTAATTATGAGCATTACCAAGGGTCTACCATTGGTCCTACATAATTTTTCCAGTCACTTCATATTTATTTTCATGGTATATGCTTATTCCTGAGTTGCAATCTTATTCTTCAGTTCTAGACTCAAGTTTATTGTCTGTTAGATGCCTCTAACTAGATTTCCCACAACTGTCTCCAACTCAGAATATTCAGAATAGAATTCATGACATCTTTTCTCAACTTCTTTCCATATTCTTTGGTTTTGATTGATGGGATGACTTGTTACCTTTCCCCTCACTATTCACATCTTTTCGATACCCAGTTCATGTTGGTTCTGCCTGAATAATTCTCACTTTAACTGCTCTAGTTTTGGTATTTATTGTCTCTCCCCTGAACTATAGCAATAATATTTTTAGTCATCTTAATTTCAGTCTTAACCACCCTCCCAAACGGTCTTTATACCACTGCCAAATATTTATTTGTAAAACATAGGTCTCATTGGGACACTCATCTTCTCAGAAATCTGTAATGGCCTCCTATAGGTAACAGTAAAGTCTTAACTAGCATCCCACCTTTTCATCTGCTTGCAATGCTCACAATTTCCCTTCCACTGGTGAAATCATGTTCATCTTTCAAGACTCTATTCATGGCTGTTTTCTCCATTACATCTTTCCTAGTATCTCTTACCCAACTCCAAGGAGAATTTCTCCCTTTGCTCATATCATGTTGTTAATGTGGTATTGTAACACCCAACTCATTATAATTGGTGAAATGCAGACCTGTTCTTTCTTTTCTTTATGCTGTGAGTTCCTCTGGAGTAAATGTATCTCATTTGTCTTTGAATTTTTATCACACAGCAGAGTATGTGGCACAAAGAAGTAGCTGGCAGGGGCGCCTGGGGGGTTCAGTCAGTTAAGCATCCGACTTTGGCTCAGGTCCTGATCTCACAGTTGTGTTTGTGAGTTCCAGCCCTGCATCAGACTCTGCTGTCAGCACTGGCAGCGCAAAGCCCACTTCGGATCCTCTGTCTCCCTCTCTGCCCCTCCCCAACTTTCATGCATGCAAGCTCTCTCTACTTGTCTCTCAAAAATAAATAAACATTTAAGAAGAAAAGAAGTACCTGGCAAATATTTATTGATCAGTAACTGTATTTGTGATAATCATTTTCCTCCTGTGATAGAAATCTAATAATAAAATGGCCTTTTGTATTAAATGTATCAAAACCCTCTAGCTGTTCTCTCTCCCCTTCCCTTCTCCCTACCCTCTCTGTGAGTTAAAAAAAAACTTTTCATTATTTTAATGGCTCCTTTGATTCTTCAACATTGATTCAGCAAATATTTTACTAAAGTATTTAAACTTGTCTATATTCACGTCATCTAAGTTGTGAAATGCCAGAGTGTACTATACTTTCCACATATAACTCTTGATTAGAGCCATCAATAGGCACAAGAAACACCTCATGCTGGCTCCATTTTATTTGTAAAAACTCTGGTATTCAACCCCTCATTTGTCAACATCACTTTGTGATTTACTATTCACTTATGACTATGACCCCTTAAATCTTCATTTTTTATCCATACCCAGCTACTCCACTGCTTCTGTCTCTAGGCATTTTTTTTTCCTTTATGATAAAAATCATTAGAGAAGGACTATTCTTCAAACATATACCTGATCTTTCTACCTTTCCTAAGTCTTGCCATCTTCAAAGACCATTTGAAGAGAGTAAAAATTTTCAATTTTTCTCTGCTGGGGAGTTGCTTACTTTAAAGGAAGAGAAATAGTTCTAAATTTCACAAGATAAAATCTAGTCATATTAAATTTGTGAAGTATATCACGGCTCAAGAACAAACATTCACAATATATAGAAAGTAACATTGAGATTTCATTGTACTATAAAGTATGCATAAATCAAAAAGCCATATAGAAGTTCACTTTGAAAGAAGTCAAATCTGAAACATGACATATATTATCACAAAGTTTTGTGCAGGAAATAAAATCCAATGTGTCTGTAAACTCCCTAAATCCCCTAGTAAGTTATTTGTCCAACATGCCAAGCCTAATGGCAAAATCCCTCTATCCCAATAAATAAGGCATCTTAAGCAGAAGATTCATGATAAAGCCAGGAAACTCCTCTGTAAATAATGCCATAGTATCTATGGAAGAAGGAGATAAAGGAGACGTCAGTAGATCATTAGCATAGTAGGAAAAGGACATTGTCATCAGTAAATAAGCAGTAATATTTGACCAAATCTAGGTTATAATCAAAGATAGAATCACAAGTGAGATGTATTTACACTGTGGAATGTAGCTGCAATGCTCATGTGCACACAGAATGGCTTGTTTCCCAGAATGCAATCACCACTATATAACAATGTCCTTATTATTTCTAGTTTTGAAAAGAGGATCTTCAATAATATCTGGTTCCAACGTCTATTCCATCCAAACCTGATTTTGAAGTGATCCACACTATAATATTGTTCTCAGATATTTTCACAGATCAACTCTTTTCTGGCTATACGAACCCCAGATTCATGGTGTCAAAGACAGAAATGACATTGCATATTCATTTTATTTTTCATGTTTTATAAACTAATGACTCAGACAGATATACCTACAGAGTCAAAATATCCTAGAAAAGAAACTGAGGAATTCCCCGTGGGCTACTGGCATGTTCCCCCAACCCCTTTAGCAGCTAACTAGCTAGTCTTTCAAATAAGCTGATAGGGAAAGCAGATTTATAACTTGACTTGATTCTACTGTTTTGCCATCCTTTCTGTAAATTTCTTTTTAATTATCAGTTTCTTTTCTTAGAATTCAAATTCAGGCCCTATCATTCTGATTTCTGCAAATGTGAAAGGTATCTAATAAGCTTGTCCTTTCAGGAAATATCCAGTTCATGTCCATGGATATAGTTACATCCTTAATCCTATTTTCCCTGACCTTAATTATCTATCTCGTGTTTATGATGAGGCATTTACCAAACTTTTAGCACTTCTCTTATTCTTCATTAGACTTCTTTTCAGTTTTTTTATATATCTTAAACAGCAGAAGAGTCAGATGCGTGAGCTTATACAGTTTAGGAGAAATCATTCTGGAAAAAATATAAAAAATAACTTACTTTTACAAATTTTACAAAAATATATTTCCAGGTAAACATATTGCCAGCACCCCTCCCATGCAAGTGAGGAGTCCTGATTGCTTTTGCTTCATTAGCTTCATGGTGAATCTGTATCTGCCCTTAGAGCTGTTCTGTCCATAAATTAAGCACAACTCTTTATAAAAAGGCCAAACTATTGAAAAGGATAAACCCAAGTAAGAACATCGTTATCACATGTGCTAAGCTAGTATTTACACTAAACTAATCATGACTGTATTCATTAAGAAATAGTTATTGCACTCCTACTTTGTATTAGGTGCTGTATTTAGCTTATACTTAAGAGTGCTTATCTAAATATAATATCACACCTTACGCAAGCTAAACCAACATAGTGCCTGCTTTTTCAGACACTGGTAAACTAAGCGAAGACTGAAACAAACATCCATAAAAGAAATATATAGCTATATGAATGCATTTTAAATGTTTAACAGACACATTAACATTATATACAAGAAAGAATGAGTGCACCTTGTAGTGATGGTTAGTAAAGCAGTTTTTGGATCTCCAATATAATATGAAGAAGGAGAGGATTAAAGGCATACTTTTTTGGGGCACCTGGGTGGCTTAGTCGGTTAAGCATCCGACTTTGGCTCAGGTCATGATCTCACAGTTCCTGGGTTCGAGACCCGAGTCAGGCTCTGTACTTACAGCTCAGAACCTGGAGCCTGCTTCTGATTCTGTGTCTCCCTCTCTGCCCGTCCCCCACTCAGTCTCTGTCTCTCTCTCTCTCTCTCTCTCAAAATAAAATAAAGACTAAAAAAATTTTAAAGGCATACTTTTTTTACAAATTTTTTAAGTTTTATTTATTTAATAATCTTTACACCCCGTGCAGGGCTTGAACTCACAACTCAAATCAAGAGTTGCATGCTCTTCCAAAGGAGCCAGCCAAGTGCCCTAGTCTTTCTTCTAATTAATGAAAATGACATGTCATTTACCTATAACATAGCACAGAAGTGTCAACTTTAGGACTGCTATAACCTCTAGGAGCTGTGTTGTCATTCTTTTCCATGTCTCATCAGTGCTCCCTTTTTTTATTTGTGTTGCTTGTATTGTACTTGTTGTTTAGAGTTATATATATTTCTCTACATATGAAAATTACCCTGACTGTTGAGACAACATCAGTGAAGGGAAAGGTGCTACCCCATAATTACTGGAAGCACATTAATATTTGAGAAAGTAGGACAACTCATCAAACAATCACTTTCTACTTAGAAAAGCCCAAGAGTTCTGACTGGCAATCAAGATAGCTTTGTGAAGCAAAACCATTTTAATTTACTTCTGTGAAAGAACCTGTGCCTTGTAACCCAAGAGAAAGAAATATCTCTTTATTTGTTAAGATTCTGATTCCCTCTCTTGTGACATTCATTCTCAATTTTGGCTGGAAAAAAAATAGAATCTAGACTTTAGATTCTAGAATACTATTTCAAATGACAGTAAGACAGTGTTCCATGTGAGTGACTTTTGGAAATTGGCTAAAAGAGGAACTAACACTTGAGAACGTGTACTTCTTTGGATGACTCCTAAGTGCCAGGAGCACCATGCATACAATCTCTTTTTGGATGTGTATGTTCCCTCAGAAATAGGATCCAGTTCAGTTAGGAATTAGCAAAATATAAAATAATTAAGGATATCACCCAGGTAGCATAGAGACAAGAACATACACAAATTCATTAGAAAAAGATTTTTGATTCTTAGTGGAAGGGTACTAACCATGAATCATCAGTATATGAAGTGTAGGTATTTTTTAAAGACAAATCAGAAATGTGTAGAGTGAAAGGAATTTTACCCTCCTCATTATCTTAATTGAAAGATAATGACATTGCCCTAAATATTTTTGGAAATGCCTATTTTGGTTTTTCCCTAAGAGTTATGCTTTAGATCTTTTCAGGGTTACTAAATCTGTGCAATTTGAGGGTTTGAATTTTGCAAATAGCCAAATTTTACATTGAGCCAAGTTTTATGAATAAGATATATGATTGAACTGGATAAAAAAACTCTCTGGTCAAAATTATTATTAACCTAAAATAATGAGACTGATTTCATTTGATTCAGAGTTCAATTCTTTCTTTTTTTTTTCTTTTTCTTTTTCTTTTTGTTTGTTTTTTGTTTTAAGAGGGGGTGGAGGCACTAGTGGGGGAGGAGCAGAAGGAGAAAGAATCTCAAGCAGGCTCCATGCCCAGTGTGGAGCCCGACTCAGGGCTTGATCTCTTGGAGATCGTGACCTGAGCTGAAATCAAGAGTCAGATGTTTAACCAACTGAGCCACCCAGGTGCCCCTCAGAGGTCAATTCTGAAGGTGGAAGTATAATCACAAAGTAATGACTCTCACAAAAATAAGTTTATGGCTTCCCAAGGTAGCTATCTGAAGAACAGGATTCATAGTTTCAACAGATATATTGGAACCAATCTTATAAGTTTACAATTGTACTTTAAAATTTTACAAAACAAATGCTATGATATGTTAGGAAAATTGAGGCATGGGAAACTGGGAATATTTTTACACTAGATATTGGTTAGCCCTATCCCTTAGGGTATTGTTTCCAGTTTAGTCTATTTTTTGTAAGGGTATATGATGTTGGAGAAGCCTATAATTTACAAAATAATGTCCAACTGGTAGAGAAGACTTATAGGAAAACGTAAACATTATTGAATTTATAGAAAGATCTCTATGAGAGAGTTGTTATTCTCTAGAAATAGTATTGAACAGCTTAATTTGGAGTCCAAATAAATTTTCCTAAGGGACTCTCTGACCCCTGTCTCTCTCTCCAACCTTTACCCTACAAACTGAAAAACTCCCCTGTTTTGCATTTGAGGATTAGCATCACTTTTATGGAATTCAGTCACTGTAGTGGTTCCTGTGGAAAAGTTATACTTCTGTGAAGAATTTTTTAAGGAAGATATTGACCAGGTTTCTATTTCTCAGCAGCCAATAGACAAGATAAGGGCTTAAGAAACTGGCAGCTTTTAGTTAGACATAAGGAAGTATTTTCTTTTAGAAGTGATTAAGTATCAGCACAGATTCCTGAGGGAGGTCATGGAACCCTATTCACAAGCAGAAGACTACAGCAAACATTTCTTCAAGGCCCTTCCTGTTCTGAGTCTATATTTCTACTTGTCAGGGTAATTTGATATTCTTACCTAAGTCTCCAAGGTGCTTTTCAACTCTCCCAAATTGGTCTTATCAAAACCTTATTGATTGTGCTACCTCTTCTATCTTCTAAGATGGTGACAGTAATAAGGCAGTAAACTCAGCCCTCAGCCCTGTAACATACCACTTGTTTTGTCCTTTCCCCACACCCATGCCTCCCCAAGATGTTCTCCCATTAAAATATTCTATCAGTCTCCTTAGAATTTCAGTTTGTTATTTGGTTCAAAATAAAATTTTAAAAAAGCTAGACATTAACTTTATATAGCTGCTCAAAGTGCTTTGCAGATTTTATTTAAGTAGAGGTCCATAGAGGCATATCAATTCAATTGTTTTTCTTTTCAATTGTTTTTCTTTCCTAGATGAAAAGGGCAGATACTCAAATACCTACTAAGAAACATGTGTCTGTGGAAACCTGCAGCATTTGAAAACCTTTTCCATGCTACAGATTTTAGATTAAATTCTAGCTAATCAGAGTTCGGCATTCTAATGGACTGTGACAAGAGAGGCAGTTTTTCCTCCAACTTCAGATCACATGGTTTTGCAGTTGGAAGGCAAATTTTAAAAGAAGGCCTTGGGGATCACAACCAGCCTTCATTATTGGTGCATGACCCCTTTGTAACCAACTGCAAGTTTAATATCCAAGGAGATTTGCACATAACAGTCTTTTTTTCCCTTTCTTCTCATTTTAAATCATTTACCCATGAGATTCTCTTCATGGCTGCACTGGTGTGCAAAGATCTGTTCATCTGTCAAACCTCCAGATATATACAGCGTTGGAAAGATACATTAATTTTTTATTTGTTTCCTAAGGAGGCTGAACAGTAAGCTGGTTGTGCTGAATACAGGAAGGCTACTTCAGTGAACATGTAGTAGAATTCATTTAACTGGCTCCCTCACCTGCAGCATATCAGTTTCTTCTATGAGTCTCCCCTCTGCCAAAAGGAAGTCATTTATACAAATAAACTCAAGGAACTTTTCATAGAAACCTTCCACTGGAACCTGAGATGGTTTTGTCTCAAATTGAAAGATCACTGGAAAACCTGTGTATTACTAATGCTTGTGGATCCTGCAAATATCTCATTCAAAACAAAGATCTCATTTTAAAAATTAGAACACATATTTTCTTTAACTTTGGAGGTTCTGTGTAAATATTAATCTCTATACAAGTGAATTTTCACTGAAGAGTGTTGAGTTGTGTCAGTGTGACAAATATCATGGATCTCAGACCTCAGAAAGTGTGATAGTCATTAGCTAGGATTTAAGCCAGATTTCTCAGCTCCTAAAGGCCATCCTGTGTTCACAGGGGTATGCTATTCTACTTAGGATGTTTGGATTATGGTTCCTGATTTCAGAGGAACAAAATAAATAGGCTTCCTTCTCATTATTTTTATTCTGGGCATAAAATTACATGTCAGGAATGTTTTGGAAGTATTATCAATAAAATGCATTAAAAAATGAAGCCTTAGAATTATATTTATCTAGGAAAGAAAGAAATTTACAGTATTCATGTCAGTGATTCTTTAATTTAAATTTTAGGTATTCTATGTTATTTTAGAAGGAGGCAATTAAGAGAAACAGTTTAAAATTCTGAAAGGGTTAGCAGGAAACAGAAAGAAGGAAAAGCACAGTTGAATTAAAGCCAAGATAGAATCAGATACTAGGACAGTTCAAGATAAAAAATGTGGTGAGAATTTCACCTGTTTTGTTGATTTTTTGTTAAAAATAATATATAAGTAACTCATGTTTAGTGTATGAAAAGATTTTCATTATAATACATACCAGGTTTCTTTATATTGTTGACAAATGATTTGACTTAGTATCATGTGCAGATTCTTCTAACATCCCTGAGGAATGGAGAAATACCACAGTATGATCAGCAGTGTGATAACAGTATGCCTCTGGCACCAGAGTTACCGATTTGTTCACCAAGACATTTCCAATGTACATTTTTTAAAGTTATGTGACTCTAGTCTCATACAGCTTTCAATACGGTAATGAATTGCAAGCCTTTCCAAGTACATTCACACAGGTTCCTAGGATGATTGATCCCAAACCTAAAGGAGAAAAGAATACATTTCTATTTTAATAAATGCCAAGTGATAGTGATATATATGGATTTTTAAATTACCTTAAATGCCAATAATATAGTATAGTTTAAAAATCATGTCCAGGACACTTATGCAGGTAGACTATCAAAATATGCTACATTTCTAGTCATAGATCAAACATATGTGGTCATTTGTGTCTTAATGGCCAGGTTCTTACTGTTCAAACTTATAGATGTTTCTATTAATAATAAATGCCACCATATATAGAGCATTTCTTCTATACCAGGTGTTGTCTTCAGTGTTTTATGTAAACATTATTTCCCTTAATCTATTTAAAAACCAAGTAATTTGAGTAGTAGTATCTCCATTCTAGAAGTGGAAACTAAAGCTCAAAGAGATGAAGTAACTAACTTGATCAAGGACACATAGCTTTTAGGATAAGTAATGGGAGCTTGGATTGGAAACCAGGTTTACCTCACTCCAAGATCCATTTCCCTTCCTAATTTTTCCACTTCTCCATCCCTCAAATATACCTTCAGCTTTCATTCAGATCACAGTGCTTACCAAGTGCTTCTGCAGTTAGCAGTGGGTTAATAAGCCTTTGAGGACAATGGAAGCAAAGAATGGTTTGGTGGTGATGGTTTTTGTTTTCCAGTATCACAACAAGGTTGGAAGATGCTTGCTTAACATAGGCCTGACATGAATGAAGCAGGCATTTAAGCCCCTTGGAATTTTCTGAACCAGTTCCATCCATTTCTTAAAGCTTAATTGGAATGAATGAGAGGTCTTAGCATTTACATGAGTTTTTTTTTTATATGACATTTTTAGCCCAGAGGTCTCATTTGTTAATTATGCACAGCAAGGGAAATAAGATGTTTAACTTATTCATATTTTCAGCAAAGCAATAGAGATTTCAGTGAGAGACTTAAAATTAGGTTGCTAAATATATTTTGCAGTAAATCTTAGAGACATTTTCTGTTATATTTTGCTCCTATTGTACTTTTTATCGACTCTTGAAAAATAGATATGCTGGTAAAACCGAAGCTTTTTTTGGTAAATATTTATCTTGTCTAGGTTACCACCAAAACACTTTCTCAGTTAGCATCCTTTAAAAAGAACACATTCCTGTACATTGAAAGAATCTAATCAGTTGGCATTCCCGGCCCTAAGAAATAATGATTGATGCTTCCTTGAGAATGATGCTTAAGTACTCATGACTAAGTGTTTTAAAATGTTCAGTGATGCTTGACAAATATAAAGTGTTGTTAATCACAGTCAATTATTTAAGAGATTTTTTAAATCTGAGTTTAAATTTACTCCCATTGCTTTTATTCTTTTAATTATTTTGAGCTTTGTTTTGTAGGACTTAGGATGAAAAGAATACATCCCATCCCTTGAAGGAGTTTTCTCCTCATTAGCTTTTACATTTTTAGGAGAGTTAAAGTCTTGAGAATTTCTTTTCTTTCACTCTAGTAAAACTAAAGATTGTTGATATGGGACTGTAGTTAAGATTTCCCTTTCTCTTTTAAAATTGTTTTTCTTAAGGAGAGAGTGTTTCTCATCTCCAATTTCCTAAAGCCAGAGCCAAAGAGTAAAAACATCAAGAGTAATGGGATCTTATTTTCAATATAAAGCCTCTTCATGAAAACAGAAATTGTGATATCAGGACCAGAATCTCACTCCACAGTCTATGTTGTTTGAAAAATATATGTCTTTGTAGATGCTTCATTTATTTTCATTAATACCAAACCACAGAAATTATTTTCCTCTTCCGTTTTGGTCTCTTTAGGATTACAGATGCCATTTCAAACTGTGCAGCTGTTTTGTTGTTAAATCTTTTCCTGAAACACGTAAGATGTAAACTGATGGTCTGTTATTTGTCCTGTTTCATCATTTAATAGATTACATTCATGTTGTTTTAGTATTGCCTGTGACAAGCCCCCCATTTTGTATAGAAATTTAACCTATTTACATATGCCAAATTTCTCCATTGGTAATTCTTTAATAATGATTGTTGACTTATTTTCTTCCACCCTCAATTGCATCAGTTTAGATTTTTATATAAATTGTTTTCTTTTCTGGTTTTACTCTATTGTCCAGAAACAGAGGAAAGAAATATATGGAGAATGCTACAGAAATAGTATGATTCAAGTTCATGAACCATATAATGCCTATCAATAATCTATGTCAACATTTCTTTTCTCAAATATGGTTTAGATATGGACTATTTTTATGTTTTTATAAAACTAAAATGATCTTAGTCCATGAGAGGATGCTTATGAAAAATTAACAGTCTTGGGATAATCCGGATTGCCAGATTTATCAAATGGAAATACTGGATGCCCAGTTAAATTTGAATTTCACATAAATCCTGAATACTTTTTTAATATTAAAGTGCCCCACATATTACATGACTTTTTAAGTATAATATATCACACACGATACCCAATGCCCACTTAGGTATGTGTGGGATATACTTATACTAAAAATTATACATGATTCATCTGACATTGAAATTAAAATTTAACCAAGCAACTTATATTTTATCAGGCAACTGTACTTGGAAGGCATCATGGTAGCGTAAGTCAACATATGTTGTTCTGCCACTTAAGTAGCTGTGTAACCTTGGATATCTCACTTAAGTTACCCGAACATAAGTTTTATCACCTGCAAAATAACAAATAATAGTTAAATTGCAGGTTTTGTATAAAGATTCAAAATTACTTAAAACATCTGGCACATAATAAATTTCCATTAACAAATAGCTGTTACTGGGGCATCTGGGTGGCTCAGTCAGTTAAACATCCAATTTTGGCTCAGGTCATGATCTCATGGTGCGTGGGTTTGAGCCCTGCGTTGGACTCTGTGCTGACAGCTCAAAGCATGGAGCCTGCTTCGGATTCTGTGTCTCCCTCTCTCTCTGCCCCTTTATCTCTCTCTCTCTCTCTGTGTCTCTCTCTCTCAAAAATAAACATGAAAATTTTTTTAAGGAATAGCTATTATCAGAACAAGGAAGTACTATAAAAGCAAGTTACCATTTTTTCATCTTTATAATAAAT
Organism: Cryptoprocta ferox; assembly: GCA_028646485.1. Classification (NCBI taxonomy): domain Eukaryota; kingdom Metazoa; phylum Chordata; class Mammalia; order Carnivora; family Eupleridae; genus Cryptoprocta; species Cryptoprocta ferox. Next base: position 43,392,441 of record CM053579.1, on the reverse strand, counting down.
AACAGCACTTACATTTTCTTTTTTTCTAATTTAAACCCTGCCTTTCTCAAACATCTTTTTAAAATTTTATTAATTCTTATTTAGATAATTTACATAGAAATTTTACATATAAAATTCACCATTTTGAAGTATACAAATTAGTGTTTTTTAGTATATTCACAAGGTTGTTCAACCATCACCACTATCTACTTGCAGAATATTTTCATCACCCCCAAAAGAAACCGGATACTCATTAGCGGGTACTCCCCATTCTTCCCATCCCCATCCCCTGGCAACCACTAACCTATTTTCAGTCTCTATGGATTTGCCTATTCTGGACATTACATATAAGTGTAACCATTTCATATGTGGCCTTTTGTGTGTGCTTTCTTGCACTTAGCAGAATATTTTAAGATTCATCCATATTGCAGCATATATCAGTACTTCATTCTTTTTATGGTTGAATAAATTCCATTATATGGATATATACTATATTTTGTCTATGTATTTAGCAATTGGTAGACATCTGGATTTTTTCTCCTTATGGGCTATTAGGAATAATGCTGCTATGAACATTATTGTGTAGTCTTTTTAATGAACATGTGTTTTCTTGTCTCTTGGGTATGTATCTAGGAGTAGAATTGTTGGGTCATACTGTAACTCTGTGTTTAGCATTTTAAGGAAGAGCCAGACAATTTTCCAAAATGATTCACCATTTTACATTCACGGCAGCAATGCAAAGAGTTCCAATTTATCCACATCCTCACCTGTTATTATCCATTTTTTCTTTCTCTTCCTTCTTTAAATTGTAGCCATCCAAGTGGCATGAAATGGTACCTCTTTGTGGTTTTATCTGTTCTCTGAAGATTAACAATGTCTAACATCTTTTCATATCTCTATATAGATATCTTTGAAGAAATATTCAAATCTTTTGCCCATTTTAATTGGGTTGTCTTTTTATTATTGAGTTAGAAGACCTTTTATATAACCTTATCAGATATATTTACAAATATTTTCTCCCATTTTATGGGTTATTTCTTCACTTTCTTCACAGGATCCTTTTATGGATAAAAGGTTTTAGTTTGGATGAAGCCTTATTAATCTATGTTTTTTCCTTTGGTTGCTATACTTTTGGTGTCATATTGACATTGTCTTTTGTTCCTTAAAGAATAAAACAAAAAATTAAACCAGGAGTATATAGACATGATTTCTAGTCCCAAATTTGCAACTACGTAAATGTGTGACCTTAAGCCATTATTTAATTTCATTTGGAACTCATTTTCCACATATTTGAAAAGAAGCTGGGTTCAACAGAGCATGTACTTTGTAATTTTGTGATAAATTATCTCTATAAAACCCCCTAGATTAGTATTTCTCCATCTGCCTAACATTTGGCAATCTCTGGAGACATTTTTGGTTGTTACAACTAGGAAGGTGTGTTACTGGCATTGTGTGTCCTGCTAAACATCTTACAATACACAAGATGGATCCCACAACCAAGAATGACATCTGCCAAAAATGACACTAGTGCTGAGATTGAGACACACTGCTCTAAAATTATGAATCTATTATTCCAGTTTAAGTGGTAGTCTTTGATTTTGTCTATAGGAGCCAGATCATTTTGTGTTCTTAGCCTAATACTAAGGTACTAGCCTGATGGAGGCAAAAGAAGGGGGAGGTATCAATAATTCTTGTAAGTCAAGAGAATTTTTGAAAAGGTTCTCAGGACTTGTAAAAAGTCTTGTATCTTTATTATGAAGAAAACAATTTTTAATATAGACTCCTCCAGGAAAAGCTTTGTAGATGTATTCTTGTTATGGAGTCTTTTTCTTTAGGGTTTCTGGAACAAAGTAGTTTTATAAAATAGTATATGCTATGATGTCCATCTAATCACTAATAATGGGAAATAAATGAAAATAGCTTGATAGAAGGAATTTGCAGTTTGTATGTGTTTGTATTAGTAACTTCTCTGAATTCAAAAAAAAGTTAATATTATACTAGTTGATCAATTTATTTCAACTTTCTTCCCATACCACCTACTGGAATATACTAATTCACTTGAGTTCCATAAATAATTTATCTAAAATACATCAGACAAACTGGGGCGCCTGGGTGGCTCAGTCAGTTAAGCGTCTGACTTCAGCTCAGGTCATGATCTCATGGTTCATGAGTTTGGGCCCCACATCAGGCTCTCTGCTGTCAGTGCAGAGCCCTCTTTGGATCCTCCATCCCCCTCTCTCTCTGCCCCCTCCCTGCTTGTGTACTCTCTCTCTCTCAAAAGTAAAGAAATATTTTTTTAAATAAATAAAAATAGGAAAATAAATTACAACAGACAATAGCTTGAAATGTGTCCTCAGCACTACTAAAGATCTTGGCGTGTCATAAGCCATTAAACTTTGTTATTTTCTTCCTGTGATCACATAGTTGATTGTTTCCTGCCCTTCACCACTAGATGTAATTGGCACCACTACTAGCACAACCATCACCATCATCATAGACCTACTGTTCTATGCACTTTATGAGTATATACCATTTTTCCTCACAAAAATCCTATGAGGTAGTTTTTTTATTCCTGTTTTGCAGATAAAGGAAAGATGTATAATAAAGTGGTAAAATACTTGCTAAGCCATATTTTCATATTTAACCTTTTCTTGCATATCAAAACTATTTCATATTTCAACAATAGAGAAAATATTTATTGTTAAATCTGTAAACATTCATGTCCCTAATTTTCTGCCATCCTAGGTAATAGCAATTAAAGCCTAAGTTATTTCCTAACAACCAACTCCACAGAAATGCAAAAATATATATATATGTAAGAGAATATAATGAGATCTGTTATGTGAACAAATTAGTAAACCTGGGGAAAATGGATAAATTCCTAGAAACATATAAACTACCAACCTTAAACCAGAAGAAATAGAAAACTAGAACAGACCAATAACCAGCAAGAAATTGAATCAGTAATGAAAAAAATCCCAACGAATAAAAGTACAGGGCCAGATGGCTTCACAGGCAAATTCTATCAAACATGTAAAGAAGAATTAATACCCATTCTTCTCAAATTATTCCAAAAACTAAAAAAGGAAGGGAAACATCCAAATTCATTCTATGAGGCCAGCATTTCCCTGATACCAGAACCAGATTAAAGTCTCCAGTAAAATAGAGAGCTTCAAGCCAATATCCCTGATGAACATGGATGCAGAAATTCTCAATAAAATACTAGCAAACCAAATCCAACAATACATTAAAAAATCATTCGGAGTGCCTGGGTAGCTCAGTTGGTTAAGCATCCGACTTCGGCTCAGGTCATGATCTCAGGGTCTGTGAGTTGAGCCCTGCATCGGGCTCTGTGCTGACAGCTCAGAGCCTGGAGCCTGCTTCGGATTCTGTGTCTCCCTCCCTCTGTGCCCCCACCCCCCTCTCACTCTCTGTCTCTCTCTGTCTCTGTCTCTCTCTCTCTCTCTCAAAATAAATAAACATTAAAAAATGTTTTTAAAAAATCATTCAACAGGATCAAGTGGGATTTATTTCTGGGTTGCAAGGGTGGTTCAATATTCTCAAATCAATCAATGTGATACACCACATTAATTAAAGAAATGATAAGAACTATATGATCCTTTCAATAGATACAGAAAAAGAATTTGACAATGTACAATATCCATCCATGACAAAAGCCCTCAATAAATAGGTTTAGAGGGAACATACCTCAACATAGTAAAGGCAATATACGGAAAACCCACAGCTAATATCATCCTCAATGAGGGAAAACTGAGAGTTTTTCCTCTGGAGTCAGGAAAGAGACAGGGATGTCCACTCTCACCAGTGTTTTTAACATAGTACTGGAAGTCATAGCCACAATGAGACAACATAAAGAAATAAAAGGCATTCAAATCAGCAAATAAGAAGTAAAACTTTCACTATTTGCAGATGACATGATACTCTTTATAGAAAACCCAGAAGACACCAAAAAACTGCTAGAACCAATAAACTAATTCCAATACACTAATTCAGGAAAGTCACAGGATACAAAATCAATCTGCAGAAATCTGTTGCATTTCTATACACTGGTAATCAAGCAACAGAAAGAGAAATTAAGAAATCAATACCATTTACAGTTACACCCAAAACAATAAGACACCTAGGAAAAAACTTAACCAAAGAGGTGAAAGGCCTGTACTCTGAAAACCATAAAACACTGATGAAAGAAATTTAAGATGACACAAAGAAATGGAAAAACATTTCATGCTCATGGATTGAAAAAACAAATATTGTTAAAATGTTTATACTACCCAAAGCAATCTCCACATTGAATGTAATCCCTGTCAAATACTAGCAGCATTTTTTACAGAGCTAGAACAAACAATCCTAAAATTTGATCAGAGCCCCAAAGGACCCTAAGAGCCAAAACAACTTTGAGGAAGAAAAACAAACATGGAGGCATCACAATTCTGGACTTCAAGTTATAAAAGAAAACTGTAGTAATCAAAACAGTATGGTACTGGCACAAAAATAGACACATATATCAATGGAGCAGAGTAGAAAACCCAGAAATGAACCTACAACTATATGGTCAGTTAATCTTCCACAAAGCAGGAAAGAATATCCAATGGGAAAAAGACAGTCTTTTCAAAGAAAAGTATCTTCTTTTCTTTGGTTCTAGCAGAAACACACACAAAAAAATAAATTAAAAATGGATGAAAGACTTAAATGTGAGACAGGAATCCATTAAAATCGTAGAGAATAAAAGCAGTAACGTCTTTGATGTCATCTGTAGCAACTACTTTCTAAATATGTCTCTTGAGGCAAGGGAAACAAAAACAAAGGTAAACTATGGGGACATCATCAAAGTAGAGAGACAGTGAAGAATACAATCAACAAAACTAAAAGGAAACCTATGAAATGGGAGAAGACATTTTCAAATGACATATGTGATAAAGGGCTAGTACCCAAAATATATAAAGAAGTTATAAAAACACCAAAAAAATGAATAATCCAGTTAAAACATAGGCAGAAGGCATGAATAGGCATTTTCTCAAAGAAGACGTACAGATGGTTGACAAACACATGAAGAGATGCTCAACATCACTCATCAGGGAAATATAAATCCAAACTAGAATGAGGTATCCCCTCACACCTGTCATAATTGCTAAAATGAACAACACAAGAAACAACAGGTGTTGGTGAGTATGTGGAGAAAGGGGAATCCTCTTGCATTCTTGGTGGGAATGCAAACTGGTGCAGTCACTCTGGAAAACAGTATAGAGGTTCCTCAAAAAGTTAAAAATAGAACTATCCTAGTATCCAGCAATTGCACTACTAGGTATTTACCGAAAGAATTAAAAAAAATACTAATTCAAAGGGATACTTGCACCCTGATGTTTATAGCAGCATTATCTACAATAGCCAAATTATGTAAACAACCCAAGTGTACATCAATTGATGAATGGATAAAGAAGGGGTGATATATATATTTACACACACACACTATATATATAGTGAAATATATATATAATGAAATATTACTTAGCGATGAAAAAGAATAAAATCTTGCCATTTGCAACAACATGGATGGAGCTAGAGAGTGTTATGCTAAGTGAAATAAGTCAGAGAAGGGAAAATACCATGATTTCATTCAAATGTGGAATTTAAGAAATGAAACAAATGAACAAAGGGTGGGGAGAGAGTGAGGTAAACCAAAAAACAGACTCTTGACTATAGAGAACAAAATGAGGGCTGCTGGAGGGAAGGTGAGATGGGTGAAATAGGTGATGAGGATTAAGTATACACCTGTTGTGATGGGCACCAGGTGTTGTATGGAAATATTGAATCACTATAGTTTCACACTTGAAACTAATATTACACTGTATTTTAAGCAACTAGAATTTAAATTAAAAACTAAAAAACATAAAACCTGAATTATTTCCAATTATTTTCAAAAAGATATGTCTTAGAATTATTTGTTTCTTGGGGCATCTGGGTGGCTCAGTTGGTTAAGCGGCCAACTTCAGCTCAGGTCATGATCTTGCGGTTCGTGAGTTCAAGCCCCGCTTCGGGCTCTGTGCTGACAGCTCCGAGCCTGGAGCCTGCTTCGGATTCTGTGTCTCCCTCTCTCTCTGCCCCTCCCCTGCTCATGCTCTGTCTCTCTGTCTCTCCAAAAATAAATAAACATTTAAAAAAAATTTAAAAAGAATTGTTTCTCTCTAAAGTATATACATGGACCTTGAAGTTGCTATAATATTTTACCATCTCTTAGCACCCACATGCATGCGTGTGTATATATAAATTTTAACTTGCACAGCTTCTGCAACAGAGAAGTAATGGAAGGATTTGTGTTACAGGAAGCAGTGAAAGAAAACAACAAGAGAAAAGAAATGGAAGAGAAGACTAGGAGGGCAAAGCTCGCAAAAGAGAAAGCTGAACAAGAAAAGTTAGAACGCCAGAAGAAAAAGAAACAGCTCATTGATATAAACAAAGGTATGAAGTACTTTAAATTTTTTTTAAAGATACACAAAGTAATTTCACTTAATTAATTTTAGATTATAAAGTAAGTAATTGTGTCTTGGGTAGAATTTTCATAATATTATTATTTGTGTCAAATTTCTCTCATATTATCTATATTTCTTATCACCATACACTGAGCACACAGGATTTTTGAGAATCAATACAAGGTAATATATTGTTGAAATGGTCTCTTTCCCTTCATTTATTTTATCAAATTATGTCATGTTATATTCTGGATAATGCAGTGGTGAGGAAAGAAGAGGGTGAGATGAAAAGAGAAAACACAGTATGGGGAGATGAGCCCTCTGGCTCTAATCTCATTTTGTTAACACATGTCTGATGACAATGCAAATAATAACAGTTTTCCTTGGGGCTTTGAACATTTCAAGACATAATAGATATTGACAGCACTATTGTAAGTTGAAAAAAATACAGAGACATCTTATTCAACTGTGAGCCTAACAACAAAGATGCTGTATATCATCATGTGAAATAAGTTGTTTTCTTGGTTAATAAGATTGACTGTATATTATTGGTGGGGGTTTTTAGTTTTGTTTTCTTTTTTAGGAAGAAAGGGTAAATAAAGTGATTGGCACCAAGTAGCTATACTCTGAAAATTTAAGAAAAATTAAGAAAAAAGCATAGCCTTTGCCACTGAGGGTTAGATAATTTAAAAGCAAAATAAAATCTGAACAAGATATGAGAACATGATTAATATGGACCATGTATTTCTTAATATAATGACAGTAAAAATTGCAAGCACTCTGTAATGTTGACCATGTACCAAGCACTGTTCTAAGACTTTGACATGTTTTAAGTCAGTTAATCCTCATAACGTAAGAGGTAGGTGCTGTTATTTCCTCCTCCAATTAAGGAAACTGAGGTTCATAGAAATTAAAGAACTTGTCCAAGATCACACAAATAAGAAGTGTAACACCAAGATTAGAATCCAAGTAGTCTGACTATAGAACCTTTGCACTTATAAATGCCATTGTCAAATAATAATAACTAGCAACAACTACTAACATGTAGCACTATGTGGCAGGAACTGTTGCAGGAGTTTTACATATATGAACATCTAATCCTCATAAAACCCTATTAGTAAAAAGCTAGTATCTCATTTTTAATGAGGAAACTGAGGGACATAGAAGATAAGTAACTTACCCAAGTTCACAAAGACAGTAAAAGGTAGAATCAAGATCTGAATCTAGGCAGTCTGTGGCCAAATTTAATTATAATTATTTTTATTATAACTATAAATTATAATTATTAACCATTACCAATTATTCTGTAGTAATGTCTCTTAATGGCTAATATTCTGAAATGGTATCTATACCATTAAGTTTATTCTTTATACCTTTAAAATATATAAAATTTTTCAGGTATTTCCTATAGTTTATCTTTTATATCCCATGAAATAAATTTCATTTTAAAAGAAGAAAAAAAGTTAAAAACCAAGGTTAAAAAGAGTAGCATCAACATAATTTAGCAAACAAACTTCATAATTAGGATCAAAAGAATTGTTACTGACTGAAGATACTCAATTAGGAAAAGCAATGAGTATTCATAGGAAGTTCTCACTTAAAAGGTGATGGAGTCAATAGAATAGGACTAAAAGTTATTCCCTTTTGTGCATAGACTAGTAGTGAGATAAGAGTCTGGAAGAAGGGGTGCCTAGGTGGCTCAGCTAGTTAAGCATCTGACTCTTGGTGTCAGCTCAGGTCATAATCTCACTGTTCATGAGATTGAGACCTGCATTAGCACAGAGCCCACTTGGGATTCTCTCCCTTTCTCTCTCTCTCTCAAAAATAAATAAACTTGGGGTGCCTGGGTGGCTCAGTCAGTTAAGCGTCTGACTTCAGCTCAGGTCATGATCTCGTGGTTCATGAGTTTGAGCCCCACATCGGGCTCCATACTGACAGCTCGGAGTCTGGAGCCTGCTCCTGATTCTGCATCTCCCTCTCTCTCTCTGCTCCTCCCCGACTCATGCTCTGTCTCTCTCTCAAAAATAAAATAAAACATTAATTTAAAAAATAAATAAATAAATAAACTTTAAAAAATGGGGGTCTGGAAGAAGTAGGGGGCAGATGGTATATTCCCTTGGCTATGCTTAGGCCTTTACCCTGAAAACTATGGGAGGCCTATACATATTTATAAATGGAAAAGTGATATGCTTGATAGATTTCTTAGATCATTTTGACAGAAGCATAGAGAATGGATTAGAAAGAGAAGGGCCTGTGTCAACAGAGGTTATAAAGTTATTATCATAATCCTGACAAGAGATGATGGCAGCCTGAATTAATTCAGTAGTAGGAAGGTTAGAGAAGTTACCAATAAGAGGTATATTTGAGTTCTATAGGATGTGGATATATAGAGACAGATTTATTTAAAGGAACTGGATCATGTGATTATGGAAGGTGGCAAGTCCAAAGCCTGCAGAGTGGGGTGTCAGTATGGACCCAGGGAAGAGTCAGTGTTCCAGTTGAAGTCTGAAGGCACTTGGCTTACAGAATTCCTTCTCATTCAGGGGAAGTCAATCTTTTTATTTTTTTTTAAAGTTTATTTATTTTTGAGAGACAGAGACAGGGATAGAGAGTGAATGAGCAGGGGAGGGGCTGAGAGAGAGGGAGACACAGAATGAGAAGCAGGCTCTAGGCTCTGAGCTATCAGCACAGAGCCCAATGTGGGGCTTGAACACACAAACCTTTATACTACCACCTGGGCCAAGAGGTTGGACAATTAAGTGACTGAGCCACCTGGGTGCCCCAGGGAAAGTCAAACTTTTGATCTATTCATGCCTTAAGCTGGTTGGATGAGGCCCACCCACATTTTGGAGAGCAATCCGTTTTATTCAAAATCCACTTATTTAAATGTTAATCTCATCCCAAAACACCCTCACAGAAACATCCAGAATAGTATTTGAATAAGTATCTGGGCACTGTGGCCCTGCCAAGTTGACACATAAAATTAACCATTACCAGAGGGGTATTAAATGGTAGAACTGACTGACCCTACTGGTTGATTAGATGTGGGAATTGAAGAAAGCAGGCATTAAAGAAGGTGATACCCTTCATAAAGAAAATTATTCAGGAATAGAGCAGATTTCATCAGTAAGGTTACAATGATTAGTGTCATTTTGAACATGTTTCATTCTCAGATGTTTTAGAAAGATCAGAAATGTCTACGTAGCTATTGTATATGTGTGTATGAAACTCAGGAAAGAGGTTTAGACTAGACAGACAGACTTGAAAATCACTGGTTTTAGGTGATTAAGGTTAGGGTATATTAGTTTGCCTGGGCTTCTGTAACAAAGTTTCACAAACTAGGTGGCTTAGAACAATAGAAATTTATTTTTTCACAATTATAGAGGACAGAAGGTGTACGCAGGGCAGTGCTCTTTCTGAAGATGCTAGGGAGAGATTTGTTCGAGCCTCTCTCCTAGCTTCTGGTAGTTCCTTGGCTGTAGCAGCATAACTTTGATCTTGGCATTCTCCCTGTGCATGTCTGTCTCTTCACATGGTGTTCTTTTTATTAGGACACCAGTCATATTGGATTAAGGGTCCAACCTACTCCAGTATGACCTCACCCTAATTAATTAGACAGTTCAACCCATAACATGAGTTTGAATGAGATCACTAGGGTAAAATATGAAAAAGAGGTTCTGAAAGTATTTGGTCTCAGAACCTATTTACACTTTTAAAATGTAACTTACTGTGGACCCTCAATACTTTTTGCTTCTTTGGTAATATATATTGACATTTATTATGCTAGAATTAAAACAGACATAATAAATAAAATTATATAAGATAAATCATTTTAAAATTATTTATTTATTAACTCTGTTAAAATAACAAACCCATGACATGCTAAATAACATTTTTCATGAAAAGTAGCTTCATATATCTAACCTCCATGTCCCCCAAATATTAGTAAGAAGAGTAAATTTAGTGTTGTAAATTTCTTCAAAGTCTGGCTTAATAAAAGATGGCTTGATTCTCATACTTGCTTTTACATTCAATCTAATAAAATATCATTTGTCATGTAACTTCTGGAAAACACTATACATTCAGGAAAGAAAGAGAGAGAAAAAGGCAAAAAAGTATCACTATTCATATGAAGATAGTTTTTACCTTGCATATCTGATGTGATATCAGAGGCCCCCACAAGTCCCTAGATCACACTTTGAAAATCTCTGGGGGTGATGGGGCACCTGAGTGGCTCAGTTGTTTAAGCGTCCGACTTTGTCTCAGGTCATGATCTCACAGGTTGTAGGTTTGAGCCCCACATCAGGCTTTGTGCTGACAGCTCAGAGCCTGGAGCCTCCTTCAGATTCTGTGTCTCCCCTTCTCTCTGCCTCTCCCCTGCTCATGCTCTGTCACTCTCTGTTTCTCAATAATAAGTAAATGTTAAAAGAAAAAAAAGTGATAAAAAAAATCTCTGGAGTGAATAATGAAAGACTAAGTAGTAAGACGAGTCTATTGAGCTTTGTGGCAAGAAATGAATCTTGCCTTCATACCACATTACACCCTTCCCCATCCCCAAGTATTTATCAACCTTTCACTTTTTCCCTAAAAATATACCTGTAATAGAAAGAAAAAAGAAGTAAAGACCTTTTTTTTTTTTAATTATGTCTCTAGTATATATTTTCATTTCCCAATATTTGGTCAATTACCTCTTCAAATATCATTAGGCCATAGTATGAAGATCCAAATAAGTTTTTATGCAATTGCTTAGCTGAGTGATCTGAATATGAAAGACACACTTTAAAATAGGATTTATCTTTTGTGTATTGTTACCATATCTCTATTTAGAGATCCAAGAGTAAACTTTACCTTTAGGTTCTTGATTTATGGCCCATATGTTGTAAACTTTATTATTATTATTATTATTTATTGTAATATTATTTTACACTTAAGAGTATACGTGTGTTAGTACTTATACATATGTTTCAAAAAAAGATTCTTTCATTGGAATCATGTAGCCTTAAGAATATGAGAAGAAAGAATAAGAACAGAGTTGCAGAGTTGATAGTTAAGATGGAACTCAGTGTCACTGAGTTTCTCAGACAGTATCTTATAAAAGATGCTGGTGTTAACTAGGTAGAAGTCAGTTGCAGACACTTAGAGGACCGGGGAAAAAGCATGGTCAGGCTACATAAAATATGAATCCATGGGTGACATGAGAAAGAAGTGCAACCAGAAAGTGATTTAAAGAACTTTAAATGTGTCTAATAAGAACAGTGTTATCCACTTTCCACTAAAAGAATTATATTCTTCCTTTCCACCGAGAGATGATGTAGAATATTTGATTGTCATTGTAAGATATGTATTATATAGAGCATAGAAGTATTTTGTTGCATATGTAATTAGAGATATGTACCATTAGAACCAGAGGGCCTTACCTATAACAATAGTAATCAAGTAAAGAGTCCTTTGGGTAAAAAAAAGTCACTTGAAAATTAACAACTTTAAAAACATATAATCTTTCTGTAAAGTTTCTATTTCATATCAACTTAGCAAAATCACAGATCCCTCCCTTTTAGAAAATGACCCATGATCCCATATAGTTAATAAGTAACAGTAGTAAGGTATAGTTATGTGACATACAAAATTATATATATTCATCAAAAAGAAGTATTTTAGAATTTTATTATTCAGAAGAATAAGAGGATAAAGCAAACACAAACGATTATTTATGTAATCTAGATTTGATCAGCTGAGCTCAGAATTAAGTGAAGATATCAAAGAAACCAAGCAGCCAGAGAAGTAGATCTTTCATGTTAAATCCATTTAAAAAAATCCATTTAAAAAAATCCATTTGAAGCCTCCATTTTGAGAGAAATGGAGATCAGAAGGCAAAGGCCATGAAATAATTAGTATTTTTTTAATTGTAAAGGGAAAAAAAGGGGAGGGGAAGATTATATGTTAAAGAGTGTCATTTTGTAAACATTAAATTGAAATGAAAAAGTAAAAAGTTATTTAAATCTGTACATTAAAAAGAGCTAGAAGATCGGTCCTGGCTCTTCCGCCTTCTAGCTTTATGACCTTGCTCTTTTCCTTCGTCTCTTTATGCCTCAGTTACCTCATCTGTAAATGTAGGATAATGACATTTACCTCCTATCATTTTGGTTAAAATTGACTGAGATAATTAAGTACAGCACATACCACAGAGCCTAGAATACACTTGTTGCTGCTGCTAAGAGTCATTTTGTGCTCATTGCAGAATCTAAAAAAATTCAAGATGTAGTCTCCATACTTAAGAATTTTGTCAGAGAAATGTATAGAAGAGGAAAATCTGCTTTCCTGTTCCCCATCTGAGGTTGTTTGGTGGGGGTCCTGTAAACTAGACTGACTAAAAACAGATTAACAAAAGGAAAACAAATATATTAATGTGTCATACATGTGGGAGCACTCAATGGTGCACAACTAAAATGAGTGGTTAAAACTTGGCTTATATAGCACCTTAACAAAAGAATAATGAATTTGTAGAAATTTTTAGGTAAGACAAAGGTAAAGAACGTTGAGTTTCTAGGGTAGCAAATGGTAAGAATGTAAATATATGGGGGAACTAATAGAAGATAAGGGCTAGTTAGTAAAGTTTTTATGTATGTTCTTTTGGTGGTATTTCTGGACTGATAAGGGTCTATTTAGAATTTACTCTGGGTGATTAACTTATGTTCTTCCTTATAAAGAGGGGAAGATGGACACTTCACAGATCTATGCCCTGCTTTAAGGCAAGTAGTGGGAAAATAGAGAGCTTTCCTTATATTTGTTTTTTCTCAATTGCCTTCATCTCAAAAGAATCCTTAGGCCAAAGTGGCATATTCTGAGATGACATATTCTACCATTTAGTTAAAGTACGGCTGAACCAGCACATAGTGTAATAATATATAATAAAGATTATTTAGAACTATCTAAAAGGGGGAAGTAGGGAGCTCTGTAATCTTCGCCCTCCACATCTATTGAACTGAGAAGGACTGAAGGGACAATTCTCTGATTTGCAAGTGGGGGAAGAGAAGAAAATGACTGCAGAAAGAAGACAACCTCAAAGATGCCTGAGTGAGTGATTGTGAACTGGGAAATTGGAGGATGGGATGGGCCCCAGAGGTGCAGTGGGTGGGAACCCCAACCCAACACAGGGAGAGTGCGCTGTGCCCCGGAGAGACAAGGGGAAGAAAAAGAGAGACTGAAAACGCTCATAGAACTGTCTCTAAAGAAGAAATACAAAAACTCGCCCCAGGATGGAGAGAGACATTGTCTCCCCATATATAACTGCTGGGTGCGGGGAGAGAAATCCGTCCCATCAGGCTGGCGAATTCTTCCATGGACGCATCGGCAGTGGTACCCATTCCAGGCGGCAACAGGAAAGGTGGCCCCCACTCCCTGCGTGACCCAGAGGTGGCGCCCATTCCAGGCGGCAACAGTAAAGGCGGCCCCCGCCCCCTGTGCGACCCCGGCTGGGAGGCTGGCCGACAGGAAGAGCGCATCTCATCTCCGGTGGCAGTGTTGAACTGCATGGACTAGGATTTGTATGCAAGCCGGAGCTTGGAAAATACAGTTTGGCTCGCCATCGGCAAAGGGAGACCGGACTCAGAAGAACGGCTTGCAACGCTTGGTTTGGGCAGAGCTTGAAGGGCTGCCATTCTTCTCCCCACAAACACCAAGGCGGGGCCTCAGAGAGCAGCCCCCGAGACCTAACTTACCTACACAAAACCATGCCCATCTGTACAGGAGAGCTCCCTTTTCTTTTCTTCTCCTCTTTTTCTCATGTCATCCAAATATATTTCCTTATCTCATTCTGATCTCTCCTCTCGGCTGGTTATACGCTTTTAGACTGTCCATAGTCTTTTGCTGCCTCTGTCACCCATTTTTTTTTTCTTCTTTCTTTTCTTCTTTTCTTTCTTTTCTTTCCTTTCCTTTTCTTTACTTCCTTTCCCCTTTGGGTTTGCTTGTTTCTTTGATTTGTCTGTGCGTTTGCATGCTTCTGTTCCCTGTGTGTTGGTGTGTTTTCCTTTTCAGGACTATCTCAAGAAACAAGCCAAAGTACACATGGTGGAGAGTCCCAAATATCACTGACTAGAGAAGTAAAATAATCAAAGACACAAGAGAAACCGAAAGAAACCATTAAAAGAACACTTTCTGAAGTGACAGGCCCTGGACAATGAGCCTCCTTTAATAGAGCAATACTAACAGGTGCACAGTGCATAACGAGCTTTTAAAACTGACAAGAGACAGAAATCTAGCCAAAATGACAAAACAAAAGAACTGTCCTCTAAAGAAACTCCTGGAAGAAGTCACAGCCACAGAACTGCTCAAAACAGACGTAAACAACATACCTGAACAAGAATTTAGAACAATTGTCATAAAATTAATTGCTGGACTTCAAAAAAACATCAGAGAAGCTATTGATACACAGACTATGCACCTTCAAAATACCTGTGACGAGTTAAAAAAAAGATATAAATGAGGTGCATAATAAAATGGAGGCGGCCACCTCACAGATTGAAGAGGCAGAGAGGAGAATAGGTGAATTAGAAGGCACAGTTATAGCAAAAGAGGAAGCTGAGAAAAAGAGAGAGAAATTGATCCAGGAGCACGAAAGGAGAATTCAAGACCTGAGGGACACAATCAAACGGAATAATATCCATATCATAGGAATTCCTGAAGATGAAGAAAGAGAAAAAGGTCCTGAATGGGTGCTTGTCAAAATATAGCTGAGCACATCCCAAATATGGGGAACGAAATAGACATTGAAATCCAAGAGGCATAAAGAACCCCCTTAAGACGTAACTTCAATTGACCTTCAGCACGACATATCATAGTGAAACTGGCAAAATATAAAGACAAAGAGAATTCTGAAAGCAGCTAGGGATAAAAGGACGCTAACATACAAAGGGAAACCTATGAGAGCGACTACGGACCTATCTAACGAAACGTGGAAGACCAGAAAGGAATGGCAGGAAATCTTCAATGTGATGAACAGGAAACATATGCAGCCAAGAATCCTTTATCCAGCGAGCCTGTCATTCAAACTAGAAGGAGAGATAAAGGTGTTCCCAAATAAAAAAAAATTGACAGAATTCGTCACCACCAAACCACCCCTAGAAGAAATCCTAAGAGGGACTCTATGAGGAAAATGTTGCAAGGAATACAAGGTACCAGAGACAAAGGACACAAGGTAGCAGAATGGATAAAAAA
>CM053579.1:43353096-43376261 GCA_028646485.1 Cryptoprocta ferox | reverse complement strand
GCTACGCTGTGTCGTTTGATTGGGGCATTCAGTCCATTTACATTCAGTGTTATTATTGAAAAATGTAGGTTTGGGTTCATTGCGTTTTCTGTGGAGTTCATGTTTATAGTGGTGTCTCTGGTACCTTGTATTCCTTGCAACATTTTCCTCATAGAGTCCCTCTTAGGATTTCTTGTAGGGCTGGTTTGGTGGTGACTAATTGTCTCAATTTTTGTTTATTTAGGAACACCTTTATCTCTCCTTCTATTTTGAATGACATGCTCTCTGGATAAAGGATTCTTGGCTGCATATTTCTCCTCTTCATCACATTGAAGATTTCCTGCCATTCATTTCTGGCCTTCCAAGTTTCATTAGATAGGTCTGTAACCACTCTGATAGGTTTCCCTTTGTATGTTAGGGCCCTTTTTTCCCTAGCTGCTTTCAGAATTCTCTCTTCGTCTTTATATTTTGCCAGTTTCACTATGATATATCGTGCCGAAGGTCAATTCAAGTGACGTCTTAAGGAGGTTCTTTGCGCATGTTGGATTTCAATGTCCATTTCTTTCCCCATATTCAGTAATTTTTCAGTTATAATTTGATCGAGTACCCCTTCAGGACCTTTTTCTCTTTCCTCATCTTCGGGAATTCCTATGATACGGATATTGTTCCGTTTGATTGTGTCACTCAGTTCTCGAATTCTCTTTTCGTGTTCCTGTATCAATTTCTCTCTTTTTCTCGACTTCCTCTTTTGCTATAACTGTGTCTTCCAATTCACTTATTCTCCTCTCTGCCTCTTCAATCCATGCAGTGGCTGCCTCCATTTTGTTATGCGCCTCATTTATAGCTTTTTTTAACTCGTCACAGCTATTTTGAAGGTCCCTAGTCTGTGTATCAATAGCTTCTTTGATGTTTTTTTAATCCGGCAATTAATTTTATGACAATTGTTCTAAATTCTTGTTCAGGTATGTTGTTTAAGCCTGTTTTGAGCAATTCTGTGGCTGTGACTTCTTCCTGGAGTTGCTTTAGACGAGAGTTCTTTTGCTTCGTCATTTTGGTTAGCTTTCTGTCTCTTGTCGGTTTTAAAAGCTCGTCATGTACTTTGCACATGTTAGTATTGCTCTATTAAAGGAGGCTCATTGACTGTCCAGGGCCTGTCGTTTCAGAAAGTGTTATTTTAATGGTGTCTCTCGGTTTCTCTTGTTGTGCCTTTGATTATTTTATTTCCATAGTCAGTGATATTTGGGACTCTCCACCACGTATACGTTGGCTTGTGTCTTGAGGTATCCCTGAAAAGGAAATAGACTAGCATACAGGGAAGAAAAGTACGCAAACGCACAGATATATGAAAGAAACAAGGAAGCCAAAAGGGGAAAGGAAGTAATGAAAAGGAAAGAAAAGGAAAGAAAATAAATAAGAAGAGAGAAAGAAAAAGAAAAAGAAAAAGAAAAACAAGGTGGGGAGAGAGACAGCAAAAGTCTGTGGACAGTCTAAAAGCATATAACCAGCCAAGAGGAGAGATAAGAATATGCTAAGGGAAATATATATGGATGGCAGCAGAAAAGGAGAAGCAAAGAGAAAAGGAAAAAAAAAAAAAAAAGACAACTCCCCTGTGCGGATGGGCGCGGTTTGGCGTCAGGTCAGGTCTCGCGCCCGGCCTTGGTGGTTGCGGGGAGAAGTATGGCGCCGCTTCAAAGCTTTGCCGGAACTAAGTGTTGGAAGCCACCCTTCTGAGTCCGATCTCCCTGTGCCGCGGGCGAGCCAAACTGTATTCTCCAAGCTCCGCCTCACTTCCAAATCCCAGTCCGTGTAGTTCAATACCGTCACCGGGGATGAGATGCATTCCCGCTGGCGGCCAGCCTCCCGGTCCGGCTTGCGCTGACCTTTTCGCGGAGCTGCCGCCGCCGCCGCCGCCGCTTTTCAAGGCGCCTTTCTCGGCACCGCCGCCACCGCTTTGCACCGCCGCCACCTTTATCTGTGCCGCTGCCGCTCCTGGTGTGGCTTGGAGTGCATGCCGCTGCCGCCGCGCCCAAGGAAGAACTCGCCAGCCAGATGGGACGGATTTCTCTCCCGGTGCCCAGCAGTTATATATGGGGAGACGGGCGAGTTTTTTCTCCCTTAGAGATGGTTCCAGGTGCGTTTTCTGTCTCTCTTTCTCTTCCCCTGGTCTCTCCGGGGCACTGCGCGCTCTCCCTGTGTTGGGCTCGGGGGCTCCTTCCCCCTGCACCACCAGGACCCGCCCGTCCCCTAATTTCCCAGATCACAGTCACTCACTCAGGCATCTTTGAGGTTGTCTTCTTTCTGGCGTCTGTTTCTTCTTTCCCCCACTTGCAAATCCAAGTTTTATCCCTCAGTCCTTCTCAGTTCAATCCATACGGGCGTGCGCAGATTACAGAGCTACCTGCTTCTCTGCCATCTTGCCCGCTCTTCGTATGTTTATATTTTAAGTGTGTTTTTCACTCTTGCAAAGTTTTCCTCCATATGTTTCTTTCTTCCAAAGCTTACCTTTGAGGTTATAATGACAAAGTCAGTAATTCTTTCCAAAGTGGATTGTAGCTATGGAACTTATCATCTGGAGTGCTAACAAAGGCTGTAACAAAGAGGGTCCAGAAAGGTTCAGCAAAATTCATAAGGGATAGATACATACTAGGTTATTAAGGAAAAGTGAGATATACCTTTCACCCACCAAACTCCTCTAAAAGGACAGTCCAGATTCTAAGGATGCAGAGGTGAGAGGCAAAGGGGTCGGGGTGGGAAAATTACTCTAACTCCTGCGCTGCACAAGCACTTGCTTCCTCTCTCATTACAGCACATATAAAATCACATTGCAATTTTATCACACACAGCTTATATTCTTGTTTTCCCAAAGGCATGTGAGCTCCTTGAGGCAAGTGTTCTGATTGATGGTACACTCTTAGTACCTAACCCAATATATGACACTGAAGAAGCATCTGATAGAAATGTTCATTTTTCAAATGAATACTATTAATCCCTGTAGCCTCACCATCTACTAACTGTTTAACTCCTGCATTTTGGTTTCCAGTTCCATCCAAATATTGAAAAGATGCTCCTAAGAAGTTGGTAGTAAGGTCCCAAATAGTAAATCATTGGTCTTAATCCTTTTTGATTCCCCCATAGCATATGTCATTTTTGAAAATACCCACCTCTTCTGCTTTCTCAATACTTCCCTTTTCCTTTGCTCCTAGAACAATGTTTTGCTTCTCTTCCCACCTGCCCAAAGACTCCTGGTCTATCTTCTTTGCTAGTTCTACTTTTAGCCCCCAAGTGAGGGCATTTATAAGTTCTGTTTTTCGATCCCTTTTCTCTTAAGAGTCATGCTAACAATCCCTTCCATTTCCGTACTATAACCAGAAATCTCACAAACTCAACCATCTTGTGATGAAATCTATACCTATATTTCCAAGAAATTTCTGGACATCTTGACTTCATTGCTCTGCTGTCACTTTCAGTTTCATGTTCCTAAAACTTACTTTATCTCCCATCACCACTCTTTTTCCTGATCTTAACAGTTTTCTTTCATAACTCAACTGTCCTTCCAGCTAATCAAACTCAAAACCCTAGGATTATCCTTGACTCCTGGCTACTCCTCTTCCCCTAAATTATCTCTGTTGATTAAGAGTATGACAGTAGAATCATAATTCATCATTCACATTCCTATAGATTAAATGTCCTAATATATTGCTTTGATCATGTTCCTCCACTGCTTAAAAACCTTCAATATATCCCTGTTGCCGAAAAAATTATATGCTAACACCTTAGACTCTTATTCAAGCACTCTATGTTGTGGCACCAATCTACTTTTCCAGAATTATCTCCATACTTCTATACTTTGTATAGCTTATTTTCTTACTAGGTGTGCTATTTGCCATGTTCCCAAAGTGCTTTGCACTTTCTTATTTCTATATTTTTCTTTTTTAAAAATGTTTATTTATTTTTGAGAGAGAGAGAGAGAGAGAGAGAGAGGGAGGGAGGGAGGGAGAGACACATAAAGGACAAGCAGGGAAGGGGCAGAGAGAGAGGGAAACACAGAATCAGAAGCAGGCTCCAGGCTCAGAGCTGTCAGCACAGAGCCCAACACAGGGCTCGAACTCACGAGCTGCGAAATCATGACCTGAGCATGATGGATGCTTAACCGACTGAGCCACCGAGGTACCTCTCTGTATTTTTCTTAATGACATTTCATTTGCACATTATCCCTACCTCTAATTCCAACTGTTGAAATCCATACTCATCCTTTGAAACCTTTTCTTCCATGACTTTTTCTGATGTAGCCAATAAAGTATATTTCCCTTGTTTGAACTCACAAAGTATATTAATACTTCTTGTATAATACTTATTATTTTCTGCCTTATTCTGTAAATTTTCTGTACTTTTTATCTTTCTAACAAGACCTAAGGGTCTTATAACTAAGGAAATCTTAATCGTTTCTGCATTTTCCTCCATATCTAATATATACGTTTCACAGAACAGATGTACAATAAATTAATGAATATTTAGGGGCTCATTTCCTAATCTCAGAGTTTGGTATTAGCAAATTTTATAATATGGGTTGATATTCAGCTGGCTTATACTAGTACAACTATAGTGGCTACTTATTGCCTGTGTATATTCTCACTGGTTGAAGTCTGTGCTATACTAGTTATCAATATTCTTTTCATAAGCATTCCTTTATAATAGTCTCCTTTGAAATATATCTTTTGGGGCTCTGAAAACAACATTCTTAGTATTGGGGGTAGATGCAGTATTTGGGAGCTCTGAGTTGCCTAATTTGGTAGCTCCTGGGAAGGGGACACAAGCTTAGTGTGAAAGATTTATACTTTAGGCAACTAATCATGCCATTTATTAATATTTTGATTTTCTAGTGAAGAATATAAACCACCACCTCATTATGTTGAAATGCTGAATTGAAAACACTGCAATTAGAAGCACAATTGTAGATCTCTGTATTTTACGTATCATAATTTCCATCTGCAAGTGATAATAATGGAGATGGTGAGCAGAGCAGTACATCTGCTGTTTGTGGCTGACTGTGATTTCAGATTTTTTGGCTATTTCGTCTTATTTTATTTTACTTGATAAAAATAGCCTTCTTGTATTTATTTATTTATTTATTTATTATTATTTTTAAAATTTTTTCATGTTTATTTATTTTTGAGAAGCAGAGAGAGACAGAGCACAAGCGAGGGAGGGCCATAGAGAGAGAGGGAGACACAGAATCAGAAGCAGGGTCCAGGCTCTGAGCTGTCAGCACAGAGCCTGACGTGGGACTCGAACCCACCGACCCTGAGATCATGACCTGAGCCGAAGTCAGACACTCAACCCACTGAGCCACCCAGGCGCCCCAAGAACAGCCTTCTTTATAATTTGATTTTTCTGTTTTTATCTCATCATGTTGAAATGGAGGTTATTTGAAAGGAGCAAGGATGTTGGTGTTACCCAGGGAAAGTATAAAGTCAATGGGGTGTTGAAAAGGAACCGAGTAAGGTACCTAAGAAAGTGACAACAAAAGGAGGCGAGCAAGAAAATAATCTAGTTAGGAAGTCGGAAACAAGGAGGAAATCTGGGGAAATCCCCAGTTCTGTTGCTTTTAGAAAGAGGCAAGCAGGCAGGAGAGTTTTTGGCACACTTGTCAACTCTGCCATCCTCTGGGTTTTCTTCATTTGAACTCTGATGCTCAAGATGCTTTACCAATCATTGCCACTGTCTGCTTCTACTTTCTTTCTACTGCTGGACATTTGCATTGACTGCTGTCACTTGGAATGGCTGCCAGGACTAGATGCATTGATATTTTTCACCCTGTGTGTTCCTGGAGGCATTGTAGCTACAAACCAAAGGAGGTCCCAATTTAGATTACTTGAAATGAGTACTGTAAAATTATGCAGTTTGTGAATCTATTGTCGGTATTTCACAGTTGATGACACTATATCCCTTGAGTACCAAACTTACAGAAACCCCATGGAATGATCTCTCTCTTTCTCAGTACAATCTCTCTAGAATCAGTATTAGATGTGAGATTAATCAGACAGGGGCCTTAGCAAATATATTTTAAAAATAAACAGCCTAGAGAGATAATGGCAATTCTTTTATGGCACAGAATAACATGCTTATACCTATCAGCTGCTTAGCAGAGAACTGAATTGATCAAAAAGTTATTTCAGTTTGCTTTTCACTATTAATGCTTTGATAGTTCAAGAAAACAGTGAAGGTTTCTATTTTCCTTAAGAGGTGGAAGGGGTGTCTGATAGCATGGTAGAACATTCTCATTTTACAGATAAAGACTGAGGATAGATGGAATGGCTGCTTCAGTGTTACAGATTAGTAGTGCTCCTAGTATTCTGTTTTGCAGCATTACCTTAAAAATTAATATGAATATACAAATGGAGATTTTACTTTTCTTTCCTCCAGTCTTTCACTCTTTTTGTAGGCCATCTCCAATGTCTTTATATCCATCAAAATTCACCCAAATGCAAAAAAGATGAACATAACTTATATTCTTGTCTTCCACCATAAATTTCACCATTGCCACATGCCTTCCCAGACAACTCTGTACTGGGCTCCATTTCCTTCAACTGGTTTTTTGGAGTACAGTGGTTTGAAAGAGCTACCACTTTCCATTCTGAAGACATATGATAGTTTCTAGTCCAAATACAAAATATTTTTTTAATTGCAGGCTATTCAAGGAAAATCTTATTAATCTAAGTTAAGTAGAATTTATATGCTTACCATTAATTTTCCTTTTTTCATTTACTTCTACATATAGCTCCATCGCCCACGAAGAGGACTTTTAAAATCAATACACTTAATTTCTTCTTCTTCTTCCAAAAAGATATAAATTAAAAATATAGAAATTTCCTTAAAGGATATGTATAGCTCAGCCTACTTAGATTATTATGAAAGGAGCTATTACTTACCTCAGCCATAGGGTATGAACAGAGAAGACAGACAACTTTTGTACTACTTGAGTGAGGAAGGCTATTTGGCTTCTTTTATGTTTTTCTTCCCCTTAGATCAATTTTCATAATCTGGTTTTGTTACTAATTAAAAATATATGAAATAGGGGTTCAAATGCTTTCAGACTTTTGTGGATCTTAGATTATCTGTTCTTCTCCTCTCTTTATTAACATGGAGAATGGAGAATGGATTGTACTACAGAGTCAAAATGACCTCTAGAAAGAAGTATTATTTCAGTTTCCTTGCCTGTAAATAGCTAATGTGACATCCCTAGGGCAAATTACTTTTAATGATTTAATTACATTTATGGTTTTAAGCCATATTCCACCCAAACCACATACACAAAAAATAACAATTAAAATATTTAATATGAAACCCAGCAGGAGTCCTTGTTTCTGAAAATTTTTGCAAAGTCTATAGTTATTTGAAGATACTTTTACCAAGTTGAAACTTGTGATCACATAGACATAGAAGTCTGTTGAGACTTCACACATGAACTGAGATCAACTGTTAAAAAAAATATTCATAGGGAAGGTTTTTAGGGGCATGGTATTTGGCTAAGAACATTCACATTTTATAATACCACGTAAGCTAGAATGGATTTTACCTGGATTCCTTGGAATTCGCTTTCTGCGGTCTCGGAATGCTGCACCGGATTGTAGAGCTTCTAGAAGATTATCCATCACTCCAGTCTCATCACCCTCTGGAGGGGAAAGGAGAAATCAGAATTAATCTGGGAGCAATTAAAGTTAAACTACAGGAAAATAAAGGGAAAAACTCCTGTCAGATTTACATAATATCCCTAAATTAAAGACATATATCTGTTTAAGCATAATGGACCCTGTCAGTTTCTATCACCACAGACTACTTTGCTTATTATGCACCATAAAGCAAAATTCATGGCAATCCCACTGTTCTTTCAACTTAAGGACCTTGTCTTTTGTATTATTGATGACACACTCAGTATGCAAATAAACAGTAGCTGAACAGCTACTGCTGCCTTCCTGTTAAGATTCTTACAAGACATTCCTAAGCAAGAAACCACTGACCTGACTTAATACAATCAATGTGCAGGGCATGATTTGATGAAGCGAGTTACACAAGGTTAAATACTGATTGTATTAATACCTTCAGCATTCAACCATCATCTGCGATTATCTCAAAAGACACTATTTGCAAAACACATTTGCATTCAATTCATATCTAATCCATATCATTTACCCATTTCAAAATGCTGACATTGTAGAAGGAAAAGGTGACCAAATCATTTGAAAGGCCACATTTTACATTTGAGAGACATTAGCCAGAGTCTCATCATCCCTTTTAGAATGCTGCTGTGTTTCTAATTTATTCCTAATGGAAAGAATTGTTAAGATTCCATGAGCAGGGTATTCAAAAGATGTACATGGAAATTCCTAATGGAAATGCACTTAAAACATTTTACCCTACTCTTATCTTTGACAATTCTGGCCATCAAAAACACGTTTAAGATTTATTAGAGCCTTTTCCTCAAGGTGTTTATTGCCAGAAACTCTACTACACTGTGTGGACAATCCACAAGTGAGCTGAGTCCCATCTTCCCATCTGGCCTAGCTGATGATAAAGAGGATCCTAACTGGTTAATTTGAGTGGTAGCTAAATGTGTGGGTCTGGGGTAGAGTACATTTGTAGGCAGAAGGGTTAAGAGAAGAAGACAGGAGTGAGGGAGAAGAAACTTTCTGATGCTATTCTAAAGTTCAATTTAAATCCTACTTTGTTTAAAGAATGACTATGGGGTGTCAGATCACAGAAGAAAAAATTCTTTTATGGGACACGAACAAGCTAAAATCTTTTTTGATTATGCCCTTTATTTGACTTGAGATTTCTTCAATGTTACATCAATCATTTGTTCTTTTATAATGAATTCACTAGGACATGATATTAAATAAAAAACAAAGGGAAGCACAGTGGTTCTCGGGTCTAATATTTGGTAAAAACAGAAAAAATAACAGGAAAGTAGAACCCCAATGACTAACCAGGGAAAGGGGATTATGCACATTTAGGAATATTAAAGCTGCAGACACATCTAAATGGTCACCTGCTTTCTATAATAGAAAGAAAAGAGGAACTGAAAGTAGTTTGGGATGGCTAGAATGTACCTGGGAGAATTACATTTTATGCAGAAAGCACTTTACATTTTGTTGTATCTTTTAATCCAACAACACATTGAAATAGGTTTTATTTCTGTTTTTCAGCTGGGGATACTGAAATTTAGAGTTAAAGCATCTTGTTTCAGATCACACAGCTGGCATGTGGAGGGGCCCATGTATGAACCCAGGTCAGTCTGACACCAAGACCAGCCCTCTTTGCATGCAGCTAGCAGAAGACAAAATGGACTGGGCATATGGTGACCAGATGATAAAAGATCATAATTCTATGATATGGGTTTGAGTACTATCCTATAAGTTAACACTCTCCAATAGAGATATATAATGCAGGCCAAAAATGTGAGCTGCATAATTTTAAACTTTCTAGTAGCCATTTAAAAAAATTAAAAACAGAAAAAAATTAATTTTCATATGTTAAATAAATGTTTAACTGCATATATATAAAATCATTTGTTTTTTACATTCTTTTAATCAGATTAAGTCTCAGAAATTGAGTGTGTTTTTATTTTGGCACATTTCACTTCAGATTAGCTACATTTCAAGTGCTCGTTACTTTTATATGGCTAGTGGCTACTGTATTGGAAAACATAGCTATAAGCAATAGGAAGTGACTTGATCAGACTTACATTTTATTTATTTATTTATTTACTTATTTATTTAATATAGTTTATTGTCAAGTTGGTTTCCATATAACACCCAGTGCTCATCCCATCCCAAGTGCCCTCCTTCCTCCATGCCCATCACCCATTTTAAAGCTCTGAGAAAATATGATTATTTTTTGAAGAGTATTTAGGTAGAGATATCCAGTAAGCAGTTGAAGATATCAGTCTGAAACCCAGGAGTGAAGTTTGGGCTGAAGCTAAAGATTTGAATACTGTTGGAAGATGCATGAGATCACCCTGAGATACTATATGAGAAGAGAAGAGAGCATAGGATGCAATTCCTGAGAACCCCAATTTTTATTAGGCAGTCAGGAGAAGTAGAATTGCAGAGAAGACATAAAGGAATTTCTAGAGATATAGAAGTACAACCAGAAACGAACCATAGTATAACTGAATTTCATGTATCCTTATAAAAAATAGTCATTATAAATACTATGTAAAAAAATAAATTTATGTATGAAAGTGAAAAAACAGACTACAAAACAGTATGTATTTGTGACTTTACATAAATAATGTAAAAAAATTTATAACATAATGACACGAAGGCTGTTTCATTACAATTCTTTAATGCAAGTATATTGTATATATACTAAAATGATGGAACAAATATGATATAGAGAGGAATTAAAAACAAATCCCTTTACTTAATTAATAGTTGCCATCTGACAACACCTGTCAAAATATTATGCTAGATTATGGTTTCTAAACCTTTTCTTCCCCACTATCATTTCTCTCTTCCCTCTGAGGAGCCTTTTTAGATATTTTTCCTCATCCCTCCACCATTTAAATTTAATACAACAGATGTACTGCATATCTGTTTATATAGTGTGGCCCTTTGGAGGGTCACAAACAATTGTAATATCTAAGCTTTTTCTCTGCCCACTTCCCCAAGAACCAATATTCATCCACTTGGGGGTGATATACTGTCTCTGCTGAGAAGGCATGTGCTAGATAGTTGTTAAAAAAAAAAAAAAGAAAAGAAAAAAAAGGCTAGGTCTCTCTAAATATCATGATGTATTGAAAGAAAGAAATGTAGGTTTCAGTCTACCATTAGTTTTTCATTTGCTTCATAACTTTTCATAAGAGTTAAATTTCCTGGAATACCTAACCTGAAGGAATGAAGGGTTTATAAATATATCATAGAACTGATTTATATTTCAGTTACTCTTTCTAAAACAAAATGGGAGATAAAATGATCATTTGAAAGACATTATCCTTTATTTTAAATGAATTTCAGTGAAATTTCATATGCAATTGAATTGTGTGAGGTTGACAATTCACTCAGAATTCCCAAGTTCATAGAATCATTAATTCTTACTTAGATGTGCTTTGTAATGGGTAGCTGTTTTTATTTTCTATTTCTTGGTCTATGAGGTCAAACTCAGGGGGGAAAAGTGTCTTTTTTTATTGAAAAGGAAAATAGCTTTATTGAACTGCATAGAAAACTGTGTTTTCTTACATCTTTCAATACTTATTTTACTGAGTGAAAGAATACCAAGGAAAAAATTGGTAATGCTTTTTGGCCACTAAAGTGGTAATATATGGGCATGTCTGGGAAGTAACAATCCAGAGGCAAGTTTCTAACATTTGATCCTGAAATTAGATCACAGACAGTATTAAGGAGCTAGCTAGGAAGGTTACATGCAGTCCAGTGGGGGCTCTGTGTGAGCTACATATCTTTGGGTAAAATGAAAGGCATGGAATGTACCTTCTATTTTATGTTTCCAACAGTGTTGGTCATTCAGTGGATACAGAATGCCTGCTGGCCTCAAATTTTCATCAACATTTACCTCTGTTGTGTTGACTTAATTTCCCCCAGAAGAGTTTGGAGATGCCACAGATTAACATTAGCTCTAGGTAAATTAACTATCTCTGGTACACCTTTGTGCAAGACTATTCCTCAATGGGTAGCAAAAACTTATTTAGAGGCAATTCTCTGTGGGCTTCTCACATTTCTGTGCATTTTATGAGCACAGCATTGATGACCTTTCTTCTGGACTATCTTTTTATAGTAAACAGCCTTGAAAGACATAGTGTCTCCCTTCAGAGCAGAGGGTAGGTCTGTTTGTTTTGAGGACAGATTATATTTCCCTCTAGGGAAATTTCAGGCAGTTTGTTTTCATTTTATTATTAAAGATTTGGGTTCCCTAAAACCAGGTTCCTCAGAAGTAACACAAACCCACTGTGTGCATACCATCCTCCTGAGCTCACCTTGGCATCGCCATGGGGGAGTTGGAAGGCGAGGGAAAACAATATGAACATGAAGCTCACACTGCTGACTGTATCATGAATGACAGAATTCTTTGTCTCTAACTCTGGAGTCTTGTTTCTTGCATTCCTGAAATTATGGCAGTCTGATTTGTTAGCATACATGTAGGATAAAATCTCTGACCCTTCACAGTTTTTGAAAATGCTCTGAGGGGTGCTGGGTGGCTCAGTTGAGTAAGCATCAGATTTCAGCTCAGGTCATAATCTCCCGGTTCGTGAGTCCAAGACCCACGTCAGGCTCTGTGCTGACAACTTGGAGCCTGGAGCCTGCTTGGGATTCTGTGTCCACCCACCCTGGCCCTCTCCCATTTGCTCTCTCTCTCTCTCTCTGCCTCTCTCAAAAATAAATAAACATTAAAAAAATGCTTTGAAACCTCCTTTCATTTTATCAAACATTTTAAATTATGAAATCCCTTATTCTAAGAACCTAACACTTAGTGCCTTGGACATTCCCATTACCTAAGACCCAACTCCAGTTCATTACTCCTCAAAAATGACTAAACTAAAGCCAATACTATAAAAATTATTTCCTAAGATCCTAACAACCTGGGCATACGGTTTTAATTCACTATAGCCTCCCTGAATTCTCAATTGTATAATTAAGGCTTTCTGGAAAAGTTGAGCTGCTCAAAAGTTGAAGAAGTTATCAAAAACAAATTAGTATAAAGTGACCCAAAAGAAACAAAAGGCTTCTTACCATGTGAGGTAATACTTACAGAGACTATGTAATTTTTAAAAATAAAACTATGGTCTCTGTGGGCCTAGAAGAGTTGCGGAAGACTCTTCGTGGAAGATTCATGGAAGAATCAGGGCTTAAGATAAGCCTCTGAAAACATTACATTAAAAAGGTTGAAAAATGACTGGTTTGATGACACTAAAATCTAGATGTATTAACTCCTAGGATACATGCATGTGTTCACTTGCTTGCTCTGTGTGTGTGTGTGTGTGTGTGTAAGTTTACAAATATTGTAATGCATAGATGTTAAGTATACACTTTGATGAATTATGACAAGTACCTACACCCATGTAAGCACTACCACAAGCAAGATATTAAAACTTCCCATTACCCCCAGCAAGTTCCCTCTTGCCTCTACCACTCAGAGGCAATATTTACTCTGATTTTTATCATCATATATTAGCTTCACCTGTTCATATCATATAACTTTATGAGAGTAAAATGTGCCAAGGTTGTTTTGACTAAGTATAGCTACCTGAAGTCAGATATGCATGGTCTGCATGATAAGCCACAGTGAGAACAACACAGTGAAACATATGGGAGTTATAGTTGGATAGGTAAGATCAAAGTAAAGTTCTAAAGGGCTGTGGATATCAAAGTAAGAAATCTGAATGTGCTTGAAGGAACTCTAAAAAGGCAGCAAGATAGTGACATGATAAAATAACATTTCAGGTCAGCCTCATAGTCATACACAAAATGGAACAGAGTGGGAGAGAAATCAGTTATACAAAGAATGCAATTAATTTGTAGTGACAAATACTATTCTGCATATAACCCTGGGCAAAATTTTGGCATTATTGGTGAAGAACTTAATAGAAAAATAAAATTGGCTTTTTTAGCAAGGTCATGAGTAGTAGTAAATGGAAGTTGGCAGTGTAAGAAGGCAGTGATAAGTAGGGTACAAGAAAAATCAATGTTAGATTCAATCTTTTTCACACTATCTATTATGGTCAAGATTAAGACCATGCTGCAAGATGCATGGATTTATAGATGGCACAAAATTATAAGACTGCTCACCTTTCAAAAAGGAGAGAAACAAAATTCCTTCTCTGGGATCTAAAGGAAAAAAAATGAAGGCCCAAGGCTAAAAAACAGCTCTTATAATTCAACAAAATAAGAGGTAATAGACTAAGTTAATGGCAAATACAATGTGGTGAAAATAACACAGTGTGCTAGAGAACCATAATATCTATTCTGTAAGAGTAATACTAATACCACACATGAGTCAGAAATAAAGGAAGTCAAACCATTTGGCACTGTATCCACAGGTATGATAAAACCTGGGTAATTTGTATTGCAGTTCACAAACATCTGGAAAGCCTATACCTAATGGAAGGTTTTTGGTAGTTGTTTAATTGGAAGTGAGTGAAGAATGGAGAAAATGGTGACTTGGAAAATCAACAGATGGTAACTAAGATAATAGTCTTTTAAGTTATTTATGGCAATAAAAAGTATTTAAGAAAATCAAGATACTACTTCGAAGAGATTAAAAGAGGGCATACATAGAATGTATAAAGTTTTAAAGAAAATAATAAAGCAGATGTTCCTGGTGAAAAGAAGAAAACTTTTAAGAGGGAAAAAAGGACACAGGAGCTCAGAAGAAATTACCAGAAACCACAGGATGAGCTAGGGGCAATGTAGTAATTACATTACATGGCACTTGAAAATTTGTAAAACAAAACAGAAAAATGTTATGCTACCAGGTTGAGGCCTAGCACAGTGGTACCTACCAAAAAGCAAAATTAATCTCAGAGCAATTAAAGTTAAAACTACAAGGAAAATGTTGGTTAGAGAGTTCACTCATTCTGTTATCTCATCTCCTTGTCAGAACAGGTAATTAACAGTTTCCTATAGTGAGGCAAATCATCCGATCCTACACAAACCTCATAGTGAATACTACTCTTCCTTAACAATTTTAAGATTACTGTTTTAGGTACATTTTGTAATGAGATAAATACTGCATTAGGGATCACAAGATAAATGGGTATTCTGCTCCTAAGTGATTAATGGTGAAAGATGAGGTGATTTCTCCCCAAGTATCTACATGGTAGGTGATACCTAAGTTTGTTAGGGTAACTGAATTGATGTTAACTTTCCCTGATATATCTGTACCTTAAAGAGAAGCTTGTTAACATGAATGAATGAATTTCTAATGGTGGAGTTTTAGTGAAGGAACTTTTTTGGCCAGGGGCACATTTTTGACAGTTTGCCTATGTTAAGATGGCTTGATATTAATGGCAGTTAAAAAAACAATGTTTATGCATATTCATTTTTTTTCTAGTTACCTATATGCTAGAAGATTGGGAGAAGAAAATTACACATTCTATAAATAAACAAACACCCAATAAACCTGAATGTTAGTGCTTACCAGAAAACCACTGTTGATGCCTTTGGTAAAATACCTCACATTTTAATATTTTATATTTCAAAGACACTTTTGAAATACTATGTGTATCTTATAGGAATCAACCATTTACTAAGGGCATGGAACACTTGTGAAAGGAAAATTATGCAAAAAAATTTGGAAGAAGAATAAACTTAAGTCAATTCAAAACCACCGACCAAGGGAAATCTAAGCTACTTTCTGAAAAGACAAAAGAAAGCTGGTTTTGGAAGTAGGACTATTAGTAATATCTGTGATCTATTGAGAGCTTTCCATATGTCATATATGTTTTAAGGGATTTAAGTTGGGTCCCCATACCAACTTATTTTCAGGTAAAGAAACTGAGGCATATTTAGAAGTAACTCATTCAAGGTCACATAGGTGGGAGGTAAGAGAACCAGGATTAGAACCTGGAATATGTTTCTAGAGAAGGTGTGGGCATACTATAGCCCTAGTGGTCAAATCCAGTCTACTACCTATTTTTGAACAGCCCACATGCTATGAATGGTTTTCACATTTTAAATGCTTTTTCTTTAAAGAATATTTGTGCTACATGAAAATTTCATAAAATTCAAATTTTGTCCGTAACTTTTATTGGATGATAGCCATGCTCATTCATTATATACTGTATATGGCTGCTTTTATGCTACAACAGCAGATCTGAATAGTCGTGACTGAGACATTTTGGCCTGTGAGGCCTAAACTACTTACTACCTAGCCCTTTACAGAAAAGGCTGGCTCTAGAGTACACAAAGTCACTATCAACATCATGCTGGTATAGACACTTGTGGAGCTCGCAATTTGCATTTGAGATGCTGAAGGACCTTGGCAACTTCCATATCAGTAACACAAAAGCTCATCAGGGATGGAAGTTAGGAAGGAACATAAGCAGTCAATGTCAGGCTTCTTGAAATTGATATACCTTCATTTAGAAGGCCGAAGCCAAGAATGAGACAGGATAATGAAACAATTATACATACACTTCTATGTGGCATTACATTTAAGAGTCCTTATAGTCTAGTTGCAAAAGAATAGTTACAAAAAGATAGTTTTTTTCAAAGGTCAGTGGAAGACCTGCTTTCCTAGTGTTGAGTTCCCGTATGACAACCAATCTCTGCCTGACATGGAGTAATTAGGCTTCTTTACAGAAGACCCAGCTCCTTATCTATGGACTTCAACTAGAGTGTCACATCAGAATACAATACTGCACAATAAGCATAACCATCTTTATAAAAAATACAAACACAAGACTAGTGGTGGAGAAGAGAGGGAAATAAATAGTTTTAGCTTGCAGAACACCAGCATGAGGTCAAATGTATACTTGAATTTTCCTTAGTGCCTAGTACAGGTGCAAGGATAAGTGTGGAATGAAAGTGACTTTTCAAGAATGGCCCTCATGAGAGTCCAGTCAGGCAGTTATAGCAAATGTTATACACCATGGCAATAATGGCAGCCCACCACCAAGTATAAAAATGTTGTAAATGAGGGAGCAGGCACTCTTAATTGCTGATGCTGGGAGTATAGGACACAAGTAGACAATTCATCAGTTGCTACCCAAGGCTCATATTGTGATATTCTTCCTATGCTTATTAGATTCTATAGAGGGTCAACTCTCCAGCCAGAAAGGTAGTAATAACCTCATTCCACTTTTTGCAGAGGAACTTAAGTGCTGCTTATCAATTTTTAAAGCACAAGGAGTCTCACCTTATATATTTGTGTTTCTTTGGCCACATGTTTTTGAATGCCTGTGAGTGCACATTGTTGCAAATTATTTTACGCTTTTGATTTTTTATATATATTTTTTATGTATTTATTTTATTTTGAGAGAGACAGAGAGTGAGCAGGGGCAGGGCAGAGAGAGAGGGAGACACAGAATCTGAAGCAGACTCCAGGCTCTGAGCTGTCAGCATAGAACCCGATGTGGGGCTCGAACCCATGGACCGTGAGATCATGACCTGAGCCAAAGTTGGCCACTTAACCGACTGAGCCACCCAGGCGCCCCAACTTTTGCATTTTTTAAAAACTCAAAAGCAGTTTGTAAAAAGGCATGTATAAACCAAATGGTTTATTGAGCAGTTTCAATTCAGTAAAGGTATACATGTAATTTAATTCAGTAAAGGTATACATGTAAAAATTTTGTTTTCTACCACCACTCCTAGATATGCCATGTCAAATCTCCCTTTCATGTCTCTTAATGACATTTGGCAAGATTCCATAATTTTCTGGTTGTAGTTTAAATATCAATCTTATAATTGCTGCAAGGTGTTTCTTCCCCCATTGCTGGTTAGTTTTCCGGACCCAAGTACCTGAAGGGGAGAATAGGTGGTATAATCAGTTCCCCCACTCACTCTCTACCATACCCTACTTTCATGGAGTAACTAGATCCACAGATGGGGTGGAGCAAGGAGGAAGGAAAAGGAAAAGAAGGAACTTCAGTTATTTAACTGGCTACTGGTATACTCCTCTTGATGAACATGTTAGATGGCTTATAAGACACAAAGGTAGGGGTTTAGTGCAAGGATGTATGCATAAGTAAAAAGCAATTAGAAACAGCCTTCAGCAGCCTCATGAAGAACTGAAACACCACTCAAGATACAGTCATGGCTCTAACCCTCCAGCTACAACAATAGCCGTAGTCATCCGATGTTATTACTTTATTACCTTGATGTCCATTCATTAACACGTACAATGTGCACCTACTCTTATTATTTGTTTTTATCTTCTTTTCTGCCATTTGTGAACTAATTCTCTTTGTGTCTTTGAGTCCAAATTCCTGAAGAAAATCAAGTTGATTCAACCAGTACAGAGTAGACTTTTGGGAGGAGTGTTTATGACAGACTGTCTCTTATGAAATAGACCAGCCTACAGATGGTTGTCCTTGGGTAAAAAATCAATCTCTGGCCCAATTTGAAAGTAGGGGAGGATCATATGGCACAAAACATAGTCAGTAATGCTTAAGAGGCTGCCTATTGCAGCTTGCCTCATAAAAGGAGCTGAAGGTATGTACTTCTGATACGCATTATCATAACTCAATAGTGTAATTTACATTGACGTTTCAAAATGGGAGAGAGAAGGATTTACCTCTAAGCCTTGATCTAAATCCATCAATAATTTCTAAAGAGGAGTTCAATAATCTGCTCCAGGAGAGAGTAAATCTGACTTTGAGCATGGCTGGGTACTTTCTCAGTCAACTAGAATGGTTTGTCCACCCAGCAATCTCACTGCTGTCTCCTGATGGAGTTGAAACAAGTTGCTGAAAGATATTTATTTAGAAAGCAGACCAAAGTGTCACTGGACAGTGGCCTTTCTTTCTTGGACAGTGAGAAATGATCAGTTTCAAGGCTTTTAGTTACTTTCTATGATGGAGATGCTTTAATTTGAATCCCCATTATTAACTCTTATTCCCATTACTGGCGCAAATCATCAGCTACTCCAGAATAATGTTATTTACAAATTTTCCCATCACCTCAGATAACATGTCTTAGACTTGTTTATTCACCCACAGATTTCCCCACCCAATCGCACTCCTAATGACTTCTCATCCCAATTTTCTCATTTCTTATTATTCCCCAGGCCTGGAACCTTCATCTCCAAATTCAGTGACTAAGCTGTACCACTTCGTCACAAGCTATATCTCACAGAATCAGAGTTTCTTCTCCAAGTCTAACATTCATCCCTTAACCTGAATTACTAATACATGAATCAACTTGGTTAATTCTCTGTTTCTATTCTCTCCTATTACTAAACTAGAACTCTAATCACACCATCCCCTTTTCTAACATTCAGAGTCCATCAGATCCAATCCAAACTCTCTCTAATGGCCTTATTAATTATTTCCAGATTTTTTCTATGGCTCCTCCAAGCACACAGCCAGGCTACTTCTGTATCATTCTGTACATATCCTGAATGTTCACAGCCGTATGTCTTCACTCATCTACCCAAATTAAGAAATAAAGATTAATCTAAATTCTAAAGAAAAAAGCAACAACATAAAAGATTTTTACACCTTCAAGTTTAAATGGATAGAAATTTATGATAGATTATTACATGAATATTCTTTAGCTCATCAGATCTATTCAAGAGTTTAAATTCCCAGAGAGGAGGGGGAGAGGCAAAATGGCAGAGGAGTAGGGAGCTCTGTAATCTCTGCCCGCTGTCAACTATCAAACTGAGAAAGACTGAAGCCACAATACTCTGATCTGCAAGAGTGGGAGGAAAACACACAGAGTCCACATAGAAGACAGCCTCATAGGTGCCTGAGTGAGTACAAACTGGGGAAATAAAACCGGGCTGGGGCCAGAGGCTCTGAGGGGAGGGAGCCCCAGCCCAACGCAGGGCCAGGGAAAGCACTCAGAGCAGCGACGCAGAGCCCCAGAGAGCGAAGGAGAGCCAAGGGGAAGAGAAAGAGACTGAAAACACTCACAGAGTGGACTCTAGATAAGAGAAAAACCTCGGCCAGGGACAAAGAGAGATACTATTATGCCATATGCCACTGGACATGGGGAGAGAAATTCGTCCCCCTTAGCGGGATTATTTTTCCTTGGGCTCAGTGGCGGCGCAGTGATTACAGGCAGCGCCAGGAGAGACAGCTCCCTGAATCCCCCTACTCAATCCCGGCTAGAATGCCACCCGCCTACGGGAGTACATCATATCTCATCTCGGATGGTAGCATTAAAGTGCATGGAATGGAATTTGGAAACAAGGGGGGGTTTGGGAAAAACAACTTAGCCCGCCTGCAGCACAGGGAGATCAAACTCAAAAGAGAAGTTTGCAACGCGTAGTCCAAAAAGGGCTCGGGGTGCCGCTATTCTTCTCCCCGCAACCACCAAGGTGGGGCCTCTGAGAGCAGCACCTGAGACCTGACCTAGCTACACCAAACCACACCCATCTGTGCTGGAGAGCTGCTTTTTTTTTTCTTATTTCTTCTTTTTTTTCTTTTCCTTTTTCCTTCTATTCTCCATTACCCCCTTGAGTCTGGGAAAGACCAGCACTGATGCACTGTCAAGATTAGATCAATTCTTGCCATCCAGATATATTTTCCCTTATCTCATTATTATCTCTCCCTTCCACAGGTTTTACACTCTCAGACTGTCCTTTGTCTTTTGTTGTTTCTGTACCACCATGTTCCTTTTTTTTTTTTTTCCTTTCTGTTCTTTTATTTTTTTCTTTCCCCTTTGGGATTGCCTGTTTACTTGATTTGTCTGTGCCTTTACATGCTTTTGTTCCCTGTGTGTTTGTCTGTCCGTTTTCCTTTTCAGGGCTACCTCAAGAAACAAGCCAAAGTACACATGGTGGAGAGTCCCAAATATCACTGACTAGGGAAATAAAATAATCAAAGGCATAACAAGAGAAACCGAGAGACACCATTAAAAGAACGCTTTCTGAAACGACAGGCCCTGGACAGTCAATGAGCCTCCTTTAATAGAGCAATACTAACAGGTGCACAGTGCATAACGAGCTTTTAAAACTGACAAGAGACAGAAAGCTAGCCAAAATGACAAAACGAAAGAACTCTCCTCTAAAGAAATCCCAGGAAGAAGTCACAGCCACAGAACTGCTCAAAACAGATATAAGGAACATAACTGAACAAGAATTTAGAAAAACTGTCATAAAATTAATCGCTAAGCTTGAAAAAAGCATCAGAGAAGCTATTGAAAAAAGACTAGGGACCTACAAAATGGCTGTGATGAATTAAAAAAGGCTATAAATGAGGTGAATAATAAAATGGAAGCGGTCACTGCATGGAATGAAGAGGCAGAGAGGAGAATAGGTGAATTAGAAGACACAGTTATAGCAAAAGAGCAAGCCGAGAAAAAGAGAGAAATTGATACAGGAGCATGAAAAGAAAACTCGAGACCTGAGTGATACAATCAAATGGAACAATATCCATATCATAGGAATTCCTGAAGATGAGGAAAGAGAAAAAGGTCCTGAATGGGTGCTTGTCAAAATATAGCTGAGCACATCCCAAATATGGGGAACGAAATAGACATTGAAATCCAAAAGGCGCAGAGACATCCCTAAGATGTAACTTGAATCAACCTTCGACACGACATCATAGTGAAACTGGAAAAAATATAAGGATAAAGAGAGAATTCTGAAAGCAGCTAGGGATAAAAGGGCCCTCACATACAAAGGGAAACCTATGAGAGCGGCTACGGACCTATCTAACGAAACTTGGAAGGCCAGAAAGGAATGGCAGGAAATCTTCAATGTGATGAACAGGAGAAATATACAGCCAAGAATCCTTTATCCAGCGAGCCTGTCATTCAAAATAGAAGGAGAGATAAAGGTGTTCCCAAATAAACAAAAATTGAGAGAATTCTTCACCACCAAACCAGCACTACAAGAAATCCTAAGAGGCACTCTATGAGGGAAAAGTTGCAAGGAATACAAGATACCAGAGACACCACTACAAACATGAACTCTACAGAGAACACAATGAATCTAAACCCACATTTTTCAGTAATAACACTGAACATAAATGGACTGAATGGTCCAATCAAGCAACACAGGGTAGCAGAATGGATTAAAAAACAAAACCCATCTATTTGCTGTCTATGAGAGACACATTTGAGACCTGAAGACACCTTCAGATTGAAAGTAAGGGGATGGAGAAATATCTATCATGCAACTGGTAGTCAAAAGAAAGCCAGAGTAGCCATACTCATATTGGACAAACTGGACTTTAAAGTAAAGGCAGTAACAAAAGATGAATAAGGACATTATATAATAATTACAGTGTCTCTCCATCAGGAATAGCTAATAATTATAAACATCTATGTGCCAAATTCGGGAGCACCTAAATACATAAAACAATTAATCACAAACAGAAACAATCTTATTGATAAGAATTTACTAATTGCAGGGGATTTTAATAGTCCACTTACAGCAATGGATAGATCAACCAGACAGAAAATCACTAAAGA
The DNA here is from genome assembly GCA_028646485.1 of Cryptoprocta ferox. Lineage (NCBI taxonomy): Eukaryota > Metazoa > Chordata > Mammalia > Carnivora > Eupleridae > Cryptoprocta > Cryptoprocta ferox. The sequence continues at coordinate 43,354,188 of CM053579.1, read as the reverse complement.
AACAATGGTCCTGAATGACACATTGGAACAGATGGAATTGATAGATATATTTAGGACTCTGCACCCTGAAGCTAGGGAATTCGCTTAAAGCAGAGTTATTATCCATCCTTCTTAAGCTATTCCAAAAAACAGAAATAGAAGGAAAACTTCTGAACTCATTCTACGAAGCCAGCATCACTTTGATTCTCAAACCAGACAGAGACCCAACAAAAAAAGAGAACTACAGGCGAATATCCTTAATAAATACAGATGCAAAAATACTCAACAAGATACTAGCAAATCGAATTCAATAGCATATAAAAAGAATTATCCATCATGATCAAGTCGGATTCATTCCTGGGTTACAGGGCTGGTTCAATATTCACAAATCCATCAATGAGATACATCACGTTAACAAAAGAAATATAAAAACCATATGATCCTGTCGATAGATGCAGAAAAAGCATTTGACAAAAGACAGAATCCTTTCTTAATAAAAACCCTCGAGAAAGTCGGGATAGAAGGAACTTACATAAACATTATAAAAGCCATCTATGAAAAGCCCACAGCTAATATCATCCTCAATGGAGAAAAACTGAGAACTTTCCCCCTGAGATCAGGAACATGACAGGGATGTCCACTCTCACCACTGTTGTTTAACATAGTGCTGGAAGTCCTAGCATCAGCAATCAGACAACAGAAGGAAATAAAAGGCATCAGAATTAGCAAATATGAAGTCAAACTTTCACTTTTCGCAGATGACATGATCCTCTACATGGAAAACCCGACTGACTCCACCAGATGCCTACTAGAACTGATCCATGAATTCAACAAAGTCGCAGGGTACAAAATCAATGTACAGAAATTGGTTGCAGTTTTATATACCAATAATGAAGTAATAGAAAGGGAAATCAAGAAAATGATCCCATTCACAATTGCATGAAAAACCATAAAATACCTAGGAATAAACCTAACCAAAGACGTAAAAGACCTGTACAATGAAAACTATAGAAAACTTATGAAAGAAACTGAAGAAGGCACAAAGAAATGGAAGAGCATTCCATGCGCATGGATCGGAAGAATAAACATTGTTAAAATGTCATTATTACCCAA
>CM053579.1:43334896-43352596 GCA_028646485.1 Cryptoprocta ferox | reverse complement strand
TACAGGAAAAATAGAATGTTTTGTTTAAGTTTTACATATCTTCTCATTAGTCTGCAAATATGCTCTCTAAGACAAGGGAAGTAGGCCGGAGTTAGTGAATCTCTTTAACATAACTGTAAGTAATTAATAGCTTTTCCAGCTTTCTCACAGATCTACTCAGATCTTTCTGAAGTTTAAGGGTTTTTATCTAGTATATATGAGTATTTTAAGGATTTGAACTGTTTATTTGAGGGACATCTAGAATCCAGGGTGATATTTTCCCTTTCCACTTGAGAAGGTTTTAGCTTGAGATTTCTAGGGTTATTGGTCTGTTCTATTGTTTGTCTCACATAGATGCAATATACAGCAAGCAATACAGTACTCTGTGGGCAATGAACAGGGATTTTTTTTATTCCACACATTATTCACAACTCTGCAGTGGTTTCAGAAAGTCAATGTATGTCCCAGACACAAAGAAATGCAAAAACAGAAAAACAAGGATATGATTTTCATATCGTTGTTTAGAAAGTTAATACTATTGTGTATGGATTTCATCTTTATTGCAAAGTTATAATAATTGTTATATTTTTAGCAGCCATATCACTATTGATCAAGAATATACATGTCTATCTTGTTTCTTAATGAAATAATTATCTTTAAATATTTGGAGCTAACCTGTGAAGGGGAATTTGTATCAGGAAGGATAAGCAGTATGACTTTGTATGGATAACCCAATGTTTATTTTAGTTATATTTGTGACATCATTTCAGTTGCCTAGATCAGTACTACTTTAAGTGGCAGACATAATGAAAGATTACTATGTTTTGTACATAACTGTGGATTTCATTTTATTGTCAACAACAGATAGATGGAATCAAAGAAACATGCTGGAATTGAAAAGAAAAAGTTCTCTTGAAAGAATTTTTCTAATATATAGTTTTTGTTTTATGGTCCAAATTTAAATGAACTCTCATGCACTTATAGAGAACATTAAAGAAAACAAGTTCAGTTAATTGGCCTAAAAACCCACAACATGAAGGCACCAAGAGGATGACCATCCTTAGTGACTGAGATAATGGTCCAATATAGAAAATAAATTTAGAAATAACCAGCATCGGGGGCCTGGGTGGCTCAGTCGGTTGAGCGTCCGGCTTTGGCTCAGGTCATGATCTCACGATTCGTGGGTTTGAGCCCCGCGTCAGGCTCTGTGCTGACAGCTAGCTCAGAGCCTGGAGCCTGTCTTTGGATTCTGTGTCTCCCTCTCTCTCTGACCCTCCCCTGCTCACGTTGTCTCTCTCTCTCTCTCAAAAATAAATAAAACATTAAAAAAAAAAAGAAATAACCAGTATAATAAGTTTCTAGGAAATTATTAGGGGATGTTTTCAGTGTTGAATTCAAGTGGGATCAGATTAGAAAAGACAAATTGGGGGAGCACCTAGGTGGTTCAGTCAGTTGAGCATCCAACTCTTGATTTCAGCTTGGCTTATGCTCCCAGGGATATGGGATCAAGCCCCACACTGAGTTCCATGCTGAGCATGAAGCCTGCTTAAGATTCTCTCTCTTTCCCTCTGCCCGTCTCCCCTCTTCACATGCGTTCTCTTTCTCTAAAAAATAAAATAAAATAAAATAAAATAAAATAAAATAAAATAAAAAACAAATGTGAAGAAAAACATCACATCTTGCAATTGGAGTATTTTTTTTCACTTGCCACAATAGTATTGATCACTTGCATGATTCATTTAGAACTTCCTGGCAAAGGAAAATGCAAAGCACTGAAAAAGAATTATGGTCAAGTTGAATGCTGTCCACACAGATTCTATGCATTATAGATTATCCTTATGCTTCCAGTTTCTTAACTTTTTTTTCCTACTTGCTGTGCTTTGTAGTCCTGGGGCCCTTTGTACACCACTTTCCTCACTTCCCTTCTGTTGCTTCAATATCATGTTTTATCTTTGTTTCCCACCACAGTTATCTCAATCTGATATTCCACACATTAATTGTGGGGAAGAAAAACTGGCAGAAAAAATGAGGAAATATAATTGTGCCAACACTATTTGAAGTCTGTCTTGCTTCTCTTAAGCCTGAGCATTCTGTCTCTTGTAGGAAAACAAACAGGACTGACAATACTTAGCTGTTCCAAATAAATTCTCTGTTACTTTATGCAAAATTGTTCAGGTCTTGATGTCAGAGAGGGGTCAATGAAGGACATTTCAAAGAGACTGAGAAAAGTTCCTGGATGGACTCTTGGTTCCTAGACTTTTTGGAATTATGATGTCATCACTGCTAGAATTTATAAGTGCTCCTGGTAGTGAGTAAAGCATCAAGCAAATGATAAACCTTTTGTATAGCTACATAAATTATTTCATCAGTTAGTATAGACAGTTGTGAAATGACTGCATGATTTTTTGCTCCCAGAAAGTATACACTCAAAAAAAATCTTTAAAGAGAAAAATTCCTTTTCATAATATTCCTCAGACCACAATGGATAATTAATTTCAGCTTGACAGGTATAAACATGTTCAATAAAGAGGAGAGAGTTGGATATTTCAATAACTAGGGTTGTTTGGCAGGTTTGGTACTTTAAAAAAATTTTATCTCTCCAAATTCATTCAAATAATATATTAGATTTTACTGAAATAGGTCATAATTACATTCCACTGTAAGGAGAAGTCTTTATTATTAAGACATGTAATGCAAAATATTTTTGACAAGTACTTGTCTTACATTGATATGTTAATTTTTTCTCTAATGTTTTGAAAACATGAAACTCTGTTCATTCACTTTTTGTTTGTTTAACTTGGAGGCTAACTCCAGTAAATGTGATTCTGTGTGAACTTATCTGTTTATTTAAAGCAAAGCATAGCCCTTGGAAAGTAGCATCTCTTATCAATTATGATTTTTAATCACAATCATGCTTGTGAAACCTTTTTTATTATGCATTATGGATAACTTTTTAAATGACATAACTTCAATTCTTGACCATCAAATAGGTTTTGTTTTCTTAGTTGATCTGGCTATAAAAGTTAAGTATGGCAAAAGTTTTCTTAAAGTGGAAAAGAAGCACAATTTTTTTTCTTTTAAAGATTTATTTATTTTTGAGAGAGAGCACAAGTAGGGAAAGGGCAGAGAGAGAAGGGCACAGAAGATCCAAAGCTGGCTCTGTGCTGACAGTAGCAAGCCTGACACAGGGCTCAAACTCATAAACCATGAGATCATGGCCTGAGCCAAAGTGGGACACTCAACCAACTGAGCCACACAGGTGCCCCAAAACTGGATTTTGAAGTATGGCTTCTTTTCTAGTTCTATAACAGGTGGTACATGTCCTGGCATAATTGAAGGTAGAAAGAGCAGTGGTTGGGTAGGATTCATCACAGAATTTTACTTCCTGTGTGTCCAAACCTGCTTTTTTACCAATTAGCTATGACCTTTTATTCTAGCCTTAAGTATGAGATTATTAGAGGCAATAATTTCTGAAATATTTGTTTCTAATATTAGTTTAAGCAAATTTCTGTGCAATGCTAACTCTTATTTCATGGATGTTGTTGTGTGTGTGTGTGTGTGTGTGTTTTTCTCCATGTGCTACTTCTTTCCACTAAGCTGCTAAATATTTTGGAGAGGAATTAAATGTAATGTTTCTAGAAACCTGAATAGCTTGTGTCCTTTTCTGAGTGTCCTACTTCAGAAATAATGCAGCTGCAGTAGCATGTGCCTTTGTTTCTTCCCATTTCTCTCTGCAGGGAAGTTCCTGCTTTAAGGTAGGCCTGAGCTCTTTTATTCCTGGGATTTTTCTCTTCTAAATGATGTGAATCCTTCAGTCATGTTTTCTAAACCACATAGTTTCTTTGTTAACTTATTTCACTATGGTTGATTCTTCAGCTTGTAGGAATAATGAGGAGTGGGCAAGAGAGTATAAATGAATAATTACAAATCAACCGTTCCTGTTAGGAAAACAACCCAAAACAAAGGCTGTATGAATATAGTCCCAGTAACATGATCTCTAAAGATGACACACAGTGCATTTGTTTCTTGTGTATGTGATACACAGAATATCTCTACAGGCCATAAGATGTCAAAAATGCAGCTAAAATGAAAACAAGCCACTGGTACATTTTTCATGATACTTCGGTCATAGGATACATCGCTTCACATGAAAAGGTCTTATTTGACTTGCATTTGGAGCAGAGAGTGAAAGGACTTTGCTGAGGGTTGCCTTGTTTAGCCCCCTCCCTCTAATACATTTCTTTTATGTGATTCCTCCACTTTCATTTCCCATCTTACTTGTTTTCAATCTGAATAGCACACTTTATGAAATGGTCACTGCTTTTGAAGTTCATTCTACAGAGCTCTAAGTTTTACTGAAAAGAAAATTTTCTCGAATTTCTGTGTCTTCCTTGTAAAGGGGTCATGCTAATCTTCTCTGTATTTTTCCAATTTTGGTGTATGTGCTGCTGAAGTGAGCATGATAATTTTCCCAAAAAAATAGGTTATTGGACAAATTAGTTAAATCTCATTCAAATAATAGAAGAAGGCAAACTTGGCTTATTCAACTTTGACAACTAATTTGAATCTTTTGTGCATGCTGTCTTCCTGAAAGAGGCCACCACTTGTTAAATTTGAATAAGAGAGAACAAAAAGAGATAGTAGAATATTACTTCTTTTCTCTAGTTTTAAATTAATTTTAGATTACACAGAACTACATCTTCATTATTAAAGCAAGAAATTCAATATGTACTCTAAAGGGTTCTACTCTTCTAACTCCTTTAATAATGTCAAGATTCTGCATCAGAAGAACAAGGGAACTAATATTTTGTTGTGGTGGTATATATGTTTCTTCTTCTAAAATAACAAAGTTAAAAAATTCTTTTTTCTCATGTTTATGACTCCTCTTTGGCTAATTGAAACAATTTTCATGAATAATTTATATTACGGACTACCTATCTCATAAGCGTTCATGGAAGGAAAAATAAAGTTTTAAGATAAAAAGAAATAAGCCTGCTTTGAAAATATTATATATCATTGACAATTTTCATCATTTTTATTTTCTTAAAGAAGCTAATTTTGAAACATATAAATGCATTAAGTTGGAAATGAATCTTAATTATACTTGCACTGGTTATGCTTCATCATTAGCACTGGTGCAAGCTGATAATTTAAAAACCTCATAGATTTTTACTGTTATTTGTACCCAGCTGTGTCAACTATACGAATGATAAAATAATAATCAAAGGACTGATGGCTTAATATAATAGCTATTGTGCTTTAAATATCTTTTATCCTTTGACATTAACTGTCTCTCTTACTTTAGTATCTACTATTCAAAAATCTACTACTCATTCCTGATACTATTTAACTGGGGTTATTTAGTCCTTTGACAGTACTGCATGCTATTGACAGTTATCTCTTAATTTGCTTAATTTCCTGGCATTTTATATGTTAATTTTTTACTTTGGGATTTTTAAATGCCAGATTTGTGTGAAAAACCCTCCACTAATAAGATTTAGTCATATCACCTAAGTACTACAGGATTGTCCCAGATGTAATAGGGAGAGATAAAGAAGGGATCACAAATAATTAATTGCCCTGCTTCTTCCACAAAGTTATTACTACAAGCTTTAAGTCTCAGCTTTTATTGATAATGTAAATATGGGTTATGTAAGGAAAGCTTATACCTATTTATAATAGCATTCAAATCTGATTTTAGTAATTGCTTTAGGCCAAACCACTCCATAAACAGTCCCAAGGCAATTTGAAAATAGGTATTTGTTGTATAATCTTTTTTTATTGCATATGCATTTTATTTTATGACTTTTGTAATTAAAGTAATAAAACTAAATAATATTTCCTGGCTAACTAGCAGGTAAACAACTTTACACAATATAAATGTATTTTATCTTGTGAAACAACTGATGGTCATTCAAAAGGAAGATTGTTGGGGAGGGTTAGGAGAAGGTCATATTTTCAATTGGTTACCAAGCTTTTAACAAAATAATTCCTACTGTAATCCTAGAGAATTTCATCTGACTAAATCCCCACTCAAATGACAAGCATGGAGTGAGGGCTGTAGTCAGAAGAACAAAGGAAGGGAGGACCAATATCTGAATGAGTCCCCCCATGGGGCCCATTATGCCCTGGGTTAGCACCTCACATGATTACTTGTGAAAATACTTGGCACTGAGTGATGCCATATGTCTTATATTGTACTTGCTAAAATTGCTTATGCAATTTCAATTGGCCATGGTATTTATCATGTTCTATCCTCAGCATTATGTAGCATGGTTAAGCCTATAAAGCAGCTGCTTTTTTGTGTATGTGGATCAAGTGATTGTTATGCATTGTGCAACCATCAGTTCAAGTTTCTTGAGTGCCCTAGCATCTACATGAAGGGTAGTAAACGCTAGGCTTTAAAAACTGGTTTTGTGTTATTCTTCAAATTCAATATTGCCTATATATGTATAATTCCATTCATTGCTGAGCACAAATAAATCTGTTTTAATGTGAATAGAAGTTGCACATGGATATCAAGAGATACAAATCTTCTAAGATATTATAAAATCATGTTATACAGCTTAGTTTTTACAAGGGTTCAAATATAGGGGGCATCAGTCTGTACCATGAATTAGTACACATACAATTTTTACCTACAACACCCTTAAATATGGCTTCAGAACTGTAAACTTGTTTTGTTTCTTTTAAAGTGTGAGGAGGTGTGGAGGATAAATTTTAATTTAAAAAGCCTCTTTGAAAATTAGACTTGGTAAAATGAACTGTGTTGTATGTAGACGTATATGCATGTAGCTCTTTTGGTGTCTGGTAAGAACTAGCTGCCATTCTAGGATATTTTTTTCCATTCTCTACTTTGGCTATTTTACATATGAGATTCTCATTCTGCAGCTCCCACCTCTGTACTACTTCTGCCCTGATCCCTTCAGCTGCATTGTCTCTTCTCTTTCCATCTAGGAACTCTTATGTCCCATAATTTACTGAAGTACTATAATTGCAGCGTATATCTTTTATTACCATGTCTCTATCCTGTGCTTTTCTGTAGCAGTACAGAATATTAATGAGATTAGCACCTTTCATTAAGATGTACTACCCATTTTTTTGAGTGTCTATTTATTTTGAGAGAAAGAGCAGAGGAGGTGCAGAGAGAGCGGGAGAGAGATAATCCCAATCAGGCTCCTCACCATCAGCACAGAGCCTGATATGGGGCTCAATCCCATGACTGTGACATCATGACCTGAGCCAAAATCATGAGTCAGATGCTTAACCAACTGAGCCACCCAGGCATCCCAAGATGTACTACCCATTTTGAGCAACAGCTTTGAGTCACAGGATAAGCCTTCTACTTAATGGCTTACCTTTTCTTTCTTTGTTTGTTTTTGAAGGAAGAAGGGGAAATTTGTGATTAAAAAAAAGTATAAACGTCTCAGAAAGTCTACCATTGCAAACCCATCCAACCCTCCAAAAAAGAGAAAGTTTTGACATTGAAATGTGGGGAATCTTCATACTGATAGCACATTTTCCATACTTAGACAAGTAAATCTATGAGTTAATCACAAATGAGGCTACTTAAAAGTTGAACAAAGCTTTAAAGTTTTTACAAGTTATCATTACTATATTAAATCATTGCTACTTATGTCAGTGGCTTCCCATCACTTCTAGGAAAATCCAAATTTTTTACTGTAGCTGCAAAGACTCTGATCCAATTTATACCTACATAATCCTCTTGAATAGTTTTAAGGCTATAAGGAAATGTGGCACACAGCTATAAAACTATTATGGTATTAAAAAGATAAGCATTGTTTTCGATATATAGATCTTCCAGTATTCATCCCAGAAACTGGGGCTTTTGGGTAAAATCTGAGTAGTAACAAGTTAAGAAGATATGATGCCACAATACGTTTATTATTTTTTGGTCATTATTCTGAAAATAGGTAAAATGTTATGGTTTCATTTATGTCATAATTGATTAAGGTAGTGAACAATTAAAATATAAGCCAAAATTAGGTGTTCAATTAATAGAAATAAATATAGTATATTGAACTTCCAGTTATATTGCTAATCACATTCTTTCAATATTTAGTAAATTTAATATTTCCTAAATGAAACAATTAGAACCAATCTTATTTTAAACTTTCACGTCCCCATACTTCAGGTTCTAAAAAATTATAATTAAATGAAATGCTTCTACTAATACAAATTTACAAAGCAGTGGAAATATTGCCTGTACCCTAGCAATCACAGCTAAACCGTAGACTTATTTTTTGAGGCTACGTCTATAATATGGAAAATGTTACATTATCTTGGATAAGCTCTTCTTTATTTATTAGGTTTTTATTTAAATTCCAGTTAATTACCATACATTGTAATATTAGTTTCAGCTATCCAATATAGTGATTCAACACTTCCATGTAATACCTGGTGCTCTTAACAAGTGTACTCATTAATTCCCATCACTTATGTAACCCATACCCAACCTACTGACCCTCTGGTAACCATCAGTTTCTTCTATGATCATTTGTTTCTTAAATTCCACATATGAATGAAATCATATGGTATTTATCTTTCTCTGAATGACTTATTTCATTTAGCATAATACTCTTTAGCTCCAACCATGTCTTTGTAAATGGCAAGATTTCTTTCTTTTTTATGGCTGAATAATATTCCAGTGTGTGTGTGTGTGTGTGTGTGTGTGTGTGTCTATCTGTCTGTCTCTCTATGTATGTATGTATGCATGTATCTATCTATCTATAGAATAGATAGATAAAACCTCTTATTTATCTAGTCATCAGACAATGGATACTTGGGCTGTTTCCATACTGTGGCTATTGTAGATAATGCTGCTGTAAAACATCAGGGTGCATATATCCGTTTGAATTACCATTTTTGTATTCTTTGGGTAAACACCTAATCAGGTGCAATTGCTGGATCATAGGGTAGTTCTATTTTTAACTTTCTGAAGAACCTCTATACTGTTTTCTACAGTGGCTGCACCAGTTTGCATTTCCACCAACACTGCAGGAGGGTTCACCTTTCACCACATCTTCACCAACACCTATTTTTTCTTGTGTTGTTGATTTTAGCCATTCTGATGGGTGTGAGGTGCTACCTCATTGTGCTTTGGATTTGTATTTCCCTGATGATGAGTGATGTTGAGCATCTTTTCATGTGTTTGTCAGCCATCTAGATGTCTTCTGTGGAAAAATGTCTATTCATGCCTTCTGCCTATATTTTAATTGGATTTTTGTGGTATTCAGTTGTAGAAGTTCTTTATGTATTTTGGATACTAACTCTTTACAGGTATGTCATTTGCAAATGTCTTCTCCCATTCTGTAGGTTGCCTTTGAGTTTTGTTGAGCGTTTCCTTCACTGTGCAGGAGCTGTTCATTTTGATGAAGTCCCAATAGTTTATTTTTGCTTTTGTCTTTCTTGTCTCAGGAGACATAGTGAGAAAGAAGTTGCAACAGCCAATGTCAAAGAAGTTACTCCCTCTGTTCTCTTCTAGGATTTTTATGGTTTTAGGTTGCACACTTAGGTCTTTAATCCATTTTGAATTTATTTTTGTGTATGGTGTAAAAAAGTGGCCCAGTTTCATTCTTTTGCATGTCGGTGCCCAGTTTTCCCAACACAATTTGTTCCCTTTGGATATTCTTTCCTGCTTTGCCAAAGATTAATTGACCATCTAGTTGTGGGTTCATTTATGAGTTTTCTATTCTGTTTTATTGATCTATGTGTCTATTTTTGTGCCAGTACCATACTATTTTGATCACAAAAGCATTGTAATATAAGTTGAAGTCCAGACTTGTGATGCCTCTGCTTTTCTTTTCTTTTTTAATTAGTATTATTTTTTAAATTTTTTAAAATTCATTTTCATTTTTTGAGAGAGGGAGGGAGAGAGAGAGTGTGAGAGAGAGAGAGAGAGAGAACACAAGCAGGGGAGGGGTAGAGAAAGAGGGAGGGAGAGAATCCTAAGCAGGCTTCATACCCAGTGTAGAGCCTGATGTGGGACTCGATCTCACAACCATGAGACGATGACCTGAGCTGAAATCAAGGGTACTTTTATTTTTTTTTTCAAAGAAACAGCTCCTACTTTCATTGCTCTTTTCTATTGTATATTTTAGTTTCTATATCATTTATTTCTTCTCTTATCTTTATTATTTCCTTCCTTCCACTGGCTTTAGGCTTCATTTGTTGTTCTTTGTTTAGCTCCTTTATGTGCAGGGTTAGGTTGTTTATTTGAGATTTTTCTTGCTTCGTGAGGTAGGCCTATATTGCTATATACTCCCCTCTTAGGACTGCTTTTCCTGCATCCCAAAAGTTTTGTACTATTATGTTTTCATTGAATTTGTTTCCATGATTTCCTGGTTGACCCATTCATTGTTTAGTAGCATGTTGTTTAACTTCTATGTGTTTGTGGTCTTTCAGAATTATTCCTTTGGTCAACTTCTGATTTCATAGCATTGTCGTCAGGAAAGGTGCATGGTATGATTTCAGTCTTTTTGTATTTGTTGCGGGGTGTTTTGTGACCTAGTATGTGATCTATTCTGGATAATGTCCCACATGTACTTGAAATGAATGTTTATTCTACTGTTAGGATGGGTGTTTTGAAAATATCTGTTAATTCCTTCTAGTGTAGTGTGTTGTTCAAAGCTAATGTTTCCTTGTTGATTTTCTATTTAGATGATCTGTCTATTGATGTAAGTGGGGTGTTAAAGTCCCCTACTATTACTGTATTATTATCAATGAGTTACTTTATGTTTGTTATTGTTTTATATATTTGGGTGTTTCCATGTTGAGTACATAGTTACAATTATATCTTCTTATTGGGTAGACCCCTTTATTATGATATTATGCCCTTTTGTATCTCTTGTTACACTCTTTGTTTTCTACTCTAGTTTGTATGATATAAGTATTGCTACTCTGGCTTTCTTTTGACATCCATTTGTGTAAAAAATATTTCTCCATCCCCTCACTTTCAATCTGCAGGTGTCCTAGGTCTAAAAAGATTATCTTATAGACAGCATATACATGGGTCTTGTATTTTTTAATCCATTCTGACACCCTATATCTTTTTCTTAGAATGTTTAGTCATTTATATTCAGAGTAATTATTGATAGTTATGTATTTCTTGCCATCTTATTACTTGTTTTGTCATTGTTTCTGGAAATTTTCTCTAAAGATTTCTTTCTTATCACTTTTGGTCTCTCCTTCGCACCTAAAGAGTCCCCTTTAATATTTCTTGCAAGGCTGGTTTAGTGGTCATGAACTCCTTTAATTTTTATTTGTCTTGGAAACTATCGCTTCTTCTATTCTGAATAATAGCCTTGCTGGATAGAGTATTCTTGGGTGCATATATTTCTCATTCAGCACTTTGAATAAATGATGCCACTCCTTTCAGTCTTGCCAAGTTTCTGTGGAGAGATCTGCAGCTAGCCTTATGGCTCCTCCTTTGTAAGTTAGGGATCTCTTTTGTCTTGCCACTTTTAAGATTTTTTGTTTATCGCTATATTTTGCAAATTTATTTTTTTAAATTTTTAATGTTATTTATTTTGAGAAAGAGAGAAAATGAGCACATGCGAGTGGGGGAGGGTCAGGGAGAGAAAGATATTATTGCAAGCAGGCTTGTGCTCTCAGCATGGGGCCCAGTGAAGGATTTGAACTCATGAACCACATGATCATGACCTCAGCCAAAATCAAGAGTCAAACACTTAACTGACCAAGCTACCCAGGTACCCGTATATTTTGCAAACTTAATTATAACATGTCTTGGTGTTAGCCTGCTGTTGTTGATTTTAATGGGAGTTCTCTGTGCCTCCTGTATCTGGATATCTGTTTCCTTCCCCAGATTAGGGAAATTTTCAGCTATTATTTCTTTAAATAAACTTTCTGCCCCTTTTTCTCTCTTCTTATTCTTCTGGGACTCCTGTAATATGAAAGTTTTTAAGTTTGATGGAGTCACTTTGTTCTGTAAGTCTGTCCCCCTGTTGCATAATTCTTCTTTCTCTCTTTTGTTTAGCTTCATTAATTTCTATTATTTAGTCTTCTAGGTCACTAATTCATATGTCTCCTTCCTTCAGCCTACTGTCATTTGCATTAAGCCTCTTTCCAATCTCATTTATTGCATTCTTCTTCTCTGATTGATTCTTTTTTAACTCTTTTATCTCTGTGGTAAGGTTCTCCCTGAGGTCTTCTATTCTTCTCTCAAGCCCAGTGAGCATCCTTATGATTATTGCTTTAAATTTTCCATCAGGCATATTACTTATATCTGTTTCACTTAGATCTCTGGCCATGGACTTATCTTGTTCTTTCATTTGTGATAAATTCTTCCATCTTTGCATTTTGTCTAAGCCTCTGGCTGCTTCTTTATGTTAGAAAAGCCAGTTATATATGCACTCCTTCTTCAATGTGGCCTCTTCTCTCCCTTCATCACCAAGTCACTTGGTTCTTGACCCTGATGCATCAAAGAATTGGAGACCTGAGACCAGAATTTATCAAGGAGATAAGTATGTACACTTTAAACAGCGAAAATGGGCAAATGCCAGAGCATGACTAGCAATGGCACGGAGAAGCTCTAACTGTATCTTTTTAAGCCAACTTTGTGTACATGTATATTTGGCTTCGATTGACATTTTTGATTGACAGCTAGCAGTTATTTAACATTTTGGCTTCTGCACATGCACCTACCCATGATGTATTGTATGCTTTTATGTATTGTATATTTATGAATTTCTAATGAGCTTTTGCTGTGACCTTAAGGACAAGTGGCACCTTTTGTTCATATGCTCAGCTCTTGGCTTTTGAGCTAGCTCTGTGGCTACCCCTTTCCTGCTCTGTTAGCCCTTAGAGGTGGCTCTGAGGGAGTGGCTGTTAACCCTTGGGGGTGGCTCCCAGTGTGTGGCCAGCATCTGCTTTGTTCCTCCTTACTCTTGCCTAACTAACTGCCTAACACCTTTAGTTGTGAAGTTTGTTCTGTCAGTGTTCAGGCTGATTTCTGAGGTATTTAGCACAATCTGATAGTTATCTAGTTGTGTTCATGGGAGGAGATAACTCTAGGGTCCGCCTACTCTGCTGCCATCCTGGTTTTCTGGCTTTTTTTTCACTCCTAGCAAATACTGAAGGTGTGAGTATGTTAAGACTCCCTCACAGCAATAAAAAGTGATAGCTAATATGCTGACTGCAGTGGAGGAAATGAACTAATTATCAAAGCAGATAACATCTTACAACACAAAAGCACAAGATACAAAACTAGTTACAATTGATCTCAGCTCAGTAAAATATATGTATACAATTGCTGAAAAAATCAGAATGAAATACATCAAAATATTAAGTCCCTGTAGCTATATCACAGTATTATGAGTGGTTTTTACTTTCTTCCAACTTTTCATAATATTGTTTCATGACCATGTATTGATTGTATCATCATAATAAATAAAATAATAATTTAAATATTTTTAAAATATTTCAAAAAGAAACACACAGACACACCTTAAGTATGCCCTTGTTGGATTTAGAGCACAGCACAATATGTGATGTTCATGATAATTATGTGAATCAACAACGATGTGTTTTCTCTAGATTCTCTTTACATATGCAACAAAAGTCATAATATATCTGTGAAACATTTCTATATAAATAGCTAAGATAAAAAGTGTTGATATTTAAAATTTATAAACCCTCAGCTATCCAGATTAACAAATTCTCTGAGGTTTCTGGATAGTGGAGATCTTATTTTAGGTTTTTTTATTTTAAAATGAAATTGCTCTAAAGCTATGTGTCCTATTAAATTATGCAATATTATTATATCTAAGCTTCCTCTTTTAAGTGTCCATAGCTATTTATTGAGGCATTCTTCTCAGATGCCCAGGAAAACAGATGTTTAAGTGATTGTCTTTATTTTTCTGTAAATGGCCTAGTTAGATGTTAAAATATATCTTATTTTCCTCAAATGTGAGGTTTTTGCTGTTTCATATTGCCTTTGTTGGTCCACCCTTGCTTTTTTTGGACTTTCACAAAGTAAGAGAAGAAATATTTAAATATTTCCCAACTCTTGCAGATTATTAAAAGCAAATCATAAGTTATTCAAGAGATATGGAAAGCTTCCTGAGAAAATGTATACAACATAAGAAATACAGTATTTAGAAATCATATCCCCCTCCTAATCATGTTGTAATTGAGTCACAGTTGCTACTCAGTCCTGTCCTCTTAAAGGTAAAAATCACACAATAATAACAAAATAAATTCTTAAAGCTAATTCATTTACTTATAGAAGAATCTAAAATATTATATTCATATTTTATGTATACAGTATGCTTGTAGCATTATTTGAGTATTCATTACTGCTTAGCAATCTCCTTGTTCATTGTACACTGAATCACATGCCTTGGCAGTGTTCCAGCTTTCCTCTACTCTCCCCAGTCCTTCAAATTAAAAACCACACCCTTCAATCTCAGTAAATTACCTTATGTTCAGAGTTCCCTCAATTTCTTTCACTATCCCTTCCTGAGACCCGCATTATACTCTTCATCTTACTCTTTTTAACGCCCTTCAGAATCATGTGTCATGAGTTATCCTATGTTTTTTTCTTCTTAATGTCTTGCTTTAAATTGATTTATTTTTCCTAAAAAAAAAAAGGATGAGGTCTTTCTTTTACTTTAAAAGGATCTCAGGGGTGCATGGGTGGCCCAGTCAGTTAAGTGTCCAACTTCGACTCAGGTCATGATCTTGCGGTTCGCTAGTTCAAGCCCTGCATCGGGCTCTGTGCTGACAGCTCAGAGCCTGGAGCCGCTTCAGATTCTATGTCTCCCTCTCTCTCTGTCCCTCCCCTACTCATGCTCTGCCTCTCTGTCTCAAAAAATAAATAACAAAACATTTAAAAAATAAATAAAAATAAAAGGAAATCTCATTGATAAATAAACCAAATAATAAATAAACCAAAAAAAATCTCCAAGCTACTATCTTATGTCTAGCTGGAGAAAACTGACATGGCCACACCTAAGAAGATACACACACACACACACACACACACACACAATTTATATATATATGTGTGTGTGTGTGTGTGTGTGTGTGTATATGACACCCATAGATGAACTTTATATGGCTACTGAGAACTTGCCTCTCCTAATTGGGTGGTTTAATTGGAACTGCTTCATCTGGTATGAGGCCTTGATGGTCAGCCAATCCTTTTTAACCCTTACTCTTTATTGTGAAATTTTCAAATATATACAAAATAGAGTAATATAGTAAATCCAGCGTCTAGCTTGAACAATGATCAATTCCTGGTCAATTTTGTTCTATCTATACTCCCACCCTTGGATATTTTCAATCCTAGACATTATATTTTTTCATCTGTAAATATTCTATATGTATTCATAAAATATGAGGATTATTTCTAACCTAACTAAATAATATTATCATACCTTATGAAAAAATATTTCCTTACTACCAAATACCTGGTGTTCACATTCTTTCGTCTACTACTTCCCCAACCCCTAGTTTGAATCAGGAACTGAATAAGATCTATTTATTTTTGTTATTTTCTTAAGTCTCTATTTTAAACCATGACATCTCTAGTATTTAGTTATCAATTGCTATACAACAAATTTCCCTCAAAACTTAGTGGCTTATAATTATAAATATTTATCATCTTAAAGTTTCTGTGTGTCAGGAATTTGGGAGCAGCTCAATTGAATGATTCTGTCTCATTGTCTCTCTTTGTGGCAGTCAGGACTTTGCCCAGGGCTGCAGTCATCTTTGGGCTTGAATCTGCTTTCCAGTTTACTTCTGCACCACATGAGCCTCTCTGGAGAGCTTTATGAATCTCCTACAGCATGATATATGGGTTCCCCAAGTGTAAGTGATCTAAGAGAGCAAAGAGGAAGCCATAGTACTTTATGTGTCCTAGCCTTGGCAATGACATAACAACACATCTGTCATACTCTGTTGGTCATACAGACTAATCCAGAAATGATGTGTGAGAAAACTTTACCAGAGCATGAATACCAAGAGTGGAAGATAATTGGAGGGGTCATCTTGGAGGCTAGCTACTATACCTCTTAATCTCTTTTTTATTTTAATTTTCCATTATAATTGAAAGAATCAGGTCATTTGTCTGATAGAGTTTGTATTTTTTATTACTGCATCCCAGTGGCATCATTTACATATATCTTTGTCTATCTTCCCACCCCACATATTTTCTATAAACTTAGATATAGAAGCTAAATCAGATTTTGGTTCCATATTTTTAGCAAGACATCCTTATTGTTGGTGGTGTGTTGTTTTATAATGGAGCACATGATGGCTGGCTGACTCTTAGTGTATCAGCAGCCATTGATGATCATTGTCTAGATCCATTAATTCAAAAGAGTGATATTTTATCATTCCCTCTTTTTAAAAAGCTATTTGTAATACTTTTATAAAAAGAAATGTCCCCTCATCAGCTGTTTGGTCACATTCAGGTATATTTCATGTGGAGAAGACAGAGTGAATGCTTGATTCTTTCTCTTTGTTTATCAGTTTTCAAAATGATTTCTTGGTTCCCTAGCATCCCTCAAAATAACAAGTGAGACCTGGAAAGCAACATGGATATGCTGAAGCAGACTGTCTGGGAATGGGCTCTAACGCATGGGTATTTTTAAAAAGCTACTAAGTGATTCTGACTTACTCCTCTGTTAACTTCTACTGGTCTCCATTCCCAGAATCTCACTTAACAGGTTTGGAATGAGGCCCAGGATTCTGGTTTTGTTTTGTTTTTATAATATCTAGATAATTGTCTTGAGTTGACAAGTTTGGGGAACATAAGCTAGACTATACCTTTTCATATTTACTGTGGCTATATGCATCAGTGCTATTCTCCCATGACCTGGGTATTGCAAGTTTGCCCTCCTACAACAAACTATTACACTGAGAGTCTGCCTAGCACACACTCTAGAGTTAGACTGGTTGGGTCCAAATCTTGGTTTGCCACTTACTAGCTTTGTGATTTTCAGGAAGTTAATCACCTCTCTGTCTCACCTCTCTGGAAATAATACTAGCATTCACCTCATGGTTGTTTGGGGACTAAATGAGTTAACATTGGTAAAGTGCTTAGAACAGTGCTTGGTAAGGATTTCTTAAATACATAATAAAGCATATCTCCCTCTGAGAGAGTTATCCCTGAATACTTGGTAGGTGGAATTTATTTATTTATTTACTTACTTACTTACTTATTTATTTATTTAATCTGTGCCTTGTTTTGTTTATTTGGCAATGTATTTTGCACATTCTTTCAAATGAGTGCATAGTTATCTTCCTTATTCTTTTGTACTGCTGTCTTGTATTTTTTAACTGACATTTAATATACCAGGCATGGTGGATTACATATTTTCTAGTTCCCTTAATCTTCATATCAATACTTTCAGATTAGGAGTATTATTCTTATTTTACATAAGGGAACTGAATCTCTGAGAAATTCAGTAAGTTACCCAACAAAATAAAACTGGTATGCGATGGTATAAATATGACGTATGTTAAAGAATCAGTGTGATGATTAGGAACACAGACTCCATAGCTTAGCTGTCTGAGTTCAAATCCTGCCATTTCTGGAGGAGGAGGACAAGATGGCGGAAGAGCAGGGAGCTCTGTAATCCGCGCACACCCGTATAGATTGAACTAAGAAGGACTGAAGGGATAAAACTTGGATTTGCAAGTGGGGGAAAGAAGAAACAGACGCCAGAAAGAAGA
>CM053579.1:43254353-43334396 GCA_028646485.1 Cryptoprocta ferox | reverse complement strand
TCACGTTCAGGTCCTTCATCCATTTTGAGTTTATTTTTGTGTATGGTGTAAGAGAGTAGTCTAGTTTCATTCTTCTGCATGTTGCCGTCCAGTTGTCCCAGCACCACCTATTAAAGAGGCTATCTTTTTGCCATTGGATAGACAAGACCCATTTTAAAAAAATATTGTACATGAGTCATCAGGAAGATGTTAGAAATCCACCCACATGCATCATATTACATGTAAAATTCAGCTCAATTGCAGCTTTACTCTGTGTTGTTAGAACCCAACACATTAATACTTAAGACGAATGTCCTGTTATCTAAGTCTTTCATTCTAAGTGAAAGATGTTCATGTTTTCTTATTAATTTCAATCTGTTAGAGGCAATTCACATCACTTTAACATAAAGATTGAGACAGTCATGTTCAAATTTTGGTTTAAATAATGAAATATATACCTGTAATTCACTATGGTATTTTGGGTATAAAATGTAGCTCTACTTTTCACATGGCATCAAGAGAAGTAATGGTTTAACACATGAATATTGTGAAAGTACACATTTATACTTAAGCCACTCCACTTAGCCAACGATTTGCATAAACTGGCCAAGTTCAGCTTGGGTTTATAATAGAAGTGAAATAGCAAAGGTATAACCACTGCAAGGTAAAGTTCCTTTCTGTCACCATGGTGTACAGTCTATATCTATATCTTGCCTAATCCTAATTAAATTGTATGTCTTCTGGGTCTAAGGATGAAAGTCTGAAGTTCAACCAATATTTAAGAAGTTAAAGTACTTTTTTACAGAACTTGTATTGTGAGATACAACCTCAAAAAAACCTGGGTTGTAGATTTTTTTTTCATTGAATGAGTAGTATATTTTAAAAACATATATCTTTTCAGATTAAATAATCCATTGTGCTAGAAAGAAAAAGGTAGGCAAATGAATCATCTCTAGAGTTTTTAGAAGGTGAATCAAATAATCAGTAAATTTGAGTACATTTACTTCAAGTGTCATGTGAAATAATATTTCCCTATAAATGCCTTATTGAAGGTGAATCAAATAATCAGTAAATTTGAGTACATTTACTTCAAGTATCATGTGAAATAATATTTCCCTATAAATGCCTTATTGAAATCTCACATTGATTTCTGTGTGTGTTTGACCCCTGATGTAAAGTGCGGGGACTATTATATAATTTAGATTTAATGATTGGGTAATAGGGTACTTTTCCAGTTACAGACTTTTGTGAAGTTTCCAATGAAGCAACGCTAAGAACTACCTCATCTCAGTTACATCATAAATGACAAAAACTCAGCCTTCTAGGCATAAGTCAGTGATAAGTGGAAGGGTGACTCTTCTAGATAGTTACTTATTTGTGGAATTTTCCAAAGTTAGCTTGTATCATAACCTTATAAGGAGAAACATTTTGTGAGAATCTTATGGTGTTGCCACAATTGTGTAACAATCCCCAAAGAAGCACAATGTATATACACTTAAAGCATTCATTTCCTAATGCTTACTGCTAGTAAAACCAAAATTTCTGTTCCACGTTATAAACTCATGGAGATGGTAATTATAATGCATTATTTGTCAAATTTCATTCATTTTTTTCAAAATCCCAAAGAAAATGTGACATCCTACTATGTCTTTGAATCTGATTCTGTAAATTTGTTTGTCTATAACACATTATTTAGTTTCTCTCCAGCTAGGTTTTCAAGCTGATGATGCTAAAATTTGTAATTCACATCTAGGCATATAGGTGTATTTGAAAACATCTAATTTGAAATTGCAGTTCTTAGAGTTAGTGCTAAGAAATATAATTATGTAAAGAATATTTTGAATGAAATATTGAATAAATTAATAGAAACAGTTAATTTTTCAGTGCATCCCCAAATAGTAGGCTTGGAAAGTGATGCTTTTCTACTTTAATTTTAAATCTTGTACATTTTATGGGCAAGAAGCAAGCTTATCCCTTTATTAGGCAAGTCAGATTAAATAGTAGTTCTCTTCAGAGAAACTAGGCTTATTTGATGATGATTTAATGATGGTTAAAAAATAACAAGATAAGGAAATTCTTGGTTCCTTTCTATAATTTCCTATCTTTTTTCCCCCAGTTGGTTTTTTGTTTTGTTAAATCTACAGTTAGATTATGATTGAATGCCTCGGGACCTCATTGTTCTTTAAATCCTGTCATTGGTTGTTTTAATTCCACTCCTGGTAGCCATCTTTAAAATACCAAACTTTTGGGGCGCCTGGGTGGCTCAGTCAGTTAAGCGGCCGACTTCGTTGGCTCAGGTCACGATCTGGCGGTTCGTGGGTTCGAGCTCCACACTGGGCTCTGTGCTGACAGCTTGGAGCCTGGAGCGTGCTTCAGATTCTGTGTCTCCCTGTCTCTCTGCTCCTCTCCCACTCCTGCTCTGTCTCTCTCTCTCAAAATTAAATAAACGTTAAATAAAATAAAATACCAAATTTTTTCTGTAAAAAAAGAAAGGAAAGAAGAACTGTGACTTGCAAGGAAGAACTTTGACTTACCAGGTAGCTTGCAAGCTATTCCAATTCGTTGTATTTGAGGAAGTCAATGCACCCCTTTCTTTTTCCTTCAAAATCAGTAATACTGCATATTTCCTTTCTGAAACAGGAAAGAACAAACCATGCATTACAGCTCTCTTATCTATGGCAAATGTATAATTCCTGAGTCCTTACTTTTGGCCTCTACCTTCCTTGGGGGCTACTTCTCTCTGATTAGTTTGTGGTCATCAGAGAATTATAACAGGCAGAGAGTATGTCTTACCTTTCTACTGGAAAGGTGTTGTCTACCCCATACAACTGAAACGAGCTAAACCTATGCCCCAGGAAAAGAAAAGCCAGGAAGTCATTTTGCTTTCTGGGAAGCTTCAGAGATCAGGGCAAAGAAGAGAGGGGAAAGCCTTGGCAACTATTCCGGAATTAACCTTGATTGCTAAACTTTGATCTAGTCTCTCTATGGTATATAATCAACCTCGTACATGAAAGCCAAATACTGGCAGTTGCAGAGTTTCTTTAAAAATTGTGCCCTTTGTTTGTTTCCTTTGCATGTTCTATTTCCCCAATTAACTTTGCAAGCCCTGGGCAAGTTAGTTAACCTCTCTGAGCCTCAAAGGCCTCATCTGTAAAATGAGTGGTTTAGAATAAATGATCTTTATGATCCTTTTCATTGCGAACATTCTATGCTGTGAAACTTCAAAGGTGTAAACTATATGAAATTAAGAGCCATTTTTTATAATTTTTAATCTCTCCAAAAGGCCTAATGTAACTATAAATTCACTACCTTGCTCCTGCTATGTGAAGTAGAGAATGGATTCTTGAAGACAGCTCTCACATGTACTAAACTAGATTAGAAATTAGACATTCTGTTTTAATTTCAGTTCAGGTTATTTATTAGGTGTAGATGTCATATGAACTTGCATGTTTCAATAATAAAAACATCATAGGAAATGAATCATTGGGTAAGATTATGTAACCCCATTTAGAGGAATAATACTTCAATGATTGGCTATAAAAGGATTATAGTTTGACCTTTGTCCCTCCCCCTCAAACTCCCCCTCCCCACCAAAAAAAAGATATGTTGGTGTCCTAATTCCCCGGTGCCTGTGAACATGGCTTTATTTGAAACTAGGGTCTTCATAGATGTTATTAAGTTAAGATTGAGAGCATACTGAATTAGAGTGACCCCTAAAGCCAGTGACTGATATCTTTATAAGAAGCCCATGTGGAGACACAGGGATCAAGAGACCCACAGGGAGGATGCCCTGTGATGATGGAAGCAGAGAATTCAATGATGTAGCTGCAAGCCAAGGGGTACCAAGGACTGATGGCAACCACCAGAAACTAGGAGAGAGGCACAGAATAGATTCTCCCTCAGAGTCTCCAGAAAGGACCAAGCTTACCAGCACCTATTTTGTACTCACAGCCTCCAGAGCTGTGAGAAAATACATTTCCGTTGTTTTTAAGCCACCCAGTTTGTGGTAATTCATTACAACAGCCATAGGCAAGTAGTACGGAAGGTCTGGACACAGCCTAGGTGAGAGTCCCCAAGGGAAACGGCTCTGGACTGGATCACTCGTAGATTATAACCACTGTAAATTATCTACCTTTAGCTTAGGACATCTTTATAAACTAGGATGGAAACTGATTACTAAGATTTCTTTTGGAGCAACCCAGAATTCCGTAAGAGATTAGGAACTATCTTGTATAAGCTCTAATCAGCCTGTCTCTTGAAAGCCACCTTTGATCCAGCATTTCATACCCACAAGCCTAAAGGTAAGCTGCAGAAAGACTATTCCTTAGAGTTACCGTCCACTTATTGATATACCTTTTTCTGTCTTATACAGGTGTCCTTTTTCTGTTTATAGTTAACCATTTATACAGTTAGATACAAAAGATCTTTGAGCTTGAAAATAATGTTTCAAAGAATGAACATTGAATAAATCCCATTTAATGTTTATTTGCCCATTGGGAATAATCTCTCACCTACTCTCTACCTGTGAAAACCTCATCCACTCCTCCACCATGCATAGCTCAGATCTCATCTACCTCATGAAGGTACGATTGACTACCCTATTTTGAAGTAATCAGCTTTCCATAATTACATAAATTATGCTGTGTAATTCCCTTGATACTTAGCAAATAGCAATATTTATTATAGTTTTGTTTTTATATCTGTGTGACTCATCTCCTACACTAGATTGTTTATAAAGGATGGAAATTAGAATTCATGCTCTTTTGTATCTCTACCCTGCACCTGCAGTACACAAAGAGCACATCATAAAGTATATTGTGATGAGTATTTTTCAACTATGGTGGACTGATTATGACAGAATCAACAATTTAATTCAGCAATTAACTGGTTCTAGGCATAGCCTTACACAACTCATCATTATTTGAATAAATTAAGACAATCTATTCTAAAGCTCTGGCACAGAATTTCTGGTTAATAGTAGCATAATTTATTCTCTTGCCTGTTATTTTCAAGTTAATGTTATTGCTTTGAACTCATTTTTAAAAGCAATATTTATAAATATAATTTGCAGAAGTATGGTATCGGTGGCCAATGAAAAGAATTGCTGCCAGTTTCAGGAAAGAAACTATAGTTCACTAGAAATTGCAGATCTCCTCACAAAAGTGATGGATTAACAACCACATACAGCATTATGAAAGCTA
The DNA here is from genome assembly GCA_028646485.1 of Cryptoprocta ferox. Classification (NCBI taxonomy): domain Eukaryota; kingdom Metazoa; phylum Chordata; class Mammalia; order Carnivora; family Eupleridae; genus Cryptoprocta; species Cryptoprocta ferox. Next base: position 43,329,216 of record CM053579.1, on the reverse strand, counting down.
GTTATACTTTGCTTAAACCAGCCTCTCTCTTTATGGCATTCCCAATATTTTTAAACAGCTAGGATATAATAATATTTTAAAAATTAAAGTATTTCACATAACCAAGAACATGATGTGAAATGAGCAACATTAAGCACAAAACAATTGAAGCTTCAAATACTAGAACAGTCAAGAATTTTAAACAGCCCAAGTGAATAAGGATACAATACTGTTGTGCTTCTTCAGATGTAGTAATAATCTGGCTCAGAGGTTAGCAGGAAGAGCTTTTATAGCAATAATGGCTCCCAGTACCATTTTTCTCTTGTGACACTGACTTACAAAGATGAAGCTTTTATTTGAAGAGTTGATACAATGCAGCTGCAGACAGCAGGAGGTGGAATTTGGCCAAAAGGCTGGACCCTCTTAAACATCTATGAGACAGGGAGAGTTGGAGAGGGAAAGACTGGGAAAAATTGAGAGAGAGAGAAAAGGAGGAGGGGAGGGAAAAACAGCAACAAAAAAGATTTATATTACCAATGACAAATCAAAGCTGAAAGTTTGCCATGCCTGTTGTCATTCATTGCCATTGATATTTAGAAAGCAGACTGCTGTAATAATTGATTTGATGGTCCAGCTTGAGTGGAAGCACTTCTGGGCATAGCAGGCCTCAGAGATGCCAAAAAAGAAGAAAAGGTGGGAATGAAATAATGCACTACTTTCTCCTCAGAGGCATGTGGCCCAGTTTTTAAGAACAGAAAAACATGCTCTGGGGTAGACAGAGTAGAATGGGGAGGAAACCTAAAGAACTTAGTAATAAATACAAAAATGACCATATAGCTCTAATCAGATAAAAACAAGCATTCAAACAGAGACAATGAAAGGACATATTTTACGGACAGGTGAATAATAGGGGAGTGTGGTGGAAATAATCTGATTTTTAATGGACTCTGTCCTTGGGAGTACCTTTTTTATATTTATTTATTTTTTTGCAGTTCTTTTGTCCAGGGACAAAAGTGATTCCTTTTCTAAAAAATATTTTAATTTTTAAGCTTTTCAAACTAGATTAATAGTTCAGAAGGAGAAAAAGAAAACAAAAATTGAAACTAAAAAGCTGTATGTGTGTGTGGATTATCTAAACATCATTGAATTTATTTCCATGAAGCTTGTCCTTAGATTTGTGAGTGGAGGGTGGTGTTCAAGCATTGCTTCCTGCCTATATAAATAAGTTAGGAGACTAAAGTGCCAGTTGAAGGAGGAAAAAGAGATTGAGAGAGATTTTTTTTTAAGTACTGAATTCACTACTTGACCTCTTAATCACAACCACCAATTGGATTGTGTGTCCTATCATCAACTTGAGGGCCTAAACAAAACCAGATAAAAGACATGGCTGTCAAAACACAAATTTTAATCAGAACCTCTTTGTCTTTTGAGAGAAATGTAGTTATTTATGCTTAAAAGTAGCTCAATACTTAGTTCGCTTTCTCTCGTTTCTTGCCTGTCACCCTTCTATCTTCATTTCTCCTTTCTTTCTTCTCCTACTTACCTATGTACATGTCTTTACTTAAACTTACAGAGAATGCCTGTTGTCTGGCCTCATTGAATCAGAGCAGACCTGTTTTATACATATGCAGCCATTATGCAAATATCAATACCCTCACAACATATCACAATTTATTCTCCTGATAAGTTTTCTCAATTACAGTGAGACATTGAGCATTATGAGATTTTTTAAAAAAGAAAAACAACCAAACTTATATATGACTTGTTTTAAAAAGATTCATGTGAAACTGATACAGAGAAAGCAATGTTATCTATGTCAATATAATGTATGGCAGTATTTCTTTTTTTTTCTTCCAAGATTTTTTAAAATTCAAATCAGTTAACATTATAGTGTAGTATTGGTTTCAGGAGTAGAATTTAGTAATCGATGATTTACGTATAATACCCAGAGCTCATCCCAACAAGTGCCCTTCTTAATGCCTGTCACCCATTTAGCCCATCCCCCCCCATCTCCCCTCCAGTAACCCTCAGTTTGTTCTCTAAATTTAAGAGTCTCTTATGGTTTGCTTCCCTCTCTGTTTTTATCTTATTTTATTTTCTTTCCCTTCCCCTATGTTCATCTGGTTTTTTTCTTAAATTTCATTTGAGTAAAATAATATGGTCTTTTTCTTTCTCTGACTTATTTTGCGTAGCATAATACACTCTAGTTCCATCCCTGTCATTGCAAATGGCAAGATTTCATTCCTTTTGATGGCTAAGTAATAGTCCACATACCTCTTGTTTATCCATTCATCAGTCAATGGGCATTTGGGCACTTTCCATAATTTGGCTGTTGATAGTCCTGCTATAAACATAAGGGTGCATGTGCCCCTTCAAATCAGCACTCCTGTATCCTTTGGATAAATACCTAGTAGTGCAATTGCTGGGTTATAGGGTAGTTCTATCTTTAACTTTCTGAGGAACCTCCATACTGTTCTCCAGAGTGAATTTACCAGTTTTCATTCCCACCAACAGTGTAAGAGGGTTCCCCTTTCTCCATATCCTCACAAACATGTTTCCTGAGTTGTTAACTTTAGCCATTCTGAGAGGTGTGAGGTGATATCTCATTGTAGTTTTGATTTGTATTTCCCCAATTATGAGTGGCATTGAGCATTTTTTCATGTGTATGTTAGTCATTTTTATGTCTTCTTTGGAGAAGTGTCTGTTCATGTCTTCTGCCTGTTTTTTAACTGGATTATTTTTGGGGAGTGTTGAGTTTGATAAGTTCTTTATAGATTTGGATACTAACCCTTTATCGGATATGTCATTTGCAAATATCTTTCCCATTCCATCTGTTGCCTTTCAGTTTTGTTGATTGTTTCCTTCTCTGTGCAGAAACTGTTTATCTTGATGAGGTCCCAATGGTTCATTTTTGCTTTTGTTTCCCTTGCTTCTAGAGACGTGTCTACCAAGAAGTTTCTATGGCCAAGGTCAAAGAAGTTGTTGCTTGTTTTCTCTTCTAGGATTTTGATGGTTTCCTGCCTCACATTTAGGTCTTTCATCCATTTTGCATTTATTTTTGTGTACACTGTTAAGAAAGTGGTCCAGTTTCATTCTTCTGCATATTGCTATCCAGTTTTCCCAACACCATTTGTTGAAGAGATTGTCTTTTTTTCCATTGGATGTTCTTTCCTGCTTTGTCAAAGATTATTTGACCATGTAGTTGTGGGTCCATTTCTGGATTCTCTATTTTGTTCCATTGATCTATGTGTCTGTTTTTGTCTGTATGGCAGTGTTTCTCAAAGTCTATTAAAAAATCATCAGCATGAGAATTACCTGGGAAGCTCATTAAAATTTAGATTTTTAAACCTCACCCCCAGATCTACTGAATCACAGTATATGGTTCCCAGGAGTCAACATTTTAACAAGTGCCACAGATTATTCCTCTGTGTACTACTGAAATTGGAACACCAGGGACATAATGGTTAATCAGATAAACTGGATTCTGATCCATTTTCCACCATTACTTGTTGTGTAAACTTGGGCAAATCGCCTAGCCTCCCTGAAACTCAGTTTCTTCACCCATCAAATGTAAATAACAATGATTATATAATAGGGATGTTCTGAGGATTAAATATGATAATTAATATAAAACACTTAGCATAGTAGCCAGTAATTATAATACAGAGATATAGTCTGTATTATTGATATTGTTTATCTTTCATGATTTAGAAATAGATTCTTTACTATGAGTTATTCATACTGCCTCCACTTAAAGTAAATATTAGGTTCTACTTCAATACTATATTAACCTATACAGTAATTTTTTTATACCTTAAAGAGTTTATAAGATTAATTATACCTATCACTTCATCTTACCCAGTTGGTAAACAAAACTATCTTAGACTATAATAATGGTACATGTTTAATCTCACAAGGTAAAATATTCTTATTAACTGCATGTGGACAACTAGATATACACATTATTCATATGTGAATGTAATTAGAGAGCATTAAGATACTGAACTTATTGAATGAGGGAGGGAAAAACACCTAGGATATCAATGTGTACTACAAATGCCAAAAGCAATTCACAATGTGACCAGCAACACCGCCTATCTCACAACCAGAGATAATCAAATATTATCATGTCTGAACAAGGAGAGTCTTTGTCCTCATAGCCTAGAATAAAAACAAAGATCACTAGATTCTTTTTTTATATTTAACTTCAATGCTTCCTAGCCCTGAATCATAGTCAGTTTGGGTTGATATAACAAAAACACCACAGACTGACTAGCTTGAAAAACAAATATTTATTTCTCACATTTCTGGAAGATGGGAAGTCCAAGATCAAGGTGCCAGTAGATCCTATGTCTACTGAGAGCTAATTTCCTGGCTTTCAGACAGCCACCCTTCTCTCTGTATCCTCATATGACTGAGGAGAGAGATGATCTCTCTAATGTCTATATTTATAAGGATGCTAATCCCATTGTGAGGGCTCCACCACTATGACCTAATTACCGTCCAAAGGCCCCACCTTGAAATACTAGATACTAAATATTAGCTTTCAACATATTAATTTGGTGGGGGACACAAATATGCAGTCTATAATACTCTTATTACTTCAAATAAACCTCTTACTTTCAGCATGTCCATGTATAAAATGGGGATGAATCATATTTGTCCCAGCTCAGAGCTTTGAGGGGAGAAGGAAATGTGGTAATGTATATAGGAACCATTTGTAAACCAAGTTCTATACAAATGTATGGTATTACTTCAGATCTTTTCAAATGGACTGAAAGTCCATTTTGAAAACATAATTATCAACTTTTGACAGTGACTGCATTCTCATTTTCCAGGCAAGTCCACAGGATAGATGAAGTTAGAATTTTTCATTCATCAAATCTTGTTGTGCCTTGTTGATTTTTGCTTGAGGTGACCAAATTTCACTGATGCATTTTTATATAGAATTTGTTGAATATTCCTTGGTCCAAAAGCGTTCAGTTTTGTGGCTTCAAAACTCCAATTCCCTGATCAATGTCTTAACTTGTGAAGCTTGAAATTTATCATTTGGCATTGACTTATGTGTAAATTTGAGTCAAAACTCAGTGTCCTTTAAACATCGTGGGGCCAGATTTTCATCATGGCCTCATTTTTACTGATACAGTTATGTATTTGTAAGTACAAATTGCCACTTTTGTCCTCAAGAGAGCACAAAGTGGTCATTGCACCTGCCATGGGGTAATCAAAGGTGCAAAAAACACTTCTACAAAAAGATCTTTATAACACTCCCTTCCTCTGTGTGTACAGGAAGAAAAGGAGAAATAATGCTATTAGTAGGCTCTGAATAGAGGGCAACATTTCTTTTCAAGAAAAGTAAACTGCATCTGATTTGTTTCTTTTCTAGAAAAAAGATTCGCATGAGATACTGAGTAATTTAAATCAGAAAGTTAATGGAAATGCCAGTGTCTTTCACAATTATCATTTTGCTGCAATGTTATATAACACTTTAACTTAAGCAAATGAGCAGTTTTGACTATTTAATAATAGCTTTTGAGAGCCAATTAAGGAGCTTACAGTACATCTGTAGTTTTAGTTGCCTTAAACCATATCCTCTGAGGTTACTCTAAACCAAGAGAGTAACATTTGGTTACTCTTTTTGCACCAACATTTGATTGCCCTTTTTTGCACCAGTGTTCTCTGAGTTCTTTTTGGATTCTAGAGCTACATAAAGTGATAGAGCTATAAGAAATGAAGCTAAACTCAATCTAGAGCTTACCTGTTATATAAACAGTATGCATGTTGTCAGTGGCTTATAAAATTATCTAAGCTATGGAAAAACTTCCTTGACATTTCATGGTACATTCCTTGTGACCATTCTGATCATTGTATGGAAGTTATTTGCAGAGCCTGATTTTACTCTTCTAATGATCTATGTATACACATACGTACATAAACACGCATACGCACACATACTATTTAGCCTGGCTTACTCAGATACTACAAAATGTGCCTAGACCAGTGCCAGTAGGCACTTTTTTTTTACCCTCAGAAACAGCAGACTGTAATTTAAGTGGGCAGTTTCCTTTACTTAGGTGAGCAATATAATGTAGGTTGATCTATGCATTTCCCCTTGAATGACTAAATTATAAAAGGCCATCTGGAATTTCCTTTCCACTTCAGCAGTGTTAAAGCAAAAAAATATTTCGGTGATACCCAGGTAACTGACAGGATTCCTATAGGCAGTTTGAGACCTAATATAAAACAAATATTCCTTAGAAGCCACCAGCCTAAAGGGTAAGAATCGAGAATTTCCTCCAATTAAGTTTTATTAATGAATTTGATGAAAAGGAAGATCTTAGAATGTAACTAAAACTGTATGAATGATGATAGGTAAGAAAGAGGGGATAAAAGTCTTTGAAAACATGTTTTCTTTTTTTTAATTTTTTAATGTTTTTATTTATTTTTGAGAGACAGAGACAGAGCATGAGTGGAGGAGGAGCAGAGAGAGGGAGACACAGAATCTGAAGCAGGCTCCAGGCTCTAAGCTGTCAGCACAGAGCCTGACGCGGGGCTCTAACTCACAAACCACAAGAAAATGACCTGAGCCAAAGTCAGATACTCAACTGACTGAGCCACCCAGCAGGTGCCCCTGAAAACATGTTTTCAAAGGATTGCTGTCACATATTAAATAAACGGTTTGGGGGCACCTGGGTGGTTCAGTTGGTTGAGCATCCAACTCTTGATTTCAGCTCAAGTCCTGATATCATGGTTTGTGAGTTTGAGCCCCGCATTGGGCTCTGTGCCAACAGTATGGAACCTGCTTGGGATTCTTCCTCTCCCTCTCTCTCTGCCCCTCCCCTGCTCTCTCTCTCTTTCTCTCAAAAATAAACTTTTAAAGTAAATAAATAAACAGTTTGAACTTGTTCTTGTCCTGGTGACAAGTGCATATATGAGCGAAGTACTACTTTGTTTCATTTCATCCCTTCCCTTATACTGTAATATCCATAGTGATGACCAGTCCTGGAGAGTGTTATTTTGTTATGTTGGAAACTGATTGTGTATTAGGTAGCTAAAATACAAGAGAATTACAGCTCACTGCATATTGTCAAGCCATAGAAACAGCAACAAAGATACCCAAATGAAATAAGCTCTGGTCTTTTCAAAGCAAAGAAGTACAAGAAAAGCATTGAATTTAAGGGCAGAAACTATTTCAGAAGGCTATTGCTAGAATTCAGATATTAAAGCCAGTAATAGAATTACACCTTTATGAAGGTTAAAAGTACAAATTGATTTGAATTACCACCATTTTGTGTCTTAAATTCGTTCAAATATTGAAAAGAAAGCAGAACCATGTTTCAGTTGACAATCTTCAAAGGAGGTAGTATAATGAATGAAAATAGTTCTTTTGTAAAACCCTCTTACAAATTGGTATGTTCTGCTGGTAGGTAGTTCCTTGTGACCCTGAGTTAGGAGAAATTTTTGATTCATAGTTTTCACTTAAAGAAAAAATAATTCTCATAATTTTATATTCCATAAATGAAATTTTAAAATGATACTTTTCATATTTAAAAGCTCCAAAATCAAGAGGAAAATACAACTTAGAGTTGTAGTTTCTTTCACTCTTCAATTTGAAGAGTGTGGGCCCATTTAAGAAAGAGCGTGTCCCATTGAACAGGGAGACAGTACCCTAATAAATGTTGGCTTAACTGAATTCATTCACATAATTGTGGGAATCTTATTAGATCTGTTGGCAGGAAAGAAACCCAAGTTTGATTTGTCCAATGTGAATTGAGGAAGGGAGATGAGCTGAGCATACTCTGTTCTGAGTGTTATTGCTGGGGATGAGAGTGAGAGCCAAAGTTTAGGATTTGGCCAGGACCCAGTAAGATACTATCACTGAGATGAAACTGTGATTTATCGTAATGTTCCTTCAGATGGTAAAAAGAAGAGATAGAATGGAGTTGGCCCTCCACCTGTGGCCTGTCCACCCTCCCCCATTTTTTTTAACTTGTCCACACTAACCTTCTCCTCCTTTCTCTGGCTTAGCCACTTTGTAACTATCACCACATTCTCTTTGTACTTTATCTTTTGCTTTCTTGTAGTTGTGTAATATTGTATAAAGGGCTTTTTCTATTATAAGGAACAGGGGCTTAATGAGGTTTTCTTCAGTGAGATAGCATTAAGGAAAACTAGAGAGAAATACACAGTGGCTGCCCTGACATGCCTCATCAAAACTAGAATATCCCAATTACAACAGTGGCTCTGTCAGTCTGACAGCATCTCTCGTGACACAATGACCACTCTGCTTATAGTCTTTCTTTAGGAGCAGGTGTCTGTTGTCCCTAACTCTACTTGTACCTTACTAATCTCTCTACTCTCATGCTTTGCTGCTATGGTGACTTAGCTGCTCTATTTTTGTTTTTCTATCTAATTCTTCTTTGTACTCCCTAACAATAAGTATACTCTCTGTTCTCCTTTCTACATCAAGGCGTCTGCTTATTCATGGCTTCTATTGCCATGTCACTTTTGTTTAACATGCTCTCTCTCTCTTAACTTCTGCTGCTGCCTACCATTTATATCCCTTTGTGCATGTGTATCAATCATTAAATTCCCCCAGGAAGGAATTTGTTGTTGTTGTTGTTGTTGTTATTGTTGTTGTTGTTCAGAACAAAGGGTTCCTCCTGGAAAGTGCTCCCCTGATAGTCTATATATATTTTTCTTCGGTACTTACTCATTATCTAATCTATTGAGGTTAGGGTCATGTGATACCAAGCATTGTGGTGGTTCCTCATTAGAAGGTGACTCTAAGTTATCTAAAAATAGAACAGTGTAAACTACAGGAATATTCTGTACTTTGAGCCATTACATCAGGGGTTTTGAGGTACTAGATGTTTACTCCTACCATATATCATTGAACCTAAGATGATATCAATTGTAAGATATATGTGAGTTTGTGAACCATTAAGAAAGAAAGAAATGCTGCAATTAAACCACAGCACACTATTATTAGATGCATCCTAGTCTCAGAGATATTATGGGGAAAATGTGCATTTTAAAAAAGGTGAAACAGGGTGTCTGTCATATATCTGAGATCATCATGGGATCAGTGGATCAAGTGAGCCTCCAGAAAAGGTCCCTAAGGATTGACCTATAGAGTGGGGTAAATACTAAAGGCTAGGAGCCAGATCATAAATCTGGGAGATGGAAAAGTAGGATATAGACAATAGACAGCCGGGCATCCATCTGCAAGTGAGGAGTAGACTAGTCATGAGTCCAGAGTGTGGTTTGGGCCAAGCATCTGACAAATAGAAGAAGGTGGATCCAAGGGAACAGAGGAGTATGTTCCCATACTGGCAGATCAGGGAGGTCTGTTTCTGTTAAATCCCTACTTAGACTCTGGGATCAGTTCAGTGGCTTCTTTTATCTTCTAAAATACTTCTTTATTTACTACTTATACATGAACTACATCTCTGGAAGTAGGGTTATTTCATAAAACAAATGTTGTATTTTGTCTATGAGGTTCCTAAAATAGCTTGCCCAGGAAGAGTTAAGCACAGAATTGTGAAACATTCATGAAAAATCTTTAGGTTTTGACTCTTGTTTTGTTATTAGGAGGGAAAGTTAGCATTCAACATAATTATGATCAATATGGCTACCTTTTATTTTTTCACCCATGAAAAATTTATTGCAGTAAAGTTCATGTAACATAAAATTCACCATTTAACTATTTTATAGACAAATTGTAAATGTATATTTCATTTGAAGAGTTTAATGTTTTCATTTAATACACATTTTTTTTACTTGTATACCGTTGAAATACAATGCTACATTAGCTTCAGGTATATAACATAGTGATTCAACTTCTCTATGTTCTGCTATGCTCACCATAAGTGTAGCTACCATCTCTCATTATGCAACACTATTACAATATCACTGATTATATTCCCTGTGCTGTGATTTTTATTCCTGTGACTTACTAATTCCATAACTGGAAGCCTGTATCTCCCACTCCTCTTCACCCCTTTTGTCCCTCCCCAAACCCCCCATCCCTCTGGCAGCCATCACTTCTCTGTATTTACAGGTCTGATTCTGGTTTTTGTTATTTATTCACTTTTTTTTAGATTCTACTTATGAGTGAAACCGTATGTATTTGTCTTTCTTAGTCTGACTTATTTCACTTGGCATAGTACCCTTTATGTTCCATCCATATCATCTCAAATGGCATAATCTTATCCTTTTTTATTGCTGTGTAATATTCCATTATACCCACCCACCTACACACATGCACACACACACACACATGCACACCCCACATCTTCCATCTGTCGATGGCTACTTAGGTTACTTTCATATCCTTTCTATTGTAAACAATGCTGCAGTAAACATAGGGGTGCATATATCTTTAAAAATTAGTGGGGTTTTTTTTGTCTGGATAAATACCCAGTATTGGAATACCCAGTAGTGGAATTGTTAGATCATACGGTATTTCTATTTTTAATTTTTTGAAGAACTTACATACTATTTTTCATAGTGGCTCTACCTATTTAAATTTCCACCAACAGTGCACGAAGATTTCTTTTTCTCCGTATCCTCACCAACACTTGTTATTTCTTATGTTTTTTTTTTATTTTAGCCATTCTGACAGGTGTCAAGTGATATCTCACTGTGGTTTTCATTTCCATTTCTCTGATGATTAGAATCTGATGTTGAGAATCTTTTCATGTGTCTATTGGCCATCTGTATGTCTTCTTTGGAAAAGTGTCTATTCAGGTTCTCTGTCCATGTTTTAATCAGACTGTTGTTTTGATATTGAGTTGTATGAATTCTTTATATAGTTTAGATATTAACCCTTTATCAGATACATCATTTGCAAATACTTCTCCCATTCCATAGGTTTCCTTTTAGTCTTCTTAAATGTTTCCTTTCCTGTGCAGAAGCTTTTTCTTTTGATGTAGTCCCAATAGTTTATTTTTGCTTTTGTTTCCCTTAAGAGACATTTATGGAAAATGTTACTATGGCCAGTGTCAGAGATATTACTGCCTGTGCTCTCTTCCAGGATTTTTCGGTTTCATGTCTTATATTTAGGTCTTTAATCCATTTTGAGTTTGAGTATGGTGTAAGGAAGTTGTCCAGTTTCATTCTTTTGGGCATAGCTGTCTAGTTTTCTCAGCACTATTTGTTGAAGAGACTGTCTTTTCCGCATTCTATATTATTCAACATGGCTATATTTTAGTCTCCATTATGTTGATGAAGTCCCACATTGTGATTAGTGTGGAAGAAAATTCTTACTAAATTTCCCTTGTTCTCCTGCCAAGTAGCTAGAGAATATGGTGTGGGTGGATATGGTGTGGGTGGTTATCTAAGGAGACCACTCGCTCCCAGGTTATCTCCATAGGATTCAGGGATAGGTTTACTCCAAGTCTGTAGATAAGAGATGTAGGACAGCTGTTTGTTAGGACAACATTTCCCTGTGTGTTTCCACTGAACATTTGTTTTATCAGATGTTGCTGTATGTCTTGAGTAAAAAAGGATTGGGTACAAACACTGAATAAAATAAAGTTGGGAAAAACAAACCCTCTCTTGCTGAACTTCTGAGTACTCCTCATTGGTTCCACAGCTATTATAGTCCAACACATCTAGTATAATATTCAGGTTGGTTTCTTGGGGCCCTTTCCCCTTCTAAGACCCCAATGCCTAAGATGACATAGGTAAGTAAGATAACTAATCCTTTCCTATATGCTTCAAGATTACTGTGATTCAGGCAGGGCACCTGGGTGGCTCAGTGGGTTGAGCGTACAACTTTGGCTGAGGTCATGATCTCGTGGCTTGTGAGTTCAAGCCCCGGGTCAGGCTCTTTGTTGACAGCTCAGAGCCTGGAACCTGCTTCAGAGTCTGTGTGTGTGTCTCTCTCTGCCCCTCTCCCACTCGCTCGGTCTCTCTCTCAAAAATAAATAAAAACATTTAAAATTAAAAAAAAGATTACTGTGATCCCAGCCCAGCCACCAAGTCGTCTCCTTTGAAACTGTGAACAAGAGCAATTTGGCTCAGGAGGATAACAAAGTGCCTAGTTATATATGTCACTGCACCAGAAACTTCATATGGAGATTTTCATAAGGGGACAAGTTTGGTTTCTGTTACTAAACCAAATTCTCAGTTATGCTATGGGGGATAGAATTCAAGTATCTAATATTGCCCCTAGAGCACACCTGAAGGGCAAGACTGATGATCCTGAACTTTAGATATCCTAAGAATGAGCTAGGCTTTAATAATAAAAAGTTCCCTTTTTTACACAGTACCTCTCTGTCCATTATTTCAGTACTACTTGTTATACTGTTATACATATTGGAGGCTAAGGTAACAATGTCTGTAAGTATGCTTGGCTTCCACAGTGGCCTTTACATATATATATATACATATATATATATATATGTATATATATATATATATTCTCTCTATATATATGTGTGTGTGTGTCTGTGTGTGTGTGTATCTTAACAGAATATGATAAAGTATTGACCAGTTTCAAAGCAACTTAAATAGCTTGCATTGGTTCTTTGGTGGTATATGTCTTACTCACCTTCCAGAGATCCTGACGCAGGTGTTCTTAAATCCTCCCCTTTGACTCTTGCACATATACCAGATCTTCTTGAATCCACTCTTCTGTTGCCTCCATTCTTTTGCTATTTATGCCAGACTTCTATTTTCCACTCTTCAATAAAGAAGACAGCTAATATGCAGGAAATAGTATAGGCTGCTGTTTTCTGAAATTAATTTAGCAGGCACTCCCCCATTAAGCGCCCTCCCTAAATCCAGCATCAGGAAAAAAAGTTTCACTTAAGTGAATGCTCCCCTTGGCTTCATGCCTGCTCATTTGGGTTCTCCTGCTGTAAAGTGAGGCACACTGACGGGCTGTTGTATAAAGATGAGTACTATTCTTTGGGGTCATGGAGTTTCTAAATAAACTGAGAATAGTGGCTAAAAATCAGATTGCCTGGAAGTCTCAAAGGAAATGTATTGAGTGATCTCATTCAGCCCCTTTTCAAAAATACTCTGTATTCTTCAAGTTTTTGAGTTTCTAGAGAAAAGTGGCGGATAGTAGTTGCAAGAAAAAGCAGAACTTTCATGAGATGTATAACTTATATGACTTAACTTATATATAAAAGTTTAATGTATACTGATACTATTTTAAAAGTTAAGGAGTTTGTTTTGCATATAGGGACATGTATCAAATTGAAGAATGTGGCCTTTTTTCTTAATGTATGCTAAAATGTTATATATTGAAAGATGGTAATTTATTTCCATGAATCAAATCTTGTGCTTAAAGCTAATTTCTCCCTTTTTATATATTGTCGTGATAGAGGTATTTTTGGAAGGTATGGAGTGATAGAAATATTTTCTGGCTTTTAGTAAATGTGAGTTTAAAACTAACTATTTTAGCTTAACTTTTCACCTCTTAGAACATTTTTTTAATTTAGATTATTTCTTCTTTTTCTTTTTAATTTGAAGCATAGCTCCCAAAATATGTCAGTTTTGTATTGAAGTAAATAAATTCATGAAGTTGCTTTCTTTGCAGCATGAGCGCCTAACAGCTAGAATAAAAATAATCAACCTAATATTTCTTGTTGCTGGAAAGTAATTATAAGAATATTACACAGAGGAAGCCATACTTAAAATGAAGGCTTCATATTGCATTTAAAACTCAAGTAGTACTTTCAAGTATTCTGTTTAGTAGAATAATTTATTGATGAACCCTTGGAGAACTAATTATGTTATTTCACATGAATTACAAATGTCTCATTTACCTGCATTATAGTCTTGCATGTGTCCTTTATAATTAATCATCATTAAAAGTTAGAAATGTAAAATTTTAAATGCAAAGAAGGCATATTTTTAAACAAAGTGATATAAACAAATACTAGTATTTAATTTAAGATCTATAACTGGTGTAGAGATTTTCTTCTCCTATTTTTACAAAGTATGAATCTGAGAACTTCTTTTAAATAGAGATCCTTCCTAAAATTCTAGTATAATGGTAAGTGTAAGTTGTCACAATAATTTTCCCTTTTATTTTTTAAACATTTTATTTAAATTCTGGTTAGTTAATATACAGTGTAATATTAGTTATAGGTTTACAACATAGTGATTCAACACTTCCATACAACAACCAGTGCTCATCACATATGCCCTCCCAAATCCCCATCACACATTTAATCCATCCCTCCACCCACTTCCCTTCTGATAACTATCAGTTTCTTCTCTATAGTTAAGAGTTTTCTTGGTTTGCCTCTCTCTTCTTTTCCTCTATGATCATTGGTTTTGTTTCTTAAATTCCACATATGAATGAGATCATATGGTATTGGTTTTTCTCTGACTTATTTCATTTGGCATAATATACTTTAGCTCTATCCATGTTTTTGCAAATGGCAAGATTTCGTTCTTTTTTATACTTGAGTAATATTCGTGTGTGTGTGTGTGTGTGTGTGTGTGTTTAACCTCTTCTTCATTTATTCATCTTCATTCATCCACAGCCCAGTCAGTGGATACTTGGGCTGTTTCTATAGTCTGGCTATTGTAGATAATCCTGCTCTAAACATCGGGTGCATGTATCCCTTGAATTACTATTTTTTGTATTCTTTGGGTAAATACCTAGGAAGGTACAATTGCGAGATCGTAGGGCAGTTATATTTTTAACTTTCTGAGGAAACTCTATACTGTTTTCCATGGTGGCTGTACCAATTTGCATTCCCACCAACAGTGCAAGAGGGTTCCCCTTTCTCCGCATCCTCACCAAAACCTGTTGTTTCTTGCATTGTTAATTTTAGCAGGTGTGAGACGATATCTTATAGTCTTGATTTGAAACATATCTTTTCATATGTCTGTTGGTCAACTGTATGTCTTCTTTGGAAAAATGTCTATTCATGTTTTCTGCCCAGTTTTTAATTGGATTATTCCTTTTTGAGATGTTGACTTGTATAGCTTCTTATATATTTTGGATACTAACCCTTTATCAGATATGTAATTTGTAAATACCTTCTCCCATTCCTTAGGTTGCCTTTTAGTTTTGTTGATTGTTTCCTTCACTGTGCATAAGCTTTTCATTTTGATGAAGTCCCAATAGTTTTTTTGTTTTATTTTATTTTTTATTTATTTATTTATTTATTTTTTGCTTTTGTTTCCCTTACCTCAGAAGATGTACCTAGAAAGAAGTTAGTTGCTACTGCCAGTGTCAAAGAGGTCGCTGCCTCTGTTCTCCTCTAGGATTTTAATGGGTTTTTTCTCACATTTAGTTCTTTGATCCATGTTGAATTTATTTTTAGGTATGGTGTAAGAAAATGGTCTAGTTTAATTCTTTTGCATGCTGCTGTCCAGTTTTCCCAACACCATTTGTTGAAGAGACTTTTTCCCATTGGATATTCTTTCCTGCTTTGTTGAAAATTTATTGACCACATACTTGTGGGTTAGTTTCTGGGTTTTCTATTCTGTTTTATTTATCTATGTGTCTATTTTTGTGCAGTACCATACTATTTTGATCATTACAGCTTTGCAATATACTGGAATTGTGATGCCTCCAGATTTACTTTTTTGTTTTTCAACGTTGCTTTGGCTATTTGGGGTCTTTTGTGATTCCATACAAATTTTAGGATTCTTTCTTCTAGCTCAGTGAAAAATGCTGGTAGTACTTTGATAGCAATTACATTAAATGTGAAGATTGCTTTAGGGAATATAGACATTTAAATAATATGTATCATTCCAGTCTATAAGCATGGAATGTTTTTCCATTTCTTTGTGTCATCTTCAGTTTCTTTCATTAGCATTTTAGAGTTTTCAGAGGATGGGTTTTTCACCTCTTTTGTTAGGTTTATTCCTAAGTATCTTATTGTTTTTGATGTAGTTGTAAATAGAATTGATTCCTTAATTTCCTTTTCTGCTGCTTCATTATTGGTGTATAGAAATGCAACAGATATCTGTTCTTGACTTTGTATCCTGCGAGTTTTCTAAATTAATTTATCAGTTCTAGCAAGTTTTTTTTTTTGTAGAATTGTTCAGGTTTTCTATATAGAGTGATCTGCAAATAGTGAAAGTTTGACTTCTTGCCAGTTTTGATGCTTTTTACTTCTTTGTGTTGTCTGATTGCTGTGGCTAGGACTTCCAGTACTCTGTTAAATAACAGTGCTGAGAGTGGACATCCCTGTAGCAGTATTTTTTTTATATCACTTTAAGCTTACTTCTGGAATTTGAGCTTCAGAAACTTTTAAATATTGCTATTAAATATTGTTATTAAACTTTTTAATATTGCTGTAGTTGCCTTTTCAAATGCATTTCTAAAAGTCATGGATTTTTAAGCTTTTTACTCTAAAAGTCACAATTTCAAGTAGGAACTGAAATTCTGGTAACACAAGTAGTATGCCAGTACAGAGTTCTCACAGTAAGTTTTAGTGAATTATTTAGGAGATGAAGATTGATTCCATTATGATTCTATCTCTTTCTGAAAATAACGTTGTTCCTATTACCCCTGCCATTTTATAGGAAAATATTAATATTCCAAAGAATGAGCTATTAGTGGTATTTTAGTAGGCAGAAAGCATAGACATTGAATAGTTTAAGTGAAATGTGATAAACTTCTATAATACAAACATTTATAGACAGCACATGCTGTAAGATGAGAGAAACACAAAGTGGAAGGAACATTTATTAACTGCTAAGTGCCTGGCATTGTTCTAAGTGCTGGGAATACTGAGAGAAGTACGAAATAGCCTCTTTGTTCAAAAAACATACATCACATGGGGTGCCAGGGTGGCTTGGTCGGTTAAGCATCCAACTTACACTCAGGTCATGATCTCATGATTCACAAGTTCGACCCCAGCATCAGCCTCTGTGCTGACAGCCTAGGGCCTGGAGCCTGCTTCAGATTCTGTGTCTCCCTCTCTCTCTGCTTATACTGTCTCTCCCTCCCTCCTCCCCCCTCTCAAAAATAAATAAAACATTTAAAAAACTTTAAAAAGCATACATTGTATATAAACATTCCAAAGGACCAACAGCGAAGGAATTCACAATGAGTCGACATATTATGGACTACTCACAGGCTAAGGTATACAGGCAAAGTCTATGTATATTTGAACCACCCTGAATAACTGTCATCTTGTGTGATCACTGGCAGAATTATAGATGGGGAATCATAGAGCCATAAAGACTCTTGGAGATCATCTGACCCAAATCTCTCATTTTCCAGAGGGTTAAATCTAGGCCCAGAGCAGGTAAAGTATTTTACTCCAGGTCACACAGCAAGTTAATGACAGTGGGCACTAGAGCTCAGTCTTCTTGGTTCTCAGTCTAGTCTTTTCAGAGGGGACAAACACAAACCTTTTTCTTTAAGCTTTCTCCCCACTATCCCCTTTACTTGAATAGTGAAAACAGTGGTACAAGAAGTCTATGGAAAAATGAAATTCCCCAAATAAGAAAAAGAAGCCCTGGATGGAATTATCATGAGGCCATTAAGAAATTGAAAGATAGGACAAAAACATGATTATACTGAAGTAGAGAGCAAATACAGTCCAAGAAGAAAATTAAGAAAACTCCAACAGTAAGAGTGAGAAAATCATATGCAAACAAAAAGGAAAGACTGAAATAATTATCCATTAGTGCTTATTGTATGGAAAACAGGCTAAAATGTCTTTGGTCTAATTTATACATTCATTTCGTTCCAAAATATTTCTTTTTCAAAATAGAGACAGCTGTGTTAGATAGACTCACATTAAATTGAAGAGCTCTCTTTTACCTTGTGCATTTGTACAGCTTCAAAGTGGTGATGACTGATGTGCATAATGATGACCCTGAGGCAGCTTAATTCCCCAAAGTACTTTTTGAACCATCAAAAAATTTTCTATTGTGTTCAGCCTACTTTTATTGTTAAATATATTTTATATTCAAATTCTTGGAAAATGGAGAGAATGTTTATGATAATCTCTCTGATAATTACCTATGAAATCATCACAGCACTTCATACCTTAGCTAAGCCACATAGTAGAGATTTTACTGGAATGAGCAAAAATTCTGTCATCTTACTTGTCTTCTCAGATATTTCCTTTCTAAGGATTTTTGGGCTTTCTTGTCTTGTTCCTTTTCTGATGCAATGTGGAATAGTCTGTCATAGTTTTAGGCTGTCCCGCCTGATTGTTGACCATCTCAATGTAATGATGCTTTTGAAAGTACATGTTGTCTAAATAGATTATCTTGCCTTCTGCCACCTTACAAATCTTTTTATATGATGGTAAAGGAAGATTATAGGGTTTTTATTGGCTCTCAAATGTCCTTATCATGTAAGTCTGCTGCCAGGCAAACATCCCAGATCCATTTTTTAGCATCCATGTGAATATCTGGTAAAAAAGAAGTTAGTGCTCATTGGAACTGCCTTTGTGAAGCAGATTCTGCATTTATTGTTTCTTTCACATGCACAATGACAGCAGTCAACCTAATTGACTATTACTTGGTCAGTTTCTGTGTCAGAAGTGATACCAGGTAAAATAGAGAAGAGAAATCCAAATTCAATGCATTTCTGTTGAAACCCAGAAAGATTTTGTAATAGAAAAAAACTACACTAATTTGAAGTTTTTCTGGATTTGTGTCCCCAAAGGATGAGCTTTTAACCATCAAATTCCTTCTCACAAGCTAAACCAGATTGCCATTTGGGCCTCTAAGAGTGAATTGCTAATAGGCACACTGACATAGTATAAAATGGATTGCATGGCTGTAGTAAACATAGGTCAGTAGAAGCTACATGGCTGTAATAAATATAGGTCAGAAATATGGTTCAATCAGTCAAATGCCAGTAAACTCTTTTCATGTATTATCCTTCCTAATTGGAAATCTAGAGAATTAGGTACAAAATGATCATCTTTATCAGTTTGAACATCGATGGACAATTATGCCTTTAAATGTCCAACGGTTATACTTTTCAATTAAAGTATTAAATAGTCCGTGAGGTCTACATTGCAGAGAAGCCCTCTTCTTCTGTGGCTGATGTTCCTCTTTCTTTCCTGTGTCATGTTTGCTTTGGAAATATCATCATTATGGGGCATGACACTAGTCATGTTAGGCCATGCTGCTGACAACGGTGACTTTCAACAGGGAAAAATAACCAGGGAAAGGATATCCATCATCATGTAATGTAAGGAGAAATGCCTCAAAGTCAGAAGCAATCTCAGCAGAGAACTGGAAGTAAGGAACCATTTGAGTAGGATTACAAGCAACCTAGATGTGCAGATTAGCCCTGGATTGAGGGCAATCAAGAATTAAACAATCTCTTTGTGTAAATGAGCATCATGTAGTTTGTAGTAATGGAGCCAATAGCCTCACTGGATTTTGAATCTATTTGGATATCAGGTAAAGATGAACATATGCACTACTTAAGAAAGAAAGGTCAATCCTGCCATAGTGGTCACTGAAGCATAATGTTGCAGGCCTTTTTGTTTTGTTTTGTTTTTTTGACTCATCAATCCTAGAACATTTAAACTTATCTTTTCAGGAAGTTGTGGGCTTTTAAAAAAATCTCCTGCATCTGTTATAACCCAAATTAACAGCACTTTAAAGCCAACTCCACATCTGTACTAACATATTACAAATATCAAATAATTTGCATATAAATAGAGATGTGTAGTTTCACTAACAGGGTCTCTGGTTTCTCACTGTACTTCCTATTTATTAGGCTCTATGGATTGTTTAGTCGGTATAACTCTGTATATCTGCCAATTGTCTCTTATTTTATGGAATGTACTGCTTCAATTATAGTTAACAGCCAGCCTGACAAGATTTGTTGTGGCTACAATGCTTTGTTCACCTCGTAGCATTAATAGTGGCATTTGTATGTTACCAAAAATAGACCATTAGATTCATCATCCTCATCCAAAGTAAAGTAGCTTCCTTGATTTTCAGCATAATGTTTCTGGATATCCAATGGCACTTTTGCAGATGGTGAATAAGAAGGAAATAAAATTGTAACCTCAGCATGTGCTGTAACTCTTGATTTATAGCTCATGAGAGTTGTAGATATAACTATAAAAATTCATCCATAAGTTCCAAAATTGTCTCTCTAATTCAAGTCAGTAAAGCTGAATTCCACCTAGAACTCATTCAATTCTTTTTCATTAAAAGTCCTGTCCAAGGTTGGTTCAAATGTCACATTTTTTGGTCATTCCAACTTCCCTCCTCTGAGTATTCTGACCTTGACTATCATTAGTTCTATATATATTTCTGTTCATGGATAACATTAGCTCTTCAAGGGCGTAAACCATGCTATCTTTTATTGCTTATACAGTCTTCATTGAATATATTCATTCATTTTTAAACAAATATTCAATGTCTTCTTCCTACTGTTGGGCAATGATCTAGACCAGAGGATGACAAACTGTACTTAGTGGGCCAAATCTAGCCTACAGGGCTGGAATTAAAAATTTTTGTGTGTACTTTTAAATTTTATGACCCATTTTCAAAGGGTCATAAAAACAAACAAGAATATGCAATAGAGACCATACGTGGCTAGCAAAGCCTAACCTATTTACTATCTGGCCCTTTAGAAGGAAAAGATTGTTGGCTCTTGTTTTGGATGCTGAGGATACAGCAATGAACAAAACAGACCAAAAAAATCCTACTTATGGGGAGCCTAAATTCTATTTATACATTTATTTTACACAGAATAGGAATACATCTTTGTCATCTCCATAGTACTTACATACAGTATGTACTCAATGAATATTTTTGAAATGAAGGCATACATGGAATCCATCCTCCAATAGCACACAATATGGACAAGCATTTCTATATATTTTAATGTATAATAATATATGTGTATATATAACACATTATATAATTATATATAATATATATATATAAATATGTATATGTCTATATATATATTATAATATAATGTACTTTAAAAAGTCTTTGTATTAAGAATCTTCTAGATCATTTTTAGAGAAAAAAATGAAAACACTATTTACTTGTCAAAGGCATTTTATTGTGGTACCTAATGAAATGGTCTCCCTTCTTAATGTGACTTTTATTCCTAATGAGGTCCTGATTATCAAGCCTCCATATGAGAGGTAATCATAATTATATTTCATTCTGAAAGCTTTCTAAAATGATGGATGTTTCATAAGATATTATTTTGTAGAAATGACAGTTAAAACAATGAGAGTCTTTCAGGGAGAATGACACCATTTTACTCCACTTTAGAAAAGACAATCTTTGCTTTAGACTCAGAGTTCACTAATATTATGGCAGTTTTTCATAAAGTCAGGCTATAGATTAGCCACTAATTCTCCAACACTCTAAGAGTGTACAGACCTTAGAAACTGGTGGTTGGATACTAGGGATGAATTGAGTGCTGAGAGGAGAGTGGAAGGGAACAAAGGGCCAGTGAAAGGATGCCAGAAGTGGAAAGGGTGGGATTTGTAGAGCCAGCAGATTATAGTGGTGAAAAAGAGGAATATGTAATTACCTTTTCTACCCCCTAAGTGGCAGAGTTTCCTACTCAGCACCATTAATCCCTCCCAGCACACCTACCCAATCAGTAAACTATTGTTAAACCTACTTATCCCCACCCCAAACCATTCCTACCATGGAGGAATTTACTATACTCTCTTCTTTCAAACATTCAAAACTGAAAGTAGATCAGGCACCAGATCTGAAAAGAAAAATCACATGAAATTCTATTTAAATCTTTATTTCCACTGGCCCTTTTATCTGAACTGCCCTTACTCCTAGTATCCTGCACACTTCCTTTTAGATACCACACTACCGTTAATCTACATACTTTTCTTTATTAAGGAATTGCTCATTCCCCATTACTAGCATAGATTTAGAGTTGACAAAATGAGAGTTTAAAATATAGTAATGGAGAATCTTAATTATAAATGAAGGAAATTGAAATCAGTACTGTACGTACTGAATTACTTTCAGTTTCTTGACCTTTGTCAAGATTAATGAGATTGCATATGTAGTATAGGGAATGAATAAAAATTTTAATAGACCTGCCTAATTTGTATTACTAGGAATTCTGTATAAATGGAGAGTTATGCCAGCAAACCTGACTGTACTCTTTAATTGCACCTACTGCTCCCTAAACCAGTCCACCCCCATCCTTTCCTATCTGTGGTTAATACATATGAAGTCATAACATTATGAAGTAACAAACATAGGAAATCATTGGTTTGTTCTCTAAATAAAGATAGCTTATTCCCAGAAAATTTAGTAATTTACTGAGCTTAAACTTCCCTTTGGAGAGGACTAGAATCCTGGTTAATGATGGAAAAGCAACATTTGTTAAATCAAAATTTGGCAAAGGATTTGTCTCTGTGAAGAGCTGTCTTTCTAACAGTAGCTTGAATCAAAGTTTCTCTTATGTAGCAAAACAAAGAAAGATCTTCTCCCTCTGGAAAGGTTCTAGATCTTTGAACTGTACTTCTAAAGGATTATACTCATGCATAAGAAATAACCTATCAGGCCATGAATATATTCAGTCAGTAGTATATATTGAGGAAATATTATGAGTGTAGTGCAGTACAAAGTATAAAAGTAGACAGCGTGTTCCCTTGGAGGAATCAAGACTTATAAAAATACAACAGTTGTATACAACAGTAAACATCGACTAAAATATTGTTCTGTAGGTTCTGGTGTATCCTAGGTTTTTCCAAAATCATCTAATTCATTGTCACATCGAAGCCCAAGAAATAGCCTCAGTGACCTCAGGGAAGGCCAAGATCATTGCAGTTTGAAATAGTCTGAGAAGGCTTCACAGAAGCAACAGTGGCAGTTTGTTCATCTTATAAATATTATATCATCTCTTTTCAGATAATTTTCTAATTATTCTTTTTGCTATTTCCCCTTGAATTTCTTACTACTTGATTTTTTTTCTGTTGTCCTTCTCATTCATTTATAATAACCCAGAATTGGAAGCAATTCCACATCTTTTGGATTAATGTTTATATGGTTTTAACACTGCTTCTACCAGAGTCCCTGTTCAAACACATTTCATTATGCTAGTTTCCAGTAATAGGGAATAAATTATTTCAGACCATTTGAACTCAGTAAACTCAGCATTTGAACTGATTCATTGTGATCA
The DNA here is from genome assembly GCA_028646485.1 of Cryptoprocta ferox. NCBI lineage: Eukaryota > Metazoa > Chordata > Mammalia > Carnivora > Eupleridae > Cryptoprocta > Cryptoprocta ferox. Next base: position 43,306,139 of record CM053579.1, on the reverse strand, counting down.
GGCAGCAAGTCTAAGTTTGTTGTCATTTTATAAACACTTGTTCCATGGTTTAAGGAAAAAATATTTTAAAAACCTCAACAGTTTACTTTGATTCTTGTTTCTTTTTTCTTATAAATAAAATAATAAAAATGAGCCATTCAAACCACCTCACACAACTTTCACAAAGCAAGACAGTAATGTATAATTTAAGTATCTTTCATCTGTAAGGCTGAGAATCATTGACAGGACCAAAGGGATGGGGCAGGGGGAACGGTTTCTTTCCAGATAAAGTGATGTTAGTTTTCCTCAGCTTTAAAAAAATTTATATGCAAGGATGGGGGAGATAGCATTTTTATGAATTGTTATTAAAATGTATTGCCATGGGGCGCCTAGGTGGCTGTGTCGGTTAAGTGTCCGACTTAGACTCAGGTCATGATCTCATGGTTCTTGTATTCAAGCCCCGCGGGGGGCTCTGTGCTGACAGCTCAGAGCCTGGAGCCGGCTTTGGATTCTGTGTCTCCCTTTCTCTCTGCCCCTCCTCCACTCATGCTCTGTTTCTCTCTGTCTCAATAATAAATAAACATTAAAATTTTTTTAATATATTGCCAATAAAAATTTAAGCTTTAGTCAGACACAGTCTTATTTTCTCAGAAACCAATAGATTTTATGATTTTTTAAAAAAATCTATTTACAAACATCATCTCTACATTCCTCTAGCACTGTTTTTATTAAGGGAAACCCTGCAGTCAAAAATGTAATTTTTCCAAGGTTGGACAATTGGCTGCTGTCAGAGCCAGTAAAATAGTGTTATAGAAAGCCAAATGCTGAGTTAGGACTCCCAATGCTGATGCTGATCAGGCCCCAGAATAGGTGTCTCTTACAGGGTAATCAAGATGTTAGCCACAGAATTGGAACTCTATGGAGATAGAACTGCTCACCTGCAAAATCAGGTACCTCTAAAAATGAATGGCACTATAGTGTTGGGCCAAATCCTGCTGACCCTGGCACTGAGAATGCAATCTTGTATGACAAATCAAATGAGTTGAATTCTTGTGGCCAGAATGCTGTTAAGCTATTTCTAAACTTTAATGAATGTGAAGACCTGCTTACTTCCATGGAAACTGGCATAGATTCTAAATGCCCAGTAGGCAATCTTATTTTAATTTATTTTATTCTGTCTTATTTTTGGTGAGCAGAACTGGCAATATGAGATAACCTACATAAACAGTGAGTTCTTGATTTTTATATTTATTTCTTATATAGATCTAAAGTCAGTAGCTTACTTACATGTAGTATAAAACTGGAGGAGATAAAGGAATAGCATAGGACTATGTTGGAAAATCAGGATGGGGACAAGTTCTAAGAACTGCTTGATGTTTCATTAATCCCTGCTGGAAAGCATGTTGCAAAAAAAAATTGTTAAGTCCTTCCAGTCGGTTTGTAACACCCTCTCTGTCTCTGTGTGTGTGTGTGTGTGTGTGTGTGTGTGTGTGTGTAAATACTTCACATTGAGTTTTCTTTTAGGGGTGTCCATTTAATCTGGCTGATTTCTCAAGTCATGGATTTTACCATGGATTACCATGTATTAGAGTACCAGTGAATGAACCTTCAATCCCTAAACGAGGTAGGAAAATCCCAAATGAGAAAGTATGGGATTTTCCCAGAAACTTTTTTGTTGGTATCATCCTCCAGCACCCTTCCTATCCATTTTAAAGCTTTTTCTCTAGCTAAGAATAATAGTTCCATACTTTCTAGCTCCTCTACCTCTAGAAGCAGGAATAATGAAGCCTTGAGAGTCCATAAAGAAAGCTTGCTCAGCCCTCAAGATTCCTGATGCCAGCTCAGTTTCTAGTCTTCCTGAATAGTGGATCATACTTCAAAGGTAATTTTAGATTTAAAATGGTTTTCTAAATCTACATAAATAATATCTGGATTATTTGCTATTTTAAATTGCCCATGCCATTGTTCCCCTCCATTAGCCTAGATAATTGAGAGTTGGCTATATATTACCTGATATGTATAAAAAGAATTGAACATTCTGAACAGTACATTTTAATGGCTGCAATTTCAAATATACATAGCCAGGCCATGGTACTTCATTTTTGCTCACAGTGGTATATACAGATGTACCGCTATTTAAGCAAACTCAATAAATGAAAATATTATTTTACAAAACTGATAAGCTAAGAAGATAATTTTATTCCCTTTCAGGGATCTCTTACTTTAATTTTTTAAATGTTTTTATTTTATTTTTGAGAGAGAGAGACAGACACAGTGCAAGCGGGGAAGGGGCAGAGGGAGAGGGAGACACAGAATCTGAAGCAGGCCCCAGGCTCCAAGCTGTCAGCACAGCCCGATGCAGGGCTCAAACTCACAGACTGTGAGAGCATGAACTGAGCCAGAGTTGGACGCTTAACCAACTCAGCCACCCAGGTGCCCCAGGGATCTCTTACTTTAAAAAGATATTCACTCTAGGGTTACTTTAGTTAGTCATTCCATTGATTATATTTAAGACATCTCTGTTTTAAAGAAAAAAAATCAAATTTATGGATAACTTTACTGGAACAAATATACTGTAAGTAACCTGGATCTCCAAGGATGGGCTACAGGATATTTACTGCCACATATTGTTCACTGGCTAGATGTTCACTCTTTTCTTTAAAAGTGTATAGATGCCTTTAAAATGGTTTTTTAAAAATGTTTAAAGGATCCGTAGTCCCTACATAGCCCTCTGTGAACCCAAGAAGATGGAGTATACTTGTGACTGTGTTTGATAAGGATGCCTGTAATTTTCAACAGTGGTTACTGTTTAAATGGTGACCCAGATATCTATCTGTCAATCTTTGTCAAATAGCTTGTTATTCATTTTCTGCAGCCCCTTAGATTGTTTTCACTCTTTCTACACCTTTGTCCTCACCCTTTTCCCAATGTTGCATTCTAAAAGTAAATCAAGAAATTCACCTACCCAATCTGCATAACAAGAATGTTATTTAGTTTTACTTTAATCTTAGCTATCCTTAGACCTTCTTTTCTTCTTACTGTTTTCCAATTGAAATAAAAAAGGATTTTTTGATGTATGCAGAGACTTTTTTTTTAGGGAAACTGTTAAAATTGTACAACTTCAAAGAATTTCCAAATATTGCATTTCCAAAAATGTTTTATCTTGCTTTCCTTTAAGCTTCCTGTTGCTTTGTGTAGTCCCAGTGATGGTTGAAGGCATTGAATTTTACATTCTATATTGGTCTCTGTTCCACATCTAGTTAGCAGTTATAATTTTTCTGCAAATAACAGTGCTTTTATGAAAGTAATTACCCAAAGCTGGTTTATTTCTAATGAATTTTTTTCAGACCATGATTTCAAAGTATACTCTAATTTCCACATATATAAAGGTTTTCTCCCTCTAGATAAAACATGGATACATGTTGACTGCATCCTAACCAGATAACTGCATCCTAACCTTTGGTCCATTTTGCCAAGTTATTATCCCAGTTTAAAATTCTACAAGAGCCGGTTACCCATGCTTCCTCCTCCCAATCTAAATTAGCTTGCCGGCCTGCCTGCTTTCTTTCCTCTCTTTCTCCTTCCCGCCCCCCCTGCCTCCTTTCCTTCATTTTTTCCCTTTTGTTTCTGAATGTGTTACCCAGAGTTAGATGAAAAAGAAAAAAAGCCTCAGTTCATTTCAACACTGCAGTAGAGGATTACAAGACAGTGAAATAAAAGCAAAGCAGAGCAAAATTTATTGAAGTACACTACAAGGGAGGAGTGGTCCAGTCAGTCAAAGAGACAAGGCCCCGGGAAACTCAGGTGTGGGTTCACACCACTTTTTCTTTTGGGTGGGTCCTAGTGTTACAACATTTGAGTGACAGGCCTGGATCCTATAGTAATTAGTCAACTGGGCATGTCCTTTCCCAAGATGCATTTGAAATGCCTGCATGGGGAAACTGCAACATTGTTTCTGTTCCAGAGACATAGGTCAAATAAGGACAAGGGTTGTTTTCTTTACATATACAACAAGCACAACAAACTTAACTCTTCCTCTTCCTGGACTGCTGGATGGGTGGAATGGTATGGTGTCTGGGCAGTCCTAAGTTGAGGCTCTCTACCAGGACATCTAAGGTGTGTCCTCCTGTCTCTCATGCCTAGCTTCCTGCCTAACATATACATTAATGTATTTATTCCTCATCTACTTCCTAGGAAGGTTTCAGGTAGTTTACAACCTTGGCTATTAAAATAAGATTAAAAATTAGAAAATTTCAGACAATTAATCCAGATACTTAAATTAAGGATGGTTATTATTATTGAGCACTTATTTTTAAAATTTATTTGAGTATAGTTGACATGCAATGTTACATTAGTTTCAAGTACACGACATAGTGATTCGACGTCTCTATACATTATGCTGTGCTCACTACAAGTGTAGTTATCATCTGTCACCATAAAATGCAATTACAATATCACTGACTATATTCCCTATGCTGTTGTGCATTAAATTTAGCTATGAGCTTCCTAGAAGCCAAGACAGAAAGAAAAACATGATATATTTTATAGCTCCCATTATGAAAAAATGAAGGCATTTTAAAATGGAAAACGAAGAACAACATTGTCTTCAATAGCAGCTTGAGGTACAAACTATAGAGACGGATGATACAAATTCATCTCTAAAATAGAGATGATACAGAAATGTTCTTCATGGTCATTTGCTTCATCAACAAGCCACTTTCGGATTACCTTTGACTGTGTTTGTTCACTAATGAAGCCCAGTTAAATATCACTGCATTTGTGGACTACATGTGCATGATGTTGTAGAAAACAGTATTTATTTTGGAATCAATTTCCTTCCCACTCTTTACTCCCCTATCCCCACGTACACATTTCTTTCATTTTCCCAACCCCAAAGTTAAGAGCCTGGTGATAGTTTGGGGACAGGAAAAATTTCATTTATTTCCAAGAAGTTATAAAATCTTAATTCTACTTTCAAGAATGCCAAGCCCCAACTTTGTGCATCTCTTTTTTCAAAATTATAAATGATTTTAAGTCTACAGGAAATGTTAACCCTATAGCTATTTAACTAGAAAGTCTTTATTGAAAGGGTTTGTGATTAATAAATATTTGCATATCTGCCAACAGAAGTTCTTTGCATATCAGTCCTAGATTCATAAAAATTTACAGATAGAAATGATTTAATGTGCATTTACCAACTCTTTCCTTTTACATAAAGGTTAAGGACTTGTGCAGGCTTACTTACCTTGTTAGTAGCAAAGTTGACACTAGAATTTATGTCCTGTGATGACCACTCTAGCACATTTATTTTTTACTATACTATACTGTAGTATAGACCAGAGATAATATAGATTCACAGGATTATATATGCATTCAATTTGCTGTTGCATTCCCATATGTAACAAACCCAAGCCTCATAATGTCTTTTCCCTCTCTATACAGATTTTGTATTCCTGATTATTATATAAACTCTCATTTTTTAAGTTCCATAATGAAATTGTTGATATGGCATATTAATGAGTCTTTGATACATTCAGTCAACAAATATTTCTGAACTATAGCGTGAATAATTTGAGACCCATTTGGTCAAAAAAATCATGACTGCTTTCATTAGCACTTAAATTAGCCTATATCTGTATTTCAGAAAGGCAAAACCAGGAACCAGGTTTTACTGATAATTGAGGTAGAGTCAAATGGAACCTTGACTTTTGTCCTTATTTTTATTTTTAATATTCAAGGTGCTCTTGCTTTTACTAGAAGGAGCACTATCACTGCATTACCACAAACAGTAACTATATATCTCTCCTGCCCATGACCACTCCTTTCTCTGGGGAACTAGATGAAGATTTTGGTTGTTCGCTACTTAATGGCCTCCATAGTGGCCTGTCTGTTCAGCAGCAGTCTTGAACTGAGCTTACAAGAAAGTAAAACTGGTATTCTCACGAAAAGAATGGAAGGTTTTTAAATCTTTTACATAGCAGATTCAGGCAGGGTGTGCCTGCTTTATTATCTAAGGTGTTGCTATTTTCCTTTCATGCCTTTGGAGATCCCAGGGAAAGGGCAGATAGTTGAGTAAAATCTCTGTCTCAAAGAGATTTCACAAACAACAGCAATTTATTTCAGCCTAGAGGCAAAGAGGATGGATGTCTATTCTTATAAGACATTGTTTTTGTTGCCTATAAACTTTGAAATCAAAAAGTAGAAAATTTGGATGTTCTCTCTCCATCCCTCTGCACCTCCATCCCCACCCCTCTCCCACATTTTTGAGACCAAATAGTGGCAAAATAGATTTGATGGGGGATTCCATTTTTCCTGACTTCTATCTAGAATGCCTTTCTGTCCTAATATGTATAAAAATGCATTTGATAGAATTTTAAGAAACCTCAGATGCAAGCCTAAGATAATGACCAAGATTAAATGAACTGAGCATCTCATTCATATCAATTCTAATTTGTTATCCTATTTTATTTAATGGGTTATCTTTGTCCTTTGGAATCCCAATTAGCCAAAGGATGGTAATACTGATAATAGTACACCCTGCCAAGTAAAATTATTTCCTCTCCTTCCATAACTCCCACAGTTCACTTTGTAGTAGCTCTACGGACATATTTCTCTTGCCCAACACCTCCCGTCCCCTTTTGGGGAATATTTGAAAAAAAAAGATCTGGGGGCAGAACTCAGTCAAATAAATTTGGAACAGTTATAAAACAAGATTTATTCATTAAAAATATATTTGGGACAGAATGTAGCTATTGCTTCCTTTTGCAATTTTTTTACCAATTTCATTTCTAAGTTATTTAAAATATTTTAAACTATTACTAATATTATCATTTACCCAAAATTATTTGGTTCTTAAATTCATTTTCTATATTGTTTTTCACAAAACTTCTAATCTTTATATTAGAAATAAAAAATAATGATATTTTAGTGTGAAGTGTGAATTAGTACATCCACTTTTGACCCCTTTACCCTACTTCAGTTTTCTTCATAGCATTTATCACCACCTGCCATCTAGTTATTTGTTCATTGTCTGTCTCTTCCTCCCCCACTGAAATGTAGATTCCATGAGAGAAGAAAGTGTTAACTCTTCTAATAATCCAAAGATGCCCCAGTGCCTAGAACAGTGTCTGGCAAATATTTATAGTAATTGTTAAATATTTATTGAATTATTGATTGGTATTTATGAGCTCTACCACTTGCCATTTCAAGTGCTGTGATGAATATTTTTCTGTACCTGAGAAATCTTCCCCAGATTAGATGGTTATCACTATCTTCATTGGCCATTTGAATGCCAACATGATAGTATCCCAGGTATCATAATAAAAAGGCTTAAGTGCTTTTCATGTCCACATGCCTTTAGATTTTACTTAACAATATACAGTCTTCACATTAAAAGACATTCATTCATTCATTCAGTAAATATTTATTGAGAACTTACGATGAGCTAGACACTATCCCAGAAAGAGAGACATAGAGGTAATTAAGATATTGCATCATTGCTATAATTCCATTAGAACATTATTTCAGAAAAAAAATCAAAATATCTGCCATCTTCATAGTTTGAGGATTTCTTTGCAAAATTGTACCTCAGAGTTGTTTTTGTGACACCACCCTTTTCCTGATAACTTTTTACTTCTTCTCTGTCATTGATGTTTCCCTTTCCCTTTACATGTACAATGTTCTCATTGCCCAAGTTTCCACCCTTAGGCCTTGGTCTTCTCACTGTACTTGAGATTCTCTCTGTATGGCATTACCCACTCTCATATTGTTAACTATCTATCATGCAAATATTCCCAACTCTGTAGCTGTGGCCTACAGTTCTACCTGGAACTTCAGACTTGCATAGCCAAATGCCTGATAGACATCTCCACCTGGGTGTCTCACAGGCACCTTCAATTCAACTTGTCCAGATCTTAACTCTGTTGTTTTCTCTAAAATCTCTTCATTTTGGGGGCACCTGGGTGGCTCAGTGGGTTAAGCATCAACTACGACTCAGGTGATGATCTCATGATTCCTGAGTTCGAGCCTCGTGTGGAACTCTGTGCTGACAGCTCAGAGCCTGGACCCTGCTTTGGATTCTGTGTCTCCCTCTCTCTCTGCCCCACCCCTGCTTGTGCTCTGTCTCTCAAAAATGAATAAACGTTAAAAATTTTTTAATAAAATATAAAAATAAATAATAAAATAAAATCTAATTTTTTAATTCTTTGTAGGCAGTATCACCTCCAGCCAGTCACTTTGGCTTAGAGCTAGGCATGAATCTTGATTCTTCTTTTTCTCTAAGTCTCTGCATCTCACAATCTCCACATCCTGCCTGTTTTCCCTCCTAAATATTTCTTGACCCTGTCACCCCCGTGCCATCCTCACTGACATTGCCTATTTCTAGTTTTCTCCACCTTTTACCAAAACTACTACAACAATCTTTTAAACAACACTTCCAGCTTCCAATCTTGTTTACTACTTCACCCATGCACCCTTTCACAATTTTGCTTCCTGTGTCCTTCCTGGACTTCTCTCCCTTATTCTTTTCACCCTATTTACTCCTGCTTATTCTTTAAAACTGAGTTTTGCCCTACCACCTGAAAAGCCAACTATACCTCCTCAGTCTTCCCATGATATTTTCAGCACATTGCCCTCACTGAACTCCCACACTGTTTTATGTTGGTTTCTTTACCTACCTGCCTCTCCTATTACACTATGAACTCTCCAGGGGCACACAATGTCTTAATTCATGCTTGTAGGTCAAGCATTAAGTATGTCACTTGAAAATTAATAGGCCCTTCAGAAATGTTTGAATAAATGAATAGGTGAATGAACAAAAGAACAAACAGGCAAACCAAGGGTGGCTTTGAGGTGCAATATTATGATATCAAAGAATATAAAATTATATTCTTTCTTCTTTAGATATCAATCTTATAAATTGAATAGGAAAAATAAACACATGAAAGGGCTGTAATAGCTCACATACAATCTTGTTCCATCTGGCTTGGCCCATTTGACAGTGATGTTACAGAGATTATCTGGCCCAAGACAAACTGCTAGTGCTCTGGAATACATGTTGAATATTTTGTTAGAAATTCTTTTGCCCATGGCTTGGTTCCATGTATGCCCTTTGACTGTAGGCCTAATTTGCATGACCATTATAAATGAAAAATGCTTCTCAGTTCCTGCTTCAAACAGACAAATTTGACCTTGATCAGTGTCACCAAACCAGGCCTTTAGCAATCACTTCACAATTTTGACTGTCCAGAAGAGTTCATTGTCATCTTTACACAACTATACCCTGGTATGGCAGGTTGAGTGAGTATCAGTGGAGACTTGTCAGACCTGTTTCCTAATAACAGTGACCTCCAGTGTAGTTTTCTCTGAGAAAATTTTTCTTCCCCTGAGCAGATCAGAGCCTCCACAAATGTCTTCGAAGCAGTCATGCAGAGGTTACTTTATACAGATGACCGTGACATTGAACATGAGGGATTCAAATGGTTCTATCTTAAAATAGAATATCTTCTCATTGAATTCATGGGAATGGAAAGTTTAGTGATCAGGCCACATGAGAATAAGAATGCAAAAACAAAAAACCAAAAACACTCAATGTTATCATATCCATTTGTCACTTGTTAACAAAAAGCTAAAAATAAGCATTGAATTTTATACCATTTTTAGTATCCATTCCAGCACAGTGTTTGAGTAATCTTCCCTCCAAAGCATGTTACTCCTTCTGCCTCCTCTATCTCTAACTAAAGAGCCCAGTCAACTAGTTTCAAACCCTCAAAGTCAACTTTGACTCAAACTTTTCATTGATCCTCTAGATTCAGTGATCACCAATTTAGATTTTATCACTTGAAACTGCTATACCTCTAGGTACTCTAAAATTCTTTTACTTGAAGACAGCCACCTCTCCTTCCATCTTTCATAGCCCATCAAACCCACTGTACTTGTGCTTTTCCATGTGGTGTACTACAAGCCTTTGTCCCACTTGTTTTCCCTCTGGCTTTCATTTCTGTCCCTACCAAACTATGACTCTACTGTCAGTCATTTTAGCACTGTGCTCAAGAGTACTTCTCATTCACTCATTACCCAATTTCTCAGGTACTCTTGGCTTTAAAATCCCCAACCCTTGGGGCACCTGGGTGGCTCATTCAGTTGAGCGTACGACTTCGGCTCAGTTGTGATCTCATGGTCTATGGGTTCGAGCCCCGCGTCGGGCTCTGTGCTGACAGCTCAGAGCCTGGAGCCTGCTTCAGATTCTGTGTCTCGCTCTGTCTCTGCCTATCCCCCACTCATGCTGTTTCTCCCTGTCTCAGTAATAAATAAACATAAAAAATTTAAAAAATAAAAATAAGATCCCCAACCCTCAAAATAGTTATTGATCATGGTGTCCTCTATTGCCTCCAGACTAATTTGTGCTAGCAAGCAATAACATGCAAAAGTAATATGTTGATCAGGTCCATTGCTAGTGCAGGGAAAAAAATTAATTTATTAGATACAATTTTGGAAACAAAAGCTCTATCCCAGTACATTTACTTGGTTCTGTAATTACTGAGATGTTTCTGTAAGTTGAATGCTTAACTGGTGGTTTACATGTTGAAAATTATTCTAAAAATTAAAAATAGAGCATCTCTTGTGCTGAAAAACTTTTCTTTAAAATTTTCATGAGTCTAATCTGATAAAATGGAAGAATGTAATTGAAAACTAGGAAGAAAAATTCAGGTATGGAATCTCATTATCTTAATATATATTTTTCCATGATTAAGACCAACATACAAGCATGTGTCTTTCAAATGCAGGCAATTCCCATCTTACAAATGGATTGTAAACAGATGTAGGGCATATTACTGTTTGAATCCTGGTTATTCAAGTGGGAAAACTTTGTTTGGAAGTCAGTTGTTTGGAATTCAAAAAGCACTTTGCCACAGAGACAATGTTATAAATGGTTGTTTAGCTCACCCAGAATAGCAAATAATGTCACTAAAATCTAATAAATTCTCAGAGGAACAGTAGCAAACACTAATGTTATTCTAATAATTAAACAAAAGCAATAACATTGAATAAGAGAATTTTATATTTTTGGCTTGAATAGCGATACTTGAGGAAAAACAGGTTTAATTATAAAAGGATAAAGAAGTAGATTGAGATTGTTAAATATCTGACTAGGACTCAAGGATTTTCTGACTCATAAGCATTTTTAAAGAGTTTAAATGGCACATGCTTTTCATCAAACCAAACTGAATTTTAAAACTTGTGACCTTTTGATTCCCTTTTTTTGGTAATGGGGTTTTATAATGGGACTACTTTACTATGATTAAGTCAGTTACTGACTAGAGCTCAAAAGAAAACAAGAAGGGGAGGGTGGAGATATGGTGCCAGAGAAAAATTTTGAAAGGAGGAGACATATACAAATATGAAAGATAAATAAATAAACATATATGTATATATGAGAGTATATGCATATTATCTTTTTCAAAGGAAAGGGAGTTCTTGCCTGTCTCTTCATTTCCCAGGCTATCCTATATACATAAACATATAGGTATATATGTGTGTGTATCCTTTATACATATACACATATATACATAGACGTATATACACATATATGTGTGTGAGTACTAAATACAAAAGTTGAAATACGTTGGAAAGGCTAAGCTGAGTCATACTATAAAGAGAAGATATAGGGAGAAAAGAATAAACTACAAAACATACATTAGTTTTGGCAGGGAGAGAGCTATTTGCTTTCTGTTGGTGTTGTATAGGATAGATATTAGAATGGGGGTAGAAAACATTGGTAATGGAATGTGTTGCCATGAGTGTAAAAGTTTGAGTCAGAGGAAGATAATGGAATTTTTTTTTCAGTTTTGTTTCATTATAAATGGAATCCTCCTTTGGTGTCCTTGGAGAGAATTCAGTCACTACATCATTTTCCAATCATGTCTTATTCAGATTGACTTTTACTTTCATGCAGCTCCAAACAGTAGGGAACTATGGGAGTAGCTTGGCTTTAGTCAAGTTACACAGGTGTGATAGGTTTCCAAAAATCACATTAATTGAGATGTCAATGAGGAAAAGAAGATAAGGAGCTACTCATAGCACGATTACTTTGAAGAGAGAAAAGAAAGGTGATAGAGGAAGGACACTCAGTCATTCAAAAAATATTTATTAGGTTGTGTGCTAAGCACTGTGCTAAGTGCTTGGAGATACAGTGGAAAAAGTTCTGGGAATACAGTGGTAAACATATTGTCTCTGCCTACATTTGGGAGGCAGGTACAGATACATAAATTGGAAACTACAGAAAATTGTGTTAAGTGCTAATGTGGAAGTACTATTTGAGCATTAAGGACATATATAGAAATGTCATCTAACTCAGACTTTAGCAATTGGAAAATACTTCCTAGAGTGTTCTAAGCCGATACCTAAAAGATGGACATGAGTGAAACAGGAAAAGAGGAGAGGTAGAAGAAATAATATTTAAGACTCAATCGTATGGAATTTCTGGAAGATGGCTGAGTAGGAGGATCCTAAGCTCACCTCACCCAAAGATACAACTACATAAACACTCACATCAGCATAATGACCCAGAAAATGACACAAAGACTGGCAGAATGACGTCTACAAGCAAAGGTAGAGGCCACATCAAAGAAAGTAGGAAAGGCAGAGACACAGTTTGAGACCTAAATAGACTGTGCTGAGCAGGGAGTGTGATGAAGTGCAAGAAATAGATGAGCACACTGGGGACCTCCACGAGGGGATGATAAACACCCATAACATTTGGCTTTGAAAACTAGTGGGACCAAATTTTATGACTTCTTACAACCAGCAGAACTTAAAACCTAGAATTCTTTTTTTTTTAGTTTACTTATTGGGGCGCCTGGGTGACTCAGTCAGTTAAGCATCCGACTTCGGCTCAGGTAATGTAGTGGTCCCGTCTGTGAGTTCAAGCCCTGCGTTGGGCTCTGCGCTGACAGCTCAGAGCCTGGAGCTTGCTTCAGATTCTGTGTCTCCCTCTCTCTCCGCTCCTCCCCAACTCGCACTCTGTCTCTGTCTCTCAAAAATGAATAAACGTTAAATTAAAAAATTTTTTTTAAGTTTACTTATTTATTTTGAATGAGAGAGAGAGAGAGAGAGAGAGAGAGAGAGAGAGAGAGAGAGAGAGAGAGAGAGAGAGAACATGAGCAGGGGAGGGACAGAGAGAGAGGGAGAGAGTGGATGCCAAACAGGCTCCACACTGACAGTGCAGAGTCTGATGTGGGGCTCCATCTCACAAACCATGAGGTCATGACCTGAACCAAAATCAAGAGTCTGGTGCTTAACCTTAAACTGAACCACCTAAGTGCACCTAAAGCCTGTGGTTCTAAAAAGCAGCCAGCTGGGCTCTAGGAGAGCCCTAAGGGCATTTGGAAGCTAATGAAGTTCCTTCCCTTAAAGAGACAGCATGAGAAACAGCCCCTGCAGATACAGCTTAGAACAAGCAATTTGAAAAATGCCTGGTGCATATGGGAGGGAGAGTGATTTACTAATCACAGAGCTTGTCCCCAAGAGACAAGTGCCATTCCTCCCATCCCCACCAGTGTAAACACAGGGAAGCAGAGCAGCACCTACACTCACTGCCTAACTTGCTTGCACCAAACCTGCCCCCCAGCCAGTGGATCATCCTTTCTTAGTCACACTTGCCTCAGTCCCAGTGCTGCAGAGCCCCAGCCCATGAAGACCAGCTCAAACTTTTCACCACCACTGTGTCTCCCAACCCATGCCTTTTCCAGAGCCTCAGTTCTGGTGGCAGTGGTGATTGTTGTAGAAGCCTGAAGCACACCTTAAAAGTGCATGCCCACCCCACATGCTCTTTGCAGATCCTCTTAGGCTGGCCTGGTCCTAGGAGCAGCTGCTGCAGGTCTCATTAGCAAGCCAATCAGCATATACCTTAATAAAACACACCCTATCCCTGCCAGGGACCAAACACTGCCCACAAGAGGCAAAGAGAGACACTGCAGACGATTGTAGGGAAAACTGACAACAATACAACAGGGCACATGCAACAACATGGGAGTCACTCCCTGAAGGGCCAGATTCTGAGAAATGGGACACTGCACTGCAGGGCATTTTAGGACCTCTTCTTCATAAGGCCTTTGCATTCAAGGACAGGAGATGCAGCTGACTTTCCTACCACACAGAAGTAGACACGGAGAGTTAGTCAAAATGAGGAGAAAGAGAAATATATCCCAAACCACAGGAAGAGACCGAAGTAAAATAGATATAAGTAATATGCCTGATAGGGAATTTAAAGTAATGATAATAAAGATACTCACTGGACTTGAGAAGAGTGGAAAACATCAGTAAGACCCTTAACAAAGAGAGAAAAAAGAACCAATCAGAGATGAAGCACACAATAAATGAAATTAAAAATATACTTGATGGAGTAGATAGCAGGCTAGATGAAGCAAAGGAATGAATTAATGACCTTGAAGACAGAGTAATGGAAAGTAATCAAGCTGAGCAACCAATAGGAAAAAAATCAATTATGCAAATTTAGGATAGTCATGGAACTCAGCAACTCCATCAAGTGTAATAACATTCACGTTATAGGGATCCCAGACGAAGAGAGAGTAAAGGGGGATAAAATTATTTGAAGAAATAGTAGGTAAAAACTACCTCATCTGGGGGAAGGAAGCTGATATCCAGACCCAGAAAGCACAGAGGTTCCCCCCAAAAATCAACCCAAGGAGTTCCACACCAAGACACATAGTAATTAAAATGGTGAAAAATACTGATAAAGAAAAATCTTTAAATCAGCAAGAGGAAAGAAGATAGTTACATACTAGGGAAAACCCATAAGGCTATTGACAGATCGTTCCACGGAAACTTTGAAGGCCAGAAGGTAGTGGCATAATATATTCAATCTGCTGAGAGGGAAAAATCTGCAGCCCAGAAGGCGATATTCAGCAGGCTATTATTCAGAATAAAAGGAGAGATAAAGAGTTTCTTAGGCAAAGAAAACCTAACGGAGTTCATGATCACTAAACCACCCCTGTAAGAAATATTAAAGGGAACTCTGTGGAAAGGAAAGAACAAAAGTGACAATATGAAAAATAAGTATATCTATAAAAGTCAGTCAAGGGATTTACAAAATAAAAGGTTGTAAAATATGACACCATATACGCAAAATGTGGCAGCAGAGAGAGGTAAAGAATGGAGTCATAAGAACTTAAGTGATCATCAACTTAATATACATTGCTATATGCATAAGATGTTACATACAAACCTAATGGTAACCACAAATCAAAAACCAGTAAGAGATAAACAAAGAATAAAGACATAGGCTGTAGCGACATTCTTTCTAGATATGTCTCTTGAGGCAAGGAAAATAAAAGCAAAAATAAACTATTGGGATAACATAAAAATAAAAAGCTTCTGCATAGTGAAGGAAACAATTAACAAATATAGTAGGCATCCTACTGAATAGGAGAATTTATTTGCAAATGACATATCCAATAATGGGTCAGTATCCAAAATATATAAAGAACTGAAACAACTCAATATACAAAAAATAACCTAATTAAAAATGGGCGGAAGACATGAGAAGACATTTCTCTAAAGAATATCTACAGATTGCCAACAGACACCTGAAAAGATGTTCACCATCCCTATTATCAGGGAAATGCAATCAAAAGTACACTGAGGTATCACCTCATATCTGTCAGAATGGCTAATATCAAAAACACAGTAAACAAAAAGTGTTGGTGAGGGTGTGGAGAAAAATGAACCTTGTGCACTCTTGGTGGGAATGCAAACTGGTATAGCCATTGTAGAAAATAGTATGGAGTTTCCTCAAAAAGTAAAAAATAGAGGTACCTATGATCCAGTGATTGCACTACTGGGTATTTTCCCCAAAATATACAAAAACAGTAATTTAAACTGATACATGCACCCCTATGTTTATAACAGCATTATTTATAATAGTCAAATTATGGAAGCTGCCCAGGTGTCCTAAATAGATGAATGGATAAAGAAATGGCATAATGCAAAATGAAATAAGTCAATCAGAGAAGGACAAATAACATGGTTTCACTCATGTGGAATTTAAGAAACACAACAAACAAGCAAAGGACAAAAAAAAAGTAAGAGAGAAACTATGTAACAGACTCTTACCTACAGAGAACAAACTTACAGTTACCAGTAGTAGTGTGGGGGTGGGGGTGAAATAGCTGATGGGGATAAAGGAGAGCACTTGTAATGAACACTGGGTAATCTATGGAATTGTTGAATCAATATATTGTATGCCTAAAACTAATATAACATGTTAATTATCCTGTAATTACAATAAAAACTTAATTTAAAAAACTCAATTATATAGAGAGGAACCTGGAGAAAGGACTAAAAAAAATGCAAAACATGATTTTCAAATCTGGCAGTGATATAGTATCTTGAGCTTAAGCATGCTCTACCACAAACATCTATATAAGCCAGATGAAAGACAAATACTGCTTTTGAAGTTATAGGAAAGCTGCCAAGACAGCCAGGGCTTAAATTAAAATCATGAGTGAAGAAAACTATAGAGAAGTTAGCCATGTTTCCCTTTGTGGTATTTGCCAGTTTCGGGTGTGTGATACAACATATTCACCAGAGATCTCAGCTATTTCTCTCTGGGGAGACAAAAAAACTGGAGGGCTGTCAATGTAGTTAGCACCTCAGGAGCCAAAATGTTTAAGAGAAGGGATGAGTAGAAAAGTGAACTTGACAATCAGTAGTTTTTCCTTCTGGCCATTTGCCAAATTATTAAGTGTTGCATGGCATGAGAAGGCCTAACTAGTCAAGCAGAATGTGGTTGACAGCAGAGTGGAATTTTCCCCAGTCTCATAGTTACTGAAGAAACAACAGTTCATATTCACAACCTTTCCTCGTAGAGCAACTCATGGAAATACCTCAGGATTTTAGGGACACCTGAAGAATCTACACTCTAGGAATGGGGGTGAGCTTGAGGTAGAGCCAAACTTTAAAAGACAAGTTCAACTTATAGTTACTGTACTCCTTTGTTAGATTAAGGTGATCTGCCTCTAGCTGCCTACAAATGATAGGGTAAATCCTTTCTGGAGGAAAATAGCATCCAGAGTCTCTACATTTATTCACACAAAATGCCTGTATTCAATCAAACATTAATAGACATTTGAGGAACCTGGATCAAGGGAAAATCAGAAAATAGAAGTAGACCTATAAATGGTCTAGATATTGGCATTCACATAGACTTTTAAATTACTATGATTAAAAAATTACTGTGATTAATATGTTTAAGAAAACATATTATGTTTCTATGTCATATGACATATGAATCTATGTCATAGATGACAATATGGAGAATTTCACCAGGGAACTGCAATTCATTTAAAGTAATAATAAAGTAGTCAGAAAGGTAGAGAGTATCCTAAAAATTAGTGAAGATTGTTTCAATAAGGAAATAATTGGTTGATACTGAGTGATGCTGCAGAGAGGTCCTTTGGATGTAGTAATAAGGAAGGTAAATATTGGGAAGGCTTTGGCTTTTATAAATAGTTTGTTGGTGACCTTGAATATAAACAGTTTCATTGGAGTGGCAGACATAGAAGCCAGGATGATGATAAGGACCCAGATTTGAAGTGAGTAGGGAGGATAACTTTGCAAAATAGGAGGCATTATGGGCTTAAAGTTGTGGTTCATGAACTTATAGTGACATCAACGTAAATAGCTCTGTAATTTTATCTAGTAACACTAATAAACTAAACTTGGGTAGAAATACACAATCAGTTGGACTATTGGGTTGACTCAGTTGGAATTTTGTCAGCAAAGTTTGAGAGAAGTACAGTAGGGCAAGGGAATTAAGGAATTCATGGGAGAGGAGATAAGAATGCTTTAGGTTGGGATTAACAGCTTTCTCATCTTAAAGTGACTTAGACAAATAAGCATTTATTATTCTCACAAAACAAGTGTGGAAGTAGATGACTCTTCCTCTTTGTCAGTGACTTAAGTGTGTTAGGGCTAGAATCTAATCCTTGTTGGTCGCAAGATAGTTCCCATGGCTTCAGGCACCCCATCTGCCTTCAAAGCAGGAATAAAGGGGAAGTGGGAAATGCCAGCCTTATCTGTTGCTTTTATCAGGAAAATTTTCATAGCATCTCATTGGCAAGAACTGTATTATATACCTTGTTGCTAGTATAGTGGGCATTTAGTTTACTCACCCCTAAAGATGAGGGAGAACATAATTTGACAATGGTTGCTGGATTACACAACCATTAGTATCTGCGGCAAAAGAGTAGGTATACTATGAACTCTAGGCTCAACAGGGAAAGAAGTTTAGACACAAAGGGGCTTATAGCTAAAAACAAAGTAGGCAGCAGGTAGGGTGTCCAGCAATAAATGCCTTTTAAACTGAAGAACAGGTATAGTAGGAGGCACTATGTGAAAGAATTGGAAGCACAAAAGGTTGTGGTCATAGAAAAGGATGCATGAAGTTATTATTTATCATTTCTAAAGTTGGAGTTACTTAAATTTGTTTTAATTACTCTCTTGAATGAGTTGCCTAGAGTCAATGATTGAAATACATGTGGGGGGGGGCAGGATGGAGGAGTAAGAAGTATCTATGAAACTCATGTGGTGTACTGACCATATGAGTACAAAAATAATCTCCACAAATAGAAAATAAATGCTCATTAAGATTTCATTAAAAATCATGGGCGCCTGGGTGACTCAGTCGGTTGAGCGTACGACTTCGGCTCAGGTCATGATCTCACAGTTTGTGGGTTCAGGCCCCACATTGGGCTCTGTGCTGACAGCTCAGAGCCTGGAGCCTGTCTTCGGATTCTGTGCCTCCCTCTTTCTCTGACCCTCCTCTGCTCACGTTGTCTCTCTCTCTCTCAAAAATAAAACATTAAAAATTTTAAAAAAATAATTTTTAAAAAAGATTTCATTAAAAAATCACAGCAAATTCATGATCATGTTCTCATTATGGTCTATTAATTTTTAACATAGAACTACCATTTGCTTTTGACCTTGATTTAAAAATTAAAATAATTCACATTATTTCTAGGGTGGCAAAATCTTAGGTTGTTCATTTTCCTAATGATTATTATTCCTATTGTTGTGGTCGGTGTGCTAGTGTAAATGATTTTTCACAGCCTTCAAGGTTATGTGGGATTTCCTTCCCTCGCCTTCCCTCTCTCACCCCCTTTATGTTCCTTATATGCTTACTTTTCTACTTACATTCTGCATCCCTTTCCTTCCCTTCCCTTCCCTTCCCTTCCCTTCCCTTCCCTTTCCTTTCCTTTCCTTTCCATTTTTCTCCCTTTCTTTATTTTTAACAGTAGAAAAAGTAGTAAGTTTTGTAGATCGAGAGCAGGAAGCCTATATATAGAGACATACTTAGACACAAATCATGGCATCATAAATCTGAGATGATATTTAGAAGTGATGTGTATTGTAGTAAAGTCTACTCTACTACCTGAATTTTTAAAAACTTAGCATACATTACAATTAAAATGAATTTTAAGGGTGCCTGGGTGGCTCAGTTGTTTAAGAGTCTAACTTTGGCTCAGGTCATGATCTCACTGTTTGTGGGTTCAAGCCCCACATCAGGCTCTCTGCTGACAGCTCAGAGCCTGGAGCCTGCTTCAGATTCTGTCTCCCTCTCTCTCTGCTCCTCCCCTACTCACACTCTGTCTCCCTCTCTCTCGCTCTCCTCAGAAATAAATAAAACATTTTTAAAGAATTTTAATGCATTTTAGAGTTCCATTCTATTTTAAAAGACTACAATTAAATGTGTATATACATATATACACATAATGTCTATTTATATGAATGTATCTTTATGCATCCCTGTACATGCCAACACAGTACTTTATTGAAGTAAACTTCCAGGGTTGGAAAAATAGGCTTCTCTATTTTTTGCAATCCAATTTTTACAGCAGTGATTATTATAATTTATTAGTCCATCACCATTTGGAACAATAGCTGTTCTAATGTAATTAACCATTGAAAGAAATACATTATAAGTGTTCTAAATTGTGTTTATTATTACCTGTAACTAAAACTCTAGAATTTTAAAATCCATTTGTCTTATGAAAGGCTCAGTACTTATCCCTTTTGTTGTACTATTACTTTAGACTGGAGTAACTTCATTTTAAAATTACATGTCAACTACCATTTGCTAGTAGTAATATGGAATGTATGGCTTCACTCTGAGGGAAAAAGTATGTTCAGCATTTTTTAATATCATATACCTAAACAGAACTTCCAGAATGATGAGATCACATTTGGCCCAATGTAGATCTATTTGAACTTGCATAATGTATTACATGTACGCATCGTTATATTTTATGACTATTTGGATGCATTGATTTTTCCATAAAGAGAACTATTATCCACATCTTTTTGCGTAGAAGTACATTTAAACATGGCATAGGTAAACAACTTATTAAAATAAAACCGATGCTTGGCACAGCTATTACTAGTGCCACAGATTTTACAACTGTAATATTTCTGAAAAGCCAGCTTGAACACTTTGGAACATTTTTTTCTCTGGGTATATGCAGAGGAAGTTTGTTAGGTTTCAAAACTTCTACGTTTAATTTTACATTCTAGTCTAGGCCAAATTGTAAGTGTCACTAAATCCGATTCCATCTTCAATTGTGGCCTTGTGTCATCCCCAGAAAGAGGCTTTCCCCCCACACTGGGCTAGTTGGCGATTTGAAACAAATGAGGTGGCTCTGCTAGCAGGCAAATATGAAGAATGTGAAAGACTTAGAAGTAGGTTAACAAAATGCAAAAAGTAAATCCAAAACCCTAAAGTACAGGCAACTTTAAGTGTACTATTTTTCTCTTGTGGTACTGTTTGAAGAAATGTATAAAATTATTATGAATAAAATAAAAATCGCTAGCATACTGTAGAAATGAACTGGTCAATATTCCTTTCCCTCACTTAGCATAAAATAACATCTATCTTAAGATTATTCCTAATGGTCAGGAAGAGGAGCCTTTCCTTAGACTGTGTGATTGTCTTAAGGACGTGGCAGTTACAGCAGAATAAGCAAGCCCAGCGATTAGAGCGAGACATGGAAATGTTTGATTTACCTGCTATATTTACTAGATAATTAGTAAATATTTATCTTAGTGGACAAGTCATATGGATTGGGCTCCCAAAACTCATCTTTCTTTTCTAATTTTTTATTTACAATAATTCCAAATACAAAGACAATTTGTGAGAAAAATACTGAAGATTCACTGTTTTAAACCTTTGGCCACATTTATTTTGTTATGCTCCTTCACTCATTAGTACTTCAGTGACTGTTCTCTAAGAACATGCTTATTCTCTTAGGTAACCATAGTAAAATTATCAAATTCAGGAAATTTATCATTAATCTAATACTTTCATCTAATTGATAGCCCATAGTCTATATTCCAGTTGTGTCAGTTTTCCCAATGATACCTTTTAAATTATTTTCCCCTCCAATACAGGATCTAGTCCAGGATCATATATTGCATTTAGTTGTCTTGTCTTTTTAGTCTCCTTTACTATGGATTAGTTCCTCATGACTTTTGTTAAACATGAAGAATACTGGTCAGTTATTTTATGTAACATTCCTTGGTTTGGATGTCTCTAGTGGTTACATTCAGATTACACGGTCCTGTATGGAATATTCCAGAAACAAAGTATGTTCTTCTTAGGATTTCACATCTGGAAGCACACAGTGTCTCTCCATCCCTCATTTGTGATGTTCATTTTGATCACCCAGTTGATGTGTTGCCTGGTGTCTCCACTCGATAGGTATTATTTTTCCTGTTCTAACTAATAAGCAGTCTGTGGGGAGATACTTTAATATATGTAAATATATGGATCTAGATCAAACTCCCTTCCTAGCTTTAACAATTATTGATTATTCTTACATGAACCAATCTTTACCACAATGGTTGCAAGTCATCTTGTGTTAATTTCTTTTGGAGCAAGAAAAAAAAGTAATTTATTCTGGTAATTTTCAAAAAAATTTAATTGATTTCCTTTGACAATGTTCTAATGTGGGAAATTTTTCTCTATGGATTCACACAGAGTAGTCTATTCAATCTAACTAAAAATGAGCAGAAATTAAAATCAAAATGATTTTTGCTCTAGAATTAATATAAACATATTAAATGTTCCCCAACAATTTATAGAATAAACTCCTAAAACAATACTCTAGGTATGTGTAAACACAATTTAAGTGCTTTTTGAAAAAATTAAAGTATTTTAATTGATTATATGACAGAATTCTGTAGTTTCCAGCTCTATTATTTTCTTAGAATTTATGTCCTTTTTAACTTTTCAGCCTCTGTTTTTTCATGTCTTTAACAAATTATCACCTCATCCATTTAGTCACGTTCCATCTAATTTGTGTATTTCTATTATTTCTTCTTTCTGCCCTTCCACATTACCTAAATCCTTTGTGGTTGAGATGACTTAAATTTTTCAACCTGGTTTTCATTTATACTTATAATTTATGTGTATCATTTATTTTTAAAGTATCTTGGCCTTTTTTTAGAATTGGAGATGAGACTTTTTAGGCATCACAGTGAAAGAGATTAAAGTTGTATTACATCAACATTATAAAATGTATAATAGTTGCTAATTGATGTTTTATATATGTAATGAACTTTACAAAGGCAAATTCTATTCATTGTAACAACCCTAATTTTAACATTTTAATTTAAAGTTTTTAATTTAAAATTTGAATCCTTTTTAAAATTTAGGATCCCCATAAATAGCCAATAATTCTACTATTTCATTGAACAAAATTTCAGCATTCTCATGAATCCTAACTACATAGTATACACATATGTAAAGTAAAATAGATTTTAAAAATGGTTACAACTTTTTATTTGATTCCTGAAGTCTCTAATACATTTTAAATAAACAAAAATTATGGAAATTGGGTTCATTGGCTACCTTACCCAAGTAATCTTATCACATTACTAGTGATATAACATGTAGATAATAATATGTTCCATTCACGTGATACGAATGGCATTTTACTTCTGTGGTCCTTTTTCTAAAATCTCAAAACCTAGTCTAATCATGAGGCTAAATAACCAGACAAACCCAAATTGAGAGACACTGTGCAAAGTACTTGACCTTTGTTCCTGAAGCTGTTAATGTCATCAAAACAAGGAAAGGCTGAGAAATTGTCCGTCTAGAGGAATCCAAAGAGATATGATGACTAAATGTGATGTGTGGTATCCTGGATGAGATCCTGGAAGAGAAAAGAACATTATGTGAAAAGACAATCTGAATAAAATATGGACTTTTTCTTAATGATAATCAGTTTTGTTTCATTACTTGTAACAAATGCATCACACTAATGTAAGATAATAACAATTAGAGAAAGTGGGCACAGGTATGTAGGAACTCTCTACTATCTTGGCAGTTTTTCTACAAATCAGTCTAAAGTTATTTTAAAATAACAATTTATTTAAAAATTAGGTACATTGGGAATATTATATTTCATATGAGATGTGAAATTAGAAACTCTAAAATCAATTACTGAAAGTGTAAAATACTATAAAAATGTTTGTTTTCTATACTTGATAAAGAATGGATAATGCCCAATGACTGAGCCAGCCAGGCACCCTTTTCTAGCTTTATATTTTTAAAATAACAAAGTGCATAAATATAATTTGATATTTACTGGCATATAGATCACTACTAATCAGCATTTCAAGTACTTTATGTTACAGAAAATATGAAAATAGTAGAAAATGATTAAAAGACTATGGTATCTATACATGGTAATATAGATAAATATAATTTATACAAACAACAGAAATATATTATTTATTTCAGTTTCTTCTATCTAAATGAGATAATTGCTTCACACTTCATGGAGATGCCATACAAATAAAACACTTGTAATACCAAAGAATTGTAAGAAATTCAAGGAGTTTACTAAATGAGGAAAATGAATTATAAAGAGAATAAGTTTTAAAATGTATCAGTGGAGGGGTGCCTGTGTGGCTCAGTTGGTTAAGTGTCTGACTTCAGCTCAGGTCATGATCTCACTGCTCGTGAGTTCGAGCCCCGTGTCAGGCTCTTTGCTGACAGCTCAGAGCCTGGAGCCTGCTTCTGATTCTGTGTCTCCCTCTCTTCCTACCACTCCCCCTGCTTATGCTCGCTCACTCTCTCTCTCTCAAAAAAAAATCATAAAAAATAAAACCATATACCCTGCAATCTTATAAAACACTGTTATTGCTAAAGAATATGTCATTAGGTTGAGTGGGATCCAAAAGAGACCTGTAACATACAAAAATTATGCAAAATTATACACAAGTGAATAAAGCTAAAATGCATTTACTTACCGTTGACTTATAAGCAAAGCACTGTGCTAATGTTACAGTACCTATTTTCTATTCAGAAAAATACATCTGAATAAATGATGATCCCTGTCTTCAAGGAACATACAGTTCATTGGAGTAAACAAATATACATGTAAATAATTTTAATATGATACATATTCATTATTCTATAATAGAGGTAAAAACTAATTTATATGGAAGTATGGAGAAAGGAAGGATTGAATTTTACTAGGGATATCTTGGAAACATTCATGGCAGAAAAAGTATCTGAACAAGGTCCTAAATGAATGGGTTAAACTTTGACAGGTAAAATGGAATAGGAGGATAGGGAAGTAACTATGGCGGGGAATGTATTTCAGGCAGAAGGAACATGATGGAGAAAAAATGTGCAGTGTTGACAAGTAGGCCAGTGCAACTAGAGTAAGATGTCAGATCATGGAAGATCAGATAATTGACTGGGGAGTTGGAACAGCATCCTATATGCAGTGGGGAGCCATTAAACGTTTTTGAGCAGTAGAATTTCAGAATTACACTTGATAATTGAATGATCTATTGGGCAATAAATGGATAAAGGAAGGAACAGAGAGCACTTAGATGATGCAATAATATGGCTCAAGTTTATGTAAGTAGATTTCTTAGCTTAATTTTAACAGGTTAGTGTGTGTGGTAAAAAGCCTCTGTGATGGTCCCTCATGATCCTACCTCTTGCTATTTATGTCTTTTGAATGTGAGCTCAGCCTTTGTGATTTGCTTCTACAAGAGAATACAGAAAAACTGTTGGGATGTTGCTTCTGAGATTAGGTTACAAAAAGATCTTGCTTCCTTCATATGTTCTCTATCTCTCTCATGGATCACCAGGTGCCATATTGTGAAAACACTTAGGCAGTCTAAGGAAAGGCCCACCTGTCTAGGAATTGATAACTGCCAGCAACTGTGAGTGAGGTTGGAAGAATATCCTGTCTCACCCTCTTGGTCTGGTTGAGCCTTCAGATGAAATCAAAGCCTAGGCCAATGGCTTGACTGCAACCACATAAAGGCCTTGTGCCATCACCTAACTAAGCCAGATTCTCAACATGTAGAAACTGTGCGATAATAAATGTCTATAGTTAAGCCACTGAATTTAGTGTAATTTGTTAGGCAGCAATAGGTAACTCATATAGTAAGTCAAATCCATATCTATCTTGTCTTTGTGCTAAATTATTCAATATTTCATCTCTGTCATTTCTAAATATAACATGGCTTAAAGATTACCAGATTATTAATAATATCCAGAATATTTTCCATATTGCTTTATATATTATTAACTGTTATATTTTTTGTAAAGATTTTTCCCCTTGGCAGTAATTCTAGTTGTTTGAGCTGTGTGTAAAGTGCTCATTCATAAAAACTTTTGCAATCCCTCAACATTTACAGTCTTAGAGAAATGAAAGATATAGAATTTATATGTAAGGTCTTAGGAAACTACTTTGAAATTAGACATTTATATTTTCTGTTTTTTAAAGTTTTTAGATACCATAGTTAAAGAATAGTAACTTTAAGGAATCACGGCAGCTTTAGTAATGAAAAAAAAAAGTACTGGAAAAAAATTAAAGGACTTGCTAATCAGTTCATTAATCAAGGGTATCTGCTGCACATTATACTGAAACAAATTGAAAAGGTTGCTGTACTAGCCAGAAACTCCTTCTCAAAGTCAAAAGTAAAGATAAACTAAATTGACTTTTCCTTTGTGGTTGATTTCTATCTAAGTAGATCTATCTCCAAACCACTGAATAGAGAAAGTTGCATCTATGCATAGATTCAAGCCTCAACTTAGATTCTACACTTACAGTTCCTTGGTACTACAAGATTACTTTAGAGCATATTTAATCAGTCTGCTTTTAGTTTTTGCTTTTTCTTTGTTTTCATTTGTAACCCCTATTTTCATTTTCTGCATGGTACATATATTGGAAGAAAGAAAAACTAAGAACACCTTGATCACTGCATTAAGACAACTGGTTTTGTAACCCAACCAAAAGAATTAAATAGCTTTATACAAAGGTCACCAAAAAAACTTTTTGTCAGCAGTCAGAATGACTCCAGTCCTTCCCACTCCCTATGGTGCCTTAGCTGAAATCATGGCAATGAGGCATTGTAACCTAAAAAATGTAGTCAGATTTTCAATTAGAATTAGAGTAGATCTTTCAGAGAGGCCTCTGCAAAAGGTCCAGGGTTCTCTAAAGGGTAAAAGGGTGACTAAATTATGACTTAAAACAATATAATCATTTCTTTCTTTTCTTGATGCTGACTTTCAAATGTATTAGGCTTTTAAGAAGCCAAATCCGGGGCCCCTGGGTGGCTCAGTCGGTTAAGTGTGTGACTTTGGCTCAGGTCATGATCTCGTGGTCCATGAGTTCGAGCCCCAAGTCGGGCTCTGTGCTGACAGGTTAGAGCCTGGAGCCTGCTTCAAATTCTGTGTCTCCCTCTCTCTCTGCCCCTTCCCTGCTCATGCTCTGTCTCTCAAAAATAAATAAATGTTAAAAAAAATTTTTTAAAGGCCAAATCCTAGAAGAAACTATAGGTTCAAAATTAGAATTTGCTTGAGTTTCATTAGATTTAAAATGAATACACAGAGCATAGCCTGTGTCATTTTATGAAAGCAAAATAATTTAGAGTTAAATTGATAGCCTAGGGAGAGGATACAGGTGACATGGCAATACTATTGACCTCCTTGGTATGGACAGATGTATATGATAACTTCTTTCAACATATTATTTTGTTTATTCCTTTAATTTTGGCACTCAGTTGTAAAGGAACTCAGCAATATTAGACTTTTGATATATATAATAGGTATGAGTCTGAAATTCACAAACTGAGATACATAAGAAATGTAATTTTCTTTATTTTTTGTAACTGAACTTAATTATATCATTAGACCCTATGTTACTGGGTGGTACCATGGAAAATGAGAAAAGAGAGGAAAATATACACAAATTTATACTTCATGTGCCCCACCACATTATAAGGATACAATACCTATTCATTAAAAATTATATTTCATGTTTACTCCATTGTGTATTAGTTAGGATTATGCTGGATTTACAAATGGAAAAAAAATAAGTGAAGAAATGCTATTGATATAATGTAGTTTGCTTTCCAAAAGCATTAATTTAATCAGTTGACCCATGATTATCCATCTGCTCTACCAGTGAATGATCCCTAAAGACAATGCTTGTCTTTTATTCTTGCCATACTCAGTACACTGTTGCCATTAGCAAACATTTGCCAAAAATGGCTCAAGTCAGTATACAGAAGAGAAAAATATATGAACTGCCATGGATCACTGATAAGATCTGAGTGAAAAATCTTTACAGTTTTTAAGACTTAGATGAATGGACACAATTTCCTTTTGTTTATCTTTGTCCTCTTTCCCACTCTAAGCAAAGGTGTGTGTGTGTGCATGCATGCGCGTGTGTGTGTTTAATTAAACAAAGAGGAGTTCTATAAGTTGGAAATATCAACTGGAAAGGGATACTTTCATGGGAGTTGAGATAAAATGTTATATCCTTTATTCTTATGCACAAATTCACCACAGATTTTAAAGGTTTTAAATTGATTTGCAAAATGTACAGTAGTATTTTCTAGTAATTAGCCTCTTGCTGAGATTAAGTGAAGTAATACTTCAGCATGGTTTAACAGACTTAAATCGTATGTTATTATTTTACATGTCTTTAAAAACTGGGTTGTAAATTAAGAATCCAAGCAAAATCTTAAATAACTTAATATCACCAAGTTATTAATAGATAGTTGATTAACACTGCAACTGATTTGAAGATATAAATATACAAATCTATAATACATAAAATGAAAGGTACTGTAGAATGTTAAGACAATGAAGGCAAGCACTTAAATAATAATTAGCTATAAGGATATTCTAGAAGCAAAACAGTGGTTTATCAGCCTTATTAGAAACTTTCTCTAAAAGTGATGATGCAAGAACTTCAATGCCTTTGCATCAGTTACAGGTACTTAATTTTTTTATTTGTAATAAGTCAGTAACTTTTCCAGTAATTGTTCATACAACTATATTGAACTTTCTAGAGGGGATATGTCCATATGTCAATGTGTCTCTCTTGAGTTGTCAGGAGAGATAGGTAGAGAGAGCACAAGTGACCAAGAGATAGTGAAAAAGTGAAAGAGCATAAGAAAGGAAATAAGAAAAATCAACTACCTACTACTTATAGGCATAGTAAAAATTGCCCATTCCTTATGAGTAACTTAGTTCCCCAATTGACCATGACATTTCCTCCCAAAGTTAAATGCCAAACTAGAATTCTGTTTCTGAAGCAAAGGAAACTAAAGAAAAATTGAGTCAAGAAGATAAGGAGCAGAGAGTTAATTACATTTAGCAAGAGTCCCAATTCACCTAGATACTTACCAGGGTACTCAACACTTTTGCAGATCTTACCAGGGTACTCAACACATTTAGCAGTCTTAAAATGAGGATGAAATGAGTTTTACAGATACAAAATGAATCATTATGAGGTCACAAAAATGTACTGTAATATTGTAACTGAAGCTGGGGGAAAGGAAGGCAAATTCATATTACAGAAGAAAGCAAGTTTTCATTCTCTGAAGTCATCTGTCCAGTCAACATTGCCTATATATCCTAAGCAATGAAAAGTGGGACAGATTACTGAAGTGCTCAACACAAAGATATAATGCTCTATAATAATTATTTTGTGACTCTATCCATTCCTGCCATATTTCAAAGGAATGCAAATGTTTCCACATTGCTATGCCATGATACACTTGAGCTGGGAAGGAGAAGGCAAAAGCAGAGTGATGTTTCTCTTTTCTGGTGTCCACGTGTGTGTGTGTGTGTGTGTGTGTGTGTGTGTGTGTGAGAGAGAGAGAGAGAGAGAGAATAAAATTTAATGACTTAAATACTTATGTATCTGCAATTTGGGCTAGCTGCAGCTGGACAGTTCTGCTACTAGTCTCACCTAAGGTCACTCATGAAGGTACATTTTTCTTGAGGCTCTGCTGGGGCATATGGTCCAGGGTGGACCCCCTCACATGCCTGGTATTTAGTTGAGGCTATCTCAACCCCATACTTCCAATCTCATGGCCTCTCCAGAAGGAAGTTCAGACTTTTTTATATCACCAATAGAGTGTTCCAAGAGGTCAAAAATGAAAGCTACACAGTCTCTTGAGGCCTAGGTCAGAAGCCACACAGTGTTACTAATATTGTATTCTATTGATAAAGCAAGTCACAAAGCCATCCCCGATTAAAGGAATGGGGAAATAGTTTCCATATCTCTATGGGAGAAGGTGCACATGATATGTGCTCATATTTAATATATCACAGAATTTAAAGGACTATGAAAAAAATCATGGCACGTCTAGCATATTAAGTGGAATCATTTTTAATGTCCACCATTTTATAATACTTCTTATGGATGCTCTGTTTAAATATCTTAAATGTCTATACATGTTTTTATTCTTTTTCTTCACATTTTTATTTAAATTCTAATTAACATATAGTGTAATATTGCTTTCAGGATTAGAATTTAGCAGTCTTAAAATGATTTGTCACTAACATATAACATCCAGCGCTGAACACGACAAGTGCCCTCCTTAATATCCATCGCCCATTTAGCCATAAACCACCCACCTCCCTCCTATCAGCACTCAGTTTGTTCTCTATCATAAAGAGTCTCATATGGCTTGTTTTCCTCTCTTTTTTCCCCCTTCCCATATGTTTATCTGTTTTGTTTTTTAAATTCCACATATGAGTGAAATCATATCATATGGTATTTGTCTTTCTTTAACTGACTTAGTTTGCAGAAACAGACTCAAGGATATACAGTTAGCCAATATTTGACAAGAGAGCCAAGAATACTCCATGAAGAAAAGATATTCTCTTTAGTAAATGATGATAGAATAA
This sequence comes from Cryptoprocta ferox, assembly GCA_028646485.1. Classification (NCBI taxonomy): domain Eukaryota; kingdom Metazoa; phylum Chordata; class Mammalia; order Carnivora; family Eupleridae; genus Cryptoprocta; species Cryptoprocta ferox. The sequence goes on along the minus strand of CM053579.1, from coordinate 43,275,907 downwards.
TTGGATATTCACATTTAAAGGATGAAACTGGGCCTATGTCTTACACCACTCATAAAATTAACCCAAAAGAGTTAAAGATTTAAATGTAAGACCAGAAACCATGAAACTCCTAGAAGTAAACAGGAATAAACCCCCCCGAAATTGGTCTTGGTAATGATGTTTTGGATATAATACCCAAAGCACAAGCAACAAAGGAAAAATAAACAAGTGGCACTACATCAACTAAAAAACTTATATGTGGTAACAGAAATCATCAACAAAGTAAAAAGTCAACCTACAGCATAGGAAAAAATATTTGCAAATCATGTACCTGATAAGGGATTAATAGCCAAAATATATTTTAAAAAATCCTACAACTCAATAGCCAGACAACAACCCAATTAAAAAAGGGGCAAAGAACCTAAGTAGACATTTTTCAAAAAAAGAATACATGAAAGGCAAGAGGTACATGAAAAGATGTTCAACATCGTTAGTTATTAGGGAAATGCAAATTAAAACCACAATAAGGGGAGCATGTGTGGCTCAGTCGGTTAAGCATCCAACTTTAGCTCAGGTCATGATCTCACTATTCGTGAGTTCAAGCCCCACATCCAGCTCTGTGCTAACAGGTCAGAGCCTGGAGCCTGCCTCGGATTCCGTGTCTCTCCCTGCCCCTCCCGCACTCACACTAGGTCTCTCTCTCTCTCTCAAAAATAAATAAATATTAAAAAATAAAAACATGATATCACCTCACGCATATTACAATAGCTATCATTAAAAAGACAAGAGATAATAAGTGGAGTGGATGTGGAGAAAAGGGAACCCTTGTATACTGTTGGTAGAAGTTTAAATTGGTATAGCCACTATGAAAAACAGCATGGGGATCTGCAAAAAATTAAAAATAGATTTTCCATATGATCCAGTAATTCCACTACTGGATATATACCCAAAGAAAACAAAAACACTAATTTGAAAAGATATATATACCCCTATGTTTATTGCAGCATTATTTACAATAGTGAAGACATGGAGACAACCTAAGTGTTCATCAATGAATGAATAAAGAAGATATATATACACACCATATATATATATATATATATATACACACACACACACACACACACACACACACACACACACATACACACACATATACATATAGTGGAATATTATTTGGCCATAAAAAAGAAAATCCTACCATTTGTGACAACCTGGATGGACCTTGAAGTCATAATGCTAAATGAAACAAGTCAGACAGAAAAAGATAAATGCTATATAATCTCACTTATATGTGGAATTTAAAAACAAACAAAAAACTCCAAAGAAGAGATCAGATTTCTGGTTACCAGGGGCAAAGAGTAGGGGGAGAAGAAATTGGAGGGAGGTAGTCAAAAATACAAACTTCCAGTTATAAGATAAATAAATACTAGGGATATAGTATACACCATGATGATATGGTTAACACTACTATACAATATATAGGAAAGTTGGTAAGAGAGTAAATCCTAAGAGTTCTCATCACAAAGAGAATTTATTTTCTTTTCCATTTATTGTGTCTCAATGAGAATATGGATGTTAGCTGAACTTATTGTGGTAATCATTTCACAATATATATAAATCAAATAATTGGATGTATGCCTTTTGCAGTGATATATGTTAATTATTTCTTAGTAAAACAGGAAAAAGCGTAAGCAAAAACAAAATTTTAAAAATCCATTGAAAAATAATTTTGCAATCTATTAAATTCCCTGACTATATTGAAGACCTACCCTGTAACCAAGCATGCTGCACCTGAAACAGTCCCTATGCCTGAGATACTTAGAATCTAGATGTTGGGACAAACTGAACACTTAATTATGGACTCACCAATTTGGTATACAAGGCCTTTCATGGTACTGCCTTCATTAGACCTTATCTGCCTGTGTTTTGCACTATTTCCCTCATTTACCCTGTACTCCAGCCTAACTAAATGATTACCTTTTCTCTGACTATACCTTACCTTTCCTACCTCTAATGGCTTTCCTCATCATTGTTTCCCAATCCACTCTTCAAATACAAATTCCTTCCTAAAGACTTGCCTCCTGAACACACACCACTATCACCCACTTGCCCCCAAATCAAATGCTATTTCTCCTTGTCCCTCTGCCATTGCACTTACGTTTTCTTCATATGACAGTTCTCTCTGTATCCTATCTCTACCACATACTAGATTTAAAATCCTGAAAGTAGAAACACTGTTTCGCTCTATCCCTTCCAGTACTTAGCACTTAGTAAGATGCAAAATAGCTGTTTAGTTAAGTTAAAAATGAATGCAAGAAAATTTTGTGGCCATCTGCCAAAATGTATAATCTAGTAACAATGTAGGAGACGGGGTAGCATTTTTTTTGTTGGAAGTTTGATAAAAGTATATATTCCCACAAAATTAATCACTTGTCCAAAATTTAACAACAGAGCTAACATTTACTATATATTCGTTATTCTGCATAATGTTTTTCTCATATATGTAACATTATTTAGTCAAAACTACCATATTAAATTTCCCTAGTAATTCCTAAGTGCTGTCAGCTGCTCATCAAATGTTGATTTTTTTTGTCAGGAAGAATTTATAATGCATTTGAGTGAATTTAGAAGCAATGAGGGATTGAACAGAAATATCTGAATACACTCTCGGTGGTAAATTGGATATCCAGTTTTCAGCTTAGTCTTAATAGGAAAAAAATAAGAAATTGAATTCAGAAGCTGTTCTTTCCTTTTTAATACCCCCCCTTTTAGGAAAAGAGTTAGGGAGAGGGAGGGAGACAAAACACGAGAGACTCTTGAATACTGAAAACAAACTGAGGGGGGAAGGGGAAGGGGGAAAGGTAATGGGGGGTGATGGTCTTGGTGGAGGTCACTTGTGGGGAAGAGCACTGGGTGTTATATGGAAACCAACCTGACAATAAACTATAAAGTTTAAAAAAATAAAAAAATAGAATAAAATGCAAAACTTAAAAAAAATACCCCCCCTTTTAACTGAGATTAAATAGAAGGGTATAGTTTTTTTTTTCTCAATGGTGGGGAGAAAATCTATTTTCATTCACTTAGAAAGATTTCTCAAATTCAAATGAGACTTAATATATGGATAATCCATACAGCTAAGTCTATAAGGTGATCCTCTGGAAATCAAAGAAAAATTTGGTGGAATAACACTGAAATTGATTTGCAGGAGATTTAAACACTGTTTTTTTCTCTAAAATCAAAGAATCCCTCTCCACCTTCCCCCTAAATGGATTTTATTGTCAAATAAGCTAGCACTAACAGTTATTGAAACCACCACTCTTTCTAAAAGCAAACTGCCCTGTTATTGCCAAAAATGTTAACTTACATCAAACTCATCAAGAATAGCTCTTAATTTTAGTTACATATGTCAGTACTTGACCTTAGATTGAAAGTCAATTAAAGTTACAAAAGATTGACAGACATTGATATAAATAGGCTTAAAACCTTATGGGTTTTTTCCCCTCCAGTCACTGTTTTTTTTTCTAATCCAGTTTGCACCATGTACCATCCAGCAGTACATTTAGGTATTATAACGCTGTTGATAGATGTCCATTCACTAGGTAGTACGGAATTACAATCACATTCTCAATGAAGCAATGAGGGGAAGAGTGTATTTCTCTCTGTATAGTATGACCTCATGTGTATCACTCACTTTTTTCCACTTATCTTCAAATACCATGCAGCAGTTTGCTTGAAGTTAACTGTTTTTCCATACAAGTTAAGAGGAAGTAGTAGTGTACACAACACCAAATTATTTCTACTCACAACTCCATTCTATAGTAAGCATTTGAATATAGATGTGGCTTATTTCATGACAGTCATTATACTTCACAAGAAAAAAATGAGGTCAAATTGTGAGGATGCCAATCAGAAAGATCTGAATACCCATGGATGCCTCATTCTTTCTCCCTGCTTCCTACCCTTGCTAGCGATTGATGGTTGGTATCACCTCTCAGACCAGTGGTCAAACTTTATAAGAAATTGTCTTCTATCTAGCTCAGATACATTGCTTTTCTAGTTCAAACTTCACTTAAGATATGGAAGATTTTCTCTGGTTCAGTTGAATAGACCTACTTTTCCAGCTTTTGCTGTCCTAGAGCAAGAAAAATATAAATATCAATAAGCAGTACAAGATGAGTATAACAAGAAGTAGAAAGACGCCAGAGGATAAAGGCCAAAGTCTAGATAATCACTTGTGACTTTTCAGCAAATCTCTAAGTGTTTTCATCAGAAGATGTTGAAGCATGACCAGCATGCTTTTTACTTTGCATAGGTGTGATTTGAATTTCTATCCGTCTGTTCTTAAAATCAGCCTTCCAATTGGATGCTGATAAACCTTTTTTTTTCTTAGAAGAAATTCTAGCTCCAGCATTTTCTTGGAGGGGCCTTCAGTTTTTCCAAGCCCCATTTCAGTTTACAGCATTCCAACCTTTGCTCCCACAAAGCATTCCAACCTTTGCTCCCACACAACTAACATTTTTTGTACCAGTGTGGGATGAGAATTATCAGTCATCTAATCCTCAAAGAATCTTTACAGGATAGATATCATTATCCCAATTTTATGGATGAAGGAATTGAGTTCCATAAAATGAAGTAAATTGCCTAAGACCACACAGCTCCTGAATGATAGTTTAAAACTGACCCCAGATTTGCCTAATTGTGAATCCTTTGTTCTATGTATTGTTCCATGTTGTCTCATTAAGAATCTTATTTATATTTGCCCTCCACAAATATCTATCCTATTGATACTAAGTTGCAATGAATTTAGCATCAATTCTTTTAAACTGGTCTGGGCTGAACAGTGCTGATGTAAATGCTCAAGTGACCATTGTGATAGGTCTAAGTTCAAGTCCATGCTCTAATACCTGACAAAATAAACCACTCTCTTCTAGGAAAAAAAACAGACCCGAGGATGCCAAAGTTCTTGGTGCAATCCAAAGCCAATCTCGAGTCATTTATCCATTTATATTCTCTCTTGACCACCATCCCCACACCTCCCCACACATACAATTTTTGATGGACACACAATTTTAAGGTCTTTTTTTAATCTGGAGAATTTTTTCTTTGGTTATTTCCTGTGTATATGGCCATACAGCCTACCCACAACACTAAGACTCACTCTCTATGACTCTCCCTTTGTTGTGAGTTCTCACTTTGTGCCTCCTTTTTGGATATGCTCTAAAGAGCAGGGATGGCCTTTGGCTAGAATGAATGGCATATCAGCAGGGCTCTGTGAACCATGTTGCTTTTCTTAATCATGAAAAGTCACCATTATTCAATGGCATGACCCAGTTTTCTAATCCACCTTAATTGAATGTACAATGATATGGGCATTGGGGATTAAATACAAGCCCATTTCTATCCAAAGTTCACAATGCCTTTAAAGCAAAGTATAACATTTTGCTCATTTCTTGTGAATGGTTTTTGTATATGCCAATAGGTAATTTTGCTTGTATTCTCTGTGCAAGATGATACCTTAAAAAGAAAAAAAAATCTGTAAAAGGACTTCTGGAATATGATTTGATTTAATTAATTGACCAAGAAGACTTTCAACTTTAATGTTGCTTTGAAAGGTTTTCCTTGTCACAATAGGAATTTACTTGTCCAAGCAAAGTACTTACTTACCTGCAACAGAAATAAAATGAATTCATGTATGTGTTTATTTTAAAGAGAATCTATTTTAGCATTTTGCTGAGTTATTTATACATTAAAGTCCATACTGAGAAATGTGCCCATTTATAAGATGATAGAGATTTTCCCAAGTGCTGAGAAAATAGTTTATCTAAACTTTAAGAGAAAAAGAAAATAAACTAACTTTAAAACACTTGTAACAATTTGTTATTTTAACTTGCTTTTTATTTTATTTGTTTGCTTTTATTCACCTTATATGATTCAATTTGTAGATAGATGGCTTGCTAAATGGCTTCAGTATTTGAGTTTAATTTACTATTAAGTAGATGTCAGACACAGTTTTAGGTTAAAACTTGCCTTTCAGATCTTATTGCCTAAGTATCTATGTAAAAGTGTAAGTAATCTAACGTGTATAAACACATTCAAAATATTCTGTAGCTTTAAATTTTTTAATTTTGAAATAGTTTAAAAAGTTATAAGAAATGTCCAAAGATTTTGATATGTCCTAAATTCCCCAAATATTAATATTTTATCACATTTGCTTTATCATTCTTTCTCTTTCATACACACATGCACACATGCATTTTTTCTGAATGTTTGAGAATAAGTTACAACATGATGCCCCTTGACCCCTAAATACTTCAGTGTGTATTTTCCCAAAATTAAAACATTGTTTTATATAACAACTACAGTAAATTTATCAATATTAGCAAGTTAACACTGATAAAATTCCATGTAATTTATAGACTTTTAAAATTTCATCAACTCTCCCACTAATGTCTTTTATAGCAAAAAAAAAAAAAGTCAAGATCGCATGTTGCATTTAGTTATGTCTTTTTAAGCTCCTTTAATCCCGAAGAGTTCCCATGCTCACAATGCATAAACTGAATCTAATCATGAGGAATTTGCATTCCCACCAAGTGTGTGCATAGGGTTCTGATTTCTCCACATCCTCACTAATATTTGTTATACATTGTCTTTGAATTTAGCCATTATAACAGGTGTAAAGTGATATCTTACTTTGGTTTTAAAGTGCATTTCATTGATGATTAGTGACATAGAGCATCTTTTCATCTGACTGTTCCCATATGTATGTCTTCTTTGGAATAATGTCTGTTCAGGGCCTCTGTCCATGTTTTAATCAGATTATTTATTTTTGATCTTGAGTTGTATATGGTCTTTATATTTTTTGGATGTTAACTGATTATTAGATATATCATTTGCAAATTTCTTCTCCCATCAGTAGGTTGCCTTTTTGTTTTATTGACAGTTTCCTTCACTGGGCAAAAGCTTTTTATTTTGATGTAGTCTCAATAGTTTATTTTTGCTTTTGTTTCCCTTGCCTGAGGAGACCTATCAAGAAAAATATTGCTATGGCCAGTATTGGAGAAATTATTGCCTATGTTTTCTTCTAGAGGTTTTATAGTTTCAAGTCTCACTTAGGTCCTTGATCCATTTTGAGTTTATTTCTGTGGGTCATTTTAAAAAGTAGTCCAGTTTCATTCTTTTGCACATAGCTGTTCAGTTTTCTCAGCACCATTTGTTGAAGAGACTGTCATTTCCCCATTCTATATTCCTGCCTCCTTTGTCATAAATTAATTGATCATATAAGTGTGGGTTTATTTTTGGACTATATTGTTTGTGTTCCATATATCTGTGTGTCTGCCTATGTGCCAGTATCATACTGTTCTCTTACTTTTTTTTAATTCAAGTTGGTTAGCATATAGTGTAGTATTGGTTTCAGGAGTAGAATTTAGTGATTCATCACTTACATATAACACCCAGTGCTCATCTCAACAAGTGCCCTCCTTAATGCCCATCATCCATTTAGCCCATCCCCCACCCACCCACCCCAGTCTTACAACCCTCAGTTTCACCCCTATAGTTAGGAGTCTTTTATGGCTTGCCTTTCTTACTGTAGTTATCTTATTTTTTCCTTCCCCTCCCCTATGTTCATCTGTTTTTTTTTTTCTTTTTCTTTTTAATGTTTATTTATTTTTGAGAGAGAGAGAACGCATACATGCAAGCACAGAGAGAGGGAGACAGAGGTTCCAAAGCAGACTTCACACTGACAGCAGGGAACCCAATGTGGGACTTGAACTCATAAACAGTGACATCATGACTTGAGCTGAAGTTGGAGGCTTAAACAACTTAGCCACCCAGGCAACCCTCTGTTTTGTTTCTTAAATTCCATGTATCAGTAAAATCATGATATTTGTCTTTCTCTGACTGACATTTTTCACTTAGCATAATACACTCTAGTTCCATCCATGTTGTTGCAAATGGCAAGATTTCATTCTTTTCGATTACCGAGTAATATCCCATTGTGTGTAGGTACACACAGCCACCGTATCTTCTTTTTCTATTCATCAGTTGATGGACTTTTGGGCTCTTTCCATAATTTGGCTATTGATAGCACTGCTCTAAACATTGCAGTGCATGTGCCTCTTCAAATCAGCATTTTTGTATCCTTTGGATAAATACCTAATAGTGTAATTGCTGGATTGTAGGGTAATTCTATTTTCAATTTTTTGAGGAACCTCCATACTGTTCTCCAGAGTGGCTGCACTAGTTTGCACTACCACCAACAGTGCAAAGTGTTCCCCTTTCTCCACATCCTCACCAACATCTATTGTTTCCTGAGTTGTTATTTTTAGCCATTCTGACAGGTGTGAGGTGGTATCTCATTGTGGTTTTGATTTGTATTTCCCTGATGATGAGTGATGTTGAGCATCATTTCATGAGTCTGTGGACCATCTGGATGACTTCTTTGGAAAAGTGTCTATTCATGTCCTCTGCCAATTTCTTCACTGGATTATTTGTTTTTGGATGTTGAGTTTGATAAATACTTTATAGATTTTGAATACGTTATCAGATATGTCATTTGCAAATATCTTCTCCCATTCCTTTGGATGACTTTTTGTTTTGTTGATTGTTTCCTTTGCTGTACAGAACCTTTAATCTTACTGAAGTCCCAATAGTTCATATTTACTTTTGGTTACCTTGCCTCCAGAGACGTGTCTAGTAAGAAGTTGCTGTCACCAAGGTCAAAGAGGTTGTTTCCTAATTTCTCCTCTAGGATTTTGATGGTTTCCTGTCTCACATTTAGGTCTTTCATCCATTTTGCATTTATTTTTGTGTATGGTGTAAGAAAGTGGTCCAGTTTCATTCTTCTGCATGTCATGGTCTAGTTTTCCCAACACTATTTGCTGAAGAGACTGTCTTTTCTCCATTGGATATTCTTTCCTGCTTTGTTGAAGATTAGTTGACCATACATTTATGGATCCATTTCTGGGTTCTCTATTCTGTTCCATTGATCTATGTATCTGTTTTTGTGCCAGTACCATACTGTCTTGATAACTATAGCTTTGTAATACAGCTCAAAGTCTGGAATTGTGATGTCTCCAGCTTTGGTTTCTTTTTCAACATTACTTAGGCTACTCAGGGTCTTTTCTGGCTCCAAACCAATTTTAGAATAGTTTCTTCTAGCTCTGTGAAGAATGCTGGTGTTATTTTTATAGGTCCTGCATTGAATGTGTAGATTGCTTTGGGTAGTATTGACATTTTAACAATATTTGTTCTTCTAATCCATGAACATGGAATGTTTTTCCATTTATTTGTGTGTTCTTGAATTTCTTTCATAAGTGTTCTATAGTTTTCAGTGTACAGATCTTTTACTTGTTTGGTTATGTTTATTCCTAGGTATCTTATGGTTTCTGGTACAGTTATAAAAGGGATCAACTCCTTGATTTCTTTTTCTGTTGCTTCATTATTGGTATATAGGAATGCACATTTCTGTACATTTACTTTGTATCCTGTGTCTTTGCTGAATTAACGTATCAGTTCTAGCAGTTTTTTTGTGGATTCTTTCAGGTTTTCCATTTAGAGTATCATGTCATTTGTGAAGAGTGAAAGGTTGACTGACCTCTTCCTTGCCAGTTCGTATGCCCTTTATTTCTTTATGTTGTCTGATTGGTGAAGCTAGGACTTCCAGTAGGATGTTAAACAACAGTTGAGAGAGTAGACATCTCTGTCATGTTCTTGACCTTAGGGGGAAAGCTCTCATGTTTTCCCCATTGAAGATAATATTAGGTGTGGGTCTTAAATATATGGCCTTTAGGATGTTCAGGCATGTTCCTTCTATCCCGACTTTCTTGAGGGTTTTTATCAAGAAACGATGCTGTATTTTGACAAAATGCTTTTTCTGCATCTATTGAGAGGATCATGTGGTTCTTATCCTTTCTTTTATTAATGTGGTGTGTCATGTTGATTGATTTGCGGATACCACCCCTACAGTCCAGGAGTAAATTCAACTTGATCAAGGTAAATAATTCTTTTAATATGTTAATATTGTTGCATTTGATTTGCTAGTATCTTGTTGAGAATTTCTGCATCCATGTTTATCAGGGAAACTGGTCTGTAATTCTTTTTAGTGGGGTCTTTGCTTTTGGAATCAAGGTAATGCTGGTAATCCTGGTAATGCTGGTAATGCATAGAAGGAGTTTGGAAGTTATCATTTCATTTATATTTTTTAGAAAACTTTCGAAAGAATAGGTATTAATTATTCTCTAAAAGGTTGGTAGAATCCCCCTGGGAAGCCATCCGGCCCTGGATTATTGTTTGTTGGGAGATTTTTGATTACTGATTCAATTTCTTTTTTGGTTTTGAGTCTGTTCAAATTGTCTATTTCTTCCTGTTTCCATTTTGGTAGTTTATGTGTTTGTAGGAATTTGTCCATTTCTTCCATATTGTCCAATTTGTTGGCATGTAATTGCTGATAATATTCTCTTATAGTTGTTTGTGCAGTATTGGTTGTGATCTCTTCTCTTTTATTCATTATTTTATTTATTTGGGTCCTTCCCTTTTTTGTTTTGATAAATCTGGCTAGAGGGTTATCAGTTTTGTTAAGTCTTTCAAAGAACCAGCTCCTAGTTTTGTTGATCTGTTCTACTGTTTTTATTTCAGTATCATTGATTTCTGCTAATCTTTATTATTTTCCTTCTTCTGCTGGTTTAGGGCTTTCCTGCCTGTCCTTTTTCCAGCTTATTTCTTTAGGTGTAAGTTTACATTGTGTATCTGACACTTTTCTTCCTTCTTTATGGTAGGCCTGGATTGCCACATACTTTCCTCTGTGACCACCTTTGGAGCATCCCAAAGGTTTTGGACTTTCGTGTTTTCATTTTCATTGGCTTCCACATACTTTTTAATTTCCTCTTTAATTTCTTGGTTAACCCATTCATTCTTTAGTAGGATATTCTTTAACCTTCAAGTATCTGTGGTCTTTCCAAAGTTTTTCTTGTGGTTGATTTCAGGTTTCATGGCTTTGTGGTCTGAAAATATGCACACAATGATCTCATTCTTTTTGTACTTGCTTGAGGGTTGAATTGTGACCCAGTTCTGGACCCATTCTGGAGAATGTTCCATGTGCACTATAGAAGAATGTGTATTCTGCTGCTTTAGGATGAAATGTTTGCAATATGTCTGTTAAGTCAGTCCGGTCCAATATGTCATTCAAAGCCATTCTTCTGTTGTTGATTTTCTGCTTAGAGGATCTGTCCATTGCTGTAAGTGGGGTGCTGTAAGTAGGGTGTCAATCTCCTACTAGTATTTTTTATTATCAATGAGTTTCTTTATGTTTGTTATTAATTTATAATTAATAAGTTGGGGGCATATTTACAATTGTTAAATCTTCTTGATGGATAGACCCCTTAATTATAAATATAATGTTATTCTTCATCTCTTGTTATAGTCTTTGTTTGAAAATCTAGTTTGTCTAAGTATCATTACTCTGCCTTTCTTTTGATGTCCTTTAACATGATAGATGGCTCTCCATCCCCTCACTTTCAACATGCAGGTGTCTTTTGGTCTAACTGAGTCTCTTTTAGGCAGCATGTAAATGGATCTTTTTTTAGTCCATTCTGATACCGTATATCTTTTGATTGGAGGTTTAGACCATTTGCATTCAGAGTGATTATTGAAAGATATGAATTTAGTGCCATTATGTTACCTGTAGAGACAGTGTTTCTAGTTATGTTTTCTGGTCCTTCCTAGTCTTTGTTGCTCTTGGTCCTTTTTTGTTTTGCTTTTTCTCCACTCAAAGAGTACCCCTTAAAACTCCTTGTAAGGCTGGTTAAGTGGTCCCACACTAGTTTTGTTTGGGTTAGTCTTTATCTCTCCTATTCTGAATGACTGACTCACTGGATAAAAAATTCTTGGCCGCATATTTTTCCCATTCAGCATGTTGAATATATCCTGCCACTCTATTCTGACCTGCCAAGTTTCTGTGAACAGATCTACTCCAAATCTAATCTGTATTCCATTGTAGGTTAAGGATTTTTTTCCCCTTGCTGCTGTCATGACTCTTTCCTTGTCTGTGTATTTTTTTAATTTGGCTATGATAGGTGTTTGTGAAAGTTGGCTTTTGTTGCATTTAAATGGGAGCTCTCTGTGCTTCTTGGATTTTGAAGTCTGTATCCTTCCCTAGATTAGGGAAGTTTTCAGCTATAATTTGCTCACATAAACCTTCTGCCCTTTTTTTTCTTCTCTTCATCTTCTGGGACACCTATGACACAAATGTTATTCCTCTTTGATTAGTCACTGAGTTCTCTAAGTCTTGTATCATGATCTTTTGGCTTTGTTACCCTTTTATTTTTAGCTTCATTATTTTCCATAATTTTATCTTCTAGATCACTGAGTAGCTGCCCTGCTTCATCCATCCTCACCATCATGGCATCAATTTGAGGTTGCATCTTGGTTATAGCATTTTGAAAGTTAACCCTGACTAGATTTTAGTTCTTTTATCTCTGCAGAAAGAGATTCTCTCATGTCTTGTATGCTTTTTTCAACCCCAGGTGGTATTTTTATTATCATGGTTTTAAATTCTAGTTCAGACATTTTATTTGTATCTGTGTTAATTAATTCCCTGGCCATCATCTCTTCCTGTTCTTTCTTTTGGAGTGAATTCCTCTGTCTGCAACAATCTCCCACTGAAATTATACAGATTGTTGTGTTGATCCTCATATACATTTCCTCGGTGTTCAAAATTCTTTGATGTTGATCTAGCTGTAGTTCCATGAATGAGACCAGTTCAGGGTCCCCTCACTACTCCATCATCTTAACTCCTCCCCCTTCATACTTTTCTGATTACTACAGTTTTATAGTATACTGTTAAATCTGGCATTTTGATACCTACAGCTTTATTTTTCTTTTTAAGATTGTATTCGCTATTTGGGGTCTTTTGTGGCTCCATGCAAATTTTAGGATTATTTGTTCTAGCCCTGTGAAAAATGTTGCTGATATTTTGATGGGAATTACATTGAATCTGTAGATTGCTTTGGGTAGTATGGACATGTTAACAGTATTTGTTCTTCCAATCCATGAGCATGAAATGTTCTTCCATTTCTTTGTGTCTTCTTCAGTTTCTTTTATCAATGATTTAGTTTTCACAGTATAGGTCTTTCATGTGCTTGATAAAGTTTATACCTAGGTACTTCATTCCTTTGGGGGTAGTTGTCAAATTGTTATCTTAATTTCTCTTTCTAGTACTTTGTTGTTAGTATATAGAAATCCAACATATTTCTATATATTAATTTTGTATCCTGCATCTTTACTTAATTCATTCATCAGTTCTAGTAGTTTTTTTGGTGGAATCTTTAGGGCTTTTTAATATATAATATTATATCATCTATAAATAGTGAACGTTTTACTTCTTCCTCACCAATTCAAAGAACACAAATACACGGAGGCTTAATAACATGCTACTGAACAATGAATAGTCAACCAAGGAATTAAAGAGGAAGTCAAAAAATACATGGAAACAAATGAAAATGAAAACACAATTTCAAACACAGAATCTTTGGATGCAGCATAAGCTATTCTAAGAGAGACAATTACAGCAATATATGCCTACCTCAAGAGACATGAAAAAAATCAAATAATTAACCTTATACTTAAAGGAGCTCAAGAAAGAAGGAAAAACAATGCCCAAAGCTAGTAGAAGAAAGGAAATTATAAAGGTTAGAGCAGAAGTAAATAAAATAGAGATGAAAAACAAAACATAACAATTGAACAGATCAATAAAGCCAAGAGCTGGTTCATTGAAAAGATCAACAAGATTGATAAACTTTTAGCCTGACTATCAAAAGAAGAAGAAGAAGAAGAAGACGATGACAACGACGACGACTCAAATAATAAAATGAGAAATGAAGAATCAGATATAACAGCTGATACCACAAAAATGTAAAGGATTATAAGAAAATATTATGAAAAATTATATACTAACAAATTATATACTAGCAAACCTATATAATGGATAAATTCCTAGAAATATATAACCTTCTAAAGCTGAATCAGAAAGAAATAGAAAATTTGAACAGACCAATTTCTAGCAATGAAATTGAATCGGTAATAAAAAACTCCCCCCTAAAAAGTTCAAGACCAGATAGCTTCACAGATGAATTCTACCAAACATTTAAAGAAGAGTTAATACCTATTATTCTCAGACTATTCCAAAAAATAGAAGAGGAAAGAAAGCTTCAAAATTCATTCTATGAAGCCAGCATTACCCCAATACCAAAACCAGATAAAGACACCACAACAAAAGAGGCATATATCTTGATGAATGTAGATGCGGAAATCCTCAACAAAATATTAGCAAACCAAATCCAACAATATGTTAAAAAATTATTCACCACAATTAAGTAAGATTTATTCCAGGAATGTGAAGGTGGTTCAATATTTGTAAATCAATGTATGTGATATATCACATTAACAAGAGAAAGGATAAAAGCCATATAATCACTTCAATAGATGTAGAAAAGGAATTTGACAAAGTGCAAAATCCATTCATGATAAAAACTCTCAATAAAGTTTAAAGGCAATATACCTCCAAATAATAAATACCATATGTGAAAAGTCCCCAACTAACATCATACTCAATGGTGAAAAGAGAGCTTTTCCTCTAAAATCAGGAAGAAGAAAAGGATGTCCACTCTCACCACTTTTATTCAACATAGTATGGAAGTCCTAGCCACATCTGAGCCCCAAAATCTAGAAGAGAGATCTAAATAGCATGAGAAAGTCTTAGGATCTTTCTTCTAAAGATGGATAAATAAGCATAATAAAGCGGGATAAATAAGCAGAATTACAAAGCTTCATCTGCCTAAAAAGATCTTCCACAGATCATCTACCAATTCAGGCTGCATTTTATTAAACAAGATTTTCCTGTAAACTTCAAATGAGAGCATTTAATACTATCAATATTTTATACCTTCATATTAAGTACTCCATTCTGGCTTCTTTATGGATTTTGAATAAATCAAATATTCTACTGAGGAACAGGGATAATAGAAGAAGTAATGTAGAAGAAAGAGTATTTGGTGAGAGGAAACCTTTGGGCACTTATACTATGGAATTATAAATAGCAGGAGTGCTCTATGCATCCACTAAGAGGCAGTGAAAGAGTGCTATAAAATAGGTGGAAAGCCACCTACTTTGCAATTTTGCCTGATAACACCAGCCTACGTAGTCCAAGCCTGGTTTTGAGTTTGTCATGGTTTCAGGTGATAATAAACGATATCAGGAACACTTCCTGGTTATTGTGTGATTCTATGAATTTTTAAACTAATATTTTCGTTGTTTTGATTCAGTAAAACAGCCATGTCATTGTTGTTCATTTTCTTTAAAATTTTTTTTTCTTCATAATGTGCTTAATCCAATGACTATTTTTAGAAGGCCCTAGGTAGATTTCTCATTCTGGCATGAAATTTCTAAAGCATAAAGTTTCTCATATTGGCAATTCTTCATAGAACTTTCATCCTACAATGTTTTTTTAAATATCCTGTTTTCCTTCTCCCCATTCTACAGAAATGGGAATGTGAAGGCAAAAGCCAACAAATTATAGCATGAAGTCTAGAAAAATGAGTTAAATGTTCCATAGTTGTGTATGAAACATTTCTGGCTTAGTGATTTGGTAAAGTAGCATTGACTCACCCTAGAGATCATGGTGAGAGTATAGACTTCGAGTCAAAATATTAATTTTTAGTCTACAACTGTGTGACCTTGATCTGATTATTAAGGTTATTTAGGCCTCAGCAATCTCCACTTGCATAAAATGTGGTTGTATGATTAGATGATGTTTGATATTTTCTTTCAAGCTATAACATCAGTGATTATGAGTATAGAAATCTACAAAGTCACGTAAGGGAAAAAAATTCCGTTCATTTATGAAATATTTATTGAACTACGATATGCCATATTTCTTAGAAATGAAAAAGCTAAATATCTTAATCCATGTGGGTTATTTTGTTTGTACATATTTAGAGAGGTTATTTTGTTTGTACATATTTAGAGAAAAGAATATGAAAATTTTACATGAAAAATCAGGAAGTCAATTTTAGAAATAGATACTTAATACATTGAATCAGCAATTAATGCAACCTCAATTAAATAATGGACTTCCAAATAGATGGAATAATAACTTTCAGAGCTAAATTATATTTGAGAATACCTACTTTGAGAAATAAGTTTTTATGCTCTGGAACCATCACTTCAAAATGCAGCGTCTATTCTATTTCATTCTTCACTTATTAGATTTTCTTTTAGACAATACAAATTTCTTTACTATAAAATAAAAAGAAAATTTCAAGATGGCTAGTTTCTTTTAGTGATAATATAATTCTGAATGGAAAAATAATATATATGCTTCTATCTGAACATCCTGAAAGAGAAAGAACTTTTAAATCAAATTTGTAGGGCTGGGAGTAGATGTTGATTTATTATTACTATGTGTATCAGTTTTCTAAGGTTACTTAACAAATACTACAGATGGGGTGGCTTATATAACAGAAGTGTTATCCCTAGAGGCTAAAAGTCCAAGATCAAGGTGTTGGCAGGTTCAGTTTCTTCTGTGACCTCTTTCCTTGGCTTGCAGATGGCTGCCATATGACTGTGTTTTCACATGGTCATTCCTTTCTCCGTGTTGTCTTAGCCCTTATTTTCTCTTCTTATTCGGGCGCTAGTCATATTGGACTAATGCCTCCCTAACAACCTCACTTTAAATTAATTGCCTCTTTGCACTGGGTGTTATATGGAAACAAACTTGACGATAAACTATAAAAGAAAAAAATATTACAAAAAGTTATTAAAAGAAAAAACAATTAATTGCCTCTTTAAAGGCCCCATTTCCACAGACAGTCACATTCTAGGGTACTGGGAGTAAGGATTTCAATATAGGAATTTGGAGGGACACAATTTAGCTCATAACACTATGTTTATTTCTATAATATTAAACATAATTTTTGTTATTCCTACTGTTTTGTGCACTAAGTGTATTTTAATTTTAATTATATAATTGCCTTGTACGTGTATCAGCTTATCACATTGTGCCAAAGATATGAAATTAATTGCTTCAAAATGCCTCTTAATTATGATAAATATTCACAACATTTTTATAGCATTTGATTTTTTTTTCTTGTTAAACATAACAGAGAATTGGATGCCGTTCACATATCATACATTAGCCAGTAAGGCAGACGTTTTTAATCATTCTCTGTGTTAAGGATTTTGTTCTGTTTTGTTTTGGTTTTTGGAACGGCAAGGATAGACTTTATTGCCTTTAACTTCTAAGACTCCCTTAGTTACAAATGCAGTGGACTTTTTACTAGGAATATTATATATGTAGCAGTTGTTTAAACCTGAAATAGAAATCCTAAGAGGGAAAATATTCAAGTCCAGCATGGCCCAGTGCCAAAACACAAAATTGCAACTCCTAGAGTATATGTAGTTCAAGTAATGGCCAATCCTCTTCTCATGTTGGATCAACTAGCCAAGATGTACTCAGCTGGAGAAATCCATCTCAGATGGTTCATCTTTCTGTAACCAGACGGAGGATCCATAGCGGCATGTCTAGTGATTGCCTCATAGATGCTACTTCTAACCTACAGGGGAATTGTTGCACAGAATCCAAAGCCCTTTCCTTCCATTCTCTCAGATTCTGAGAAATCTCTTGATACATATAAAGCTTTTTAAATGTCCTTAATTTTTTCTTTGTTGTACATATGGCCTTCATGCTTAGCTCATTCAAAGACTACATACCTCCCTCATACAACTTCAACAGTGCCTGCTATAAGCCTTCTCATACTTTAAACATTGAATAAATCATGAAGTCTTGTGGGATCCTGAAACTAACCCATAATCCAAGAAATTGAGAAAGACTAAAGACGTTACCTACTCTGGACCCATATTAGCCTAGAAGGTTGAAGAAATCACTGGAAGGCAGGATTAAATAATGATTCGTGCCTGGATTACAGAGGACAAGCTACCTGGATTTGAATTCTAGCTCTACAACTTAATAGTTGTATGACTTAGCCAAATTGTTAGGCTTCTCTGTGCCATATTTTCCTCATGTATAAAATGGAGATACTCAGATTATCTTCTTCATAGAGTGATGAAGTAAACTTATATTTGTAACATGCTTAAATTAGTTCCTAGCACAAAATAAGCTATGTCACTGTAAGTGTGTGCAACATAAATAAAATTAAATTCCTAGAATCTCCTAACCACTGAAAACAGCGAACCAAAAACTGGTATGTTCCACACAGGTCTTCCAGACCAAAAGCCACTATAAACCCAGTAGAGATCTCCAGACAATGCAGCTATAGATTTCTCAACATGTGTGGTGGGGTTCATGAGTAGACAGCATATTATAAATTGGTTTTAGCCAAGCCCTTCCTAAAAAGGTTTAAGAAAACAGACTGCTGAGACATTTGGTATATTTAGTTGATGCTTTACAATCTGTTTCTAGTGTCTGCATTATTAATGTATGTCTCTTTCCTGGGTTACACTGTGTCATTACTCATCTGTGTCTATTTTGTCTTAAACTGCTTAATGTAAGAGGGGAAGAATATGGGTCTCATTGAATTATAATGCTTCTTTATGGTGATAACTCTACTGCCAAAAAAGAACCAGTTGTGTGAACATTGGCTGAAAACCAGATCCACATTCTTCAAGAAAGTGGTTATAGGTCTACCTTTAAGGAATTCAATCTTCCTTTACCTTCAGTTTTGTGTTTTATTTCACTCTCTAGTTTTTAAGTGAGGGAGATAAGAAAAGAGAGCTAGCTACAAAGGTGACAGTTGAAATATTTTTATGGAGGTATCATTATACTAAACTTGATGGACTTTAGTTGTAAATGGGGTGAGTGGGAGAAAGCCTCATTAAGAAAATTAGAAACAGAGATGAAGAAAAAGACCTAAGATAAAAAACTAGGAAACCAAAGTAACATAAGATAAAGAGGTTAAGGTATAAAAGGAATATTTTAGTGAGTAAAAATGAATAAAAGGTGATTTTATTTTGACTTTAAGACTATATCAAAGTGTTTTATAGATAATAATGTTTTATATGACTTTAAGGGATGTATGCATTTGTATAGCAAAGGCCATGTTAATGAAATGGCTAGACAGATAACATCTTACCTAGTTTTATATATGGATCCAGTGTGCTAATTATTATATTTTTTTGTTTTAAACTTACCCTAAAATAGTTTTTGTGAGCAACAGCAGTAATAGGAACAACTCTGCTACTCTACCATTCTACCACATAGTCAGGAACATTCATATGAGAGTTCCAGTATTGTATGGCCCATTTTAGAGCAAAAAACGTCAGCAAAAACTTCAAAGGGACTATCCCAAAATAGAGAAGTACTTTCATTGGATCATTCATGATGGAGATTCTTTCAGCTGTGGCTTTGAGATCTCTGCTGTGTCCAAAGTGGGAATGATGGTAGAGAGAAGCAGTCAATTTTCCATGGGTCTTTGGTTTGTGTCCTTACATTCAGACAGAATCATCTTGGACTTGAACATGTATGGAAGTTATAAAGGGATTCTTCATATGCTTAGTGAGACTCTCAATTGGCAGAGAAAGATAGACACTTTTGTTGTTTCATTGGACATAGATCCTCTACCAAGTAAAAGGATCTTCTCTGTTAAGTTATTTATCATCCATTTATTTACTCATTCAATAAAAATGTATTAGATACTCTTTTAGTTTCCTAGGACTTCTGTAATACATTATCACAGACTTGGTGGCTTAATATTACAGAAATTTATTCTCTCACAGTTCTAGAGGCTAGAAGTTCAAAATCAAGGTGTTGGCACGGTTGGTTTCTCTTGGGGACTCTGAGGGAAAAGCTGTTCCTTGTCTCGCAACTAGCTTCTGGTGGTTGCCATCCATCCTTGGTTTGCAGCTGCATCACTCAAATTTCTGCCTCTGTTGTTACATGTCCTTCTTACCTCTGCATGTCCTCTGTGTCTCTGTTTTGCCAATTCATTCTCTCCTAATAAGGACACCAGACATTAGATCTAAGACCCACTTTAATCCAGTTTGACTTTATCTTAATTTGATTACATCTGAAAGGAGCTTATTTCCAAATAAGGTCACAATCACAGGTATCTCAAGTCAGGACTATAACATTTTTTTTTTGGAGGACACAATTCAACCAACAATGGATGCCTGCCTTGTGCCAAATACAATGCCAGATGCTGGGGACAGAAAGAAGAATAACATGCAGTCTCTGCGCTCAAAGACTTGATTCAAATGGAGGTAGACGTAAATATATAATATAGTGTCCTGAATAGTATGTGTCTCAACAACATGCTTTGGGAACACAGAGAAAAGTGTGACTAACACTGTCTTAAGTGACCAGAAAAGCTTTATTATGGAACTGTCTTTTGAGGCATGAGATAAATGATATTGGAGTTCTTTAGTGAATTCATGGCCATGAGTGTACAAAGGACATTCCAGAGAAAAGCAAGAATATGTATAAAATATGATGTCATGGAAAGACCTAGCATCCTTCAAGAAAGACAAGGAGTTGGTGTAACTGGACTATAGGGTTAGCTGTAGGGAGTGGTAGAATTATACAGGTAGAATACATATGAGAGATTGAACAGGTAGTGGATGGTAGAGAGCCTTCTATTTCATGCCAAAGAATTTGAGTTTTGTAATATGTAATAGAAAGACTCTATCAATACCCTTCTGGATATTTTTTATCCTCAAAGTAACAGTGAATGAATTTAAGTAGTATAGAAGGAAGTGAGCATCTTGCAGAATTGGAGAGGCCATTTTGATTTAGAGAAAATTATTTTAATTATAGAATAATTTTAAGTGAATACATTTTTATTTATCTCTAGTATGTTCAGGAGCTCTAAGTTAACAAGTTCAGTTTTTCAAATTTAAGGACCCAATATTAACAAATATGGCTAAATTGTAATTAGCATATCAATTGTATGTAAATTGATGCTTATAAAGTACTTGAGAGAATTTGAAGAGTTTGTTTTCTTAAGCATTTAAAATATTCTCCATATGATCTTGGAAAAGCATTCCATGCTCATGGATCGGAAGAATAAACATTGTTAAAATGTCATTATTACCCAAAGCAATCTACACATTCAATGCAATACCAATTAAAATTGCACCAGCATTCTTCTCAAAGCTGGAACAAACTATCCTAAAATTTGTATGGAACCACAAAAAACCCCGAATAGCCAAAGTAATACTCAAGAAGAAAACCAAAACGGGAGGCATCACAATCCCAGACTTTAGACTCTACTACAAAGTTGTCATCACCAAGACAGTATGGTACTGGCACAAAAACAGACACATAGACCAGTGGAATAGATGAGAGAGCCCAGAACTGGACCCACAAATGTACGGCCAATTAATCTTTGACAAAGGAGGAAAGAGTATCCAATGGCAAAAAGATAGCCTCTTTAATAGGGGGTGCTGGGAGAACTGGACAGCAACATGCAGAAGAATGAAACTAGACCACTCTCTTACACCATACACAAAAATAAACTCCAAATGGATGAAGGACCTGAACGTGAGACAGGAAAGCATCAAAACCC
>CM053579.1:43211774-43253853 GCA_028646485.1 Cryptoprocta ferox | reverse complement strand
TTTCTGGCGTCTGTTTCTTCTTTCCCCCACTTGCAAATCCAAGTTTTATCCCTTCAGTCCTTCTCAGTTCAATCCATACAGGCGTGCGCGGATTACAGAGCTCCCTGCTCTTCCGCCATCTTGTCCTCCTCCCCAACATACAACTTTTTAATACTCATTAATAAAAACCAAAAGAATGGGTGATGTTAGAATTGCTTGTAAGGATGCCAGTTAGGAAGCAGCTGTGACTTGCCAGAATCAGTATATTTCTGTATCAAATTAGTGTATTTTTTTCTTACCAAGGTACATACTATTCCTAATATACCACTTCAGCTAAAGTTAATGTCAAAATCTAGTATTTCAAAGGTGATATTTTTATTAAGAAATATAATTTGATCTTAACTTTCCACCTATAAAAGGCCATAGTCCTTATATATCAGCTCTAAAGTTAGTTCCATTTTCTGACTTTTCTTGTTCTTTATTCTCCTAGCCAAAGAATCTCTGTAATTGGCTTGCTCTGCTAAGTGTTTTATTTGCCCTTGTGGATATTAGCTGTTTTAAGGATCTGAATGTATTATTGCAGGGAATGCATGATTTTACTTCGACCGCCTCTATGCCCTTACCCCCATTGCCAAATTAATGCTTCCTGTTTTAAGTATTCCAGGGAAGAGTGAAATTGCTAAGATGTAACTGATCATAAGGGTAATCTAAACAGAGTACCATTCTAGGAAAGAGAGTATCTGTGTACCCAGCATGGAATTTGGCCCTGCCCTACTTCTTAGCATCTAACATATTCTCATAGTCATTTCTTCTGTGTTGTGATTTTTTTAAGTGAAGCACTTTTAGATGTCCCATATGGTTTAAAACAAATCAGACATTCATGTCCTAAATGTTTTGTTATTCAGAATAATTAATTTGATCAGTTCTAGGAGCAGTGGAAGCAAAATAATGGGGTCATTGAAGCAGTCAGACTCTTATGGGAACCTGAGCTCATTCAGGTATCAAATCTAATAATTGTTCTACACCTGTATGCACAGTCCCGTTGAGCAAATTCACATTAAAGTTTTAGTAGAACACTTTCAATGCTGTGGTCCAAAGAGACTTGTTACTGTTTCACAAGAAAATACTGAATATTTTTTGACAATATGTTTTTGTGTGTGTGTGATGTGTTAAATAGCTCTACATGTGTATGTTGGTGCCCTATCCCAATATAGGGAGGAAGAAAAGAGAGATATGCATAACCGGTAATGGTTTTCTTATTACTATTTAAAGATAATAAAAATGCGCTCAAGCATTTGCTACCTGGAGGCAGTAATACGATATAAGGGAACTCACTGGATTGGGGGAGGGTGGAGTTTTATCAAACAACCTATGAAACCTAGTAGAAATGAGGATCATTTAACCCTTTCCCTTCAAAAAATAAAGTGGTATCAAGCATGATTTTGGTTATTGAAGTAGAAAGCAGCAATTAGGCATTCTGTATGGTAATGCAATGTTTCATTTCTCATATGTCACTTATATGACTGTAGCAGCAAACTGACTTTTTTATTCTTTTATGAGATATCGAAGGAAAGTTGACAGACCTAAAAATTGTTAAAGGTCTAAAGAATGGAATAATGAATTTAACGCTGCCCTGTAGGGACCATTTAACTAACAAATCTTCAATAGAACTCCCTCATTGGAGACTTCAAAGCACAAAGGAAAATTAAAAGATTTGCAGTATATCCTGAACTATGAAAGAGAGATATTACCAGCCCGCTTTATGAAAAAAGATAATCAAAACTGAATTAACTTATCTAAAGAATAGTTTTAATAGACATATACAGTTATTCATAAATATTATGCTCTAATATTTTTACTTTGTGGATAAACAAAAGAACATATTCATTTGTGTATTCATTCTAATATATTCTAGGCACCAAGGAAACATATGCAAATAACAATTCCTGTCTTTCTAGAGCTCACAATAAAGTGGAGGAGACAGCACAAGGACAGTCACAATATAAAGTTCAAGCTGAATTAGTAGGAGTTTCTGGGGCAGGAAAGAAAAACATATTTCAAGAAAGGGAGCAGCATTTGTGGAGACAATGGGAGAGCATGACATATCCAAGGAAGAGGAAGAAGTTCAGCATTACTAAAGCATAGGTATGAGAAGCTGGTAAAACGAATTGTCATGAAAGATCTTGGATACTAAGGAGTTTGATTTTTTTTTATTGCATGGGTGATAAGGAGCCATTTCCAGCTTCTTTTCCAGAATCTCCTAACAACATGGAAGGCTGATGGAGGTGGTGATAAAGGTAGAGTCAGGGGAGATTCAAAAGGGGTCTATTATAAAAGCCTAGACAATGGAATAATGCCAGACCTAGAACAGTGGCAGTGGAGATGATGATGATGAAGAAATTGATCCAAGAATGCTTCAAGGAGTTAGAAAGAACTGAACTTATTGGACAGTTGGATATGAGGGTGAAAAAAAGGAAGGAGTCCAGGATGATGGTTTGGGGTGTTTTGGTTTTTTGTTTTCATTTTTATGAGTTGGTGTGTGATGGCTCTATTCGTTTTCTAGGCTTGCTATAACAAAGTACCACAAACTGAGTGGCTTAAACAACAGAAATTTATTGTCTCATAGTTTTGAAAGATAGAAATCCGAGATCAAGATGTCGACAAGTCCATGTTCCCTCTGAAGGTGCTAGGGAAGGATCTGTTCCAAGGTCTCTCTCTCAGCTTCCAGTGGTTTGCTGGCAATCATTGGCATTCTTAGGCTTGTAGAAGCATCACCCTGATCTCTGCCTTCATCTTCACATGGCATCCTCCATTTGTGAGTGTCTATTTCCAAATTTCTCCTTTTTATAAGAACACCAGCCATATTGGATTATACCCTACCCTAATGACTTCATTTTAACTTGATCGCCTCTGTAAACACCCTACTTTCAAATAAAGGCACATTCTAAGATAATATGGGGCGGGGGCTAGAGCTTCAACATAAGAATGTTGGGGGTGGAGACCAAATGCAATCCATGTCATGGTTCCATTCATCAAAATAAGGAGATACGAACAGGAGAGAATAGCATCAAAGGAAAAGAAATCATTTCATTTTGGATCTTGAATGTGAAGTCGGTTCAGAGCAATCAGGAAAAATATTTAGAAGGTGAATGAAGCTGTATCCTAGAGCCCAGGGAATGTAGAATTGAGATTCATTAGCATAAAGGAGGTAAAGCAGTAGAAGTTTTGCAAGTGGATGAATATACCCATGGAGAATTGCTCATGGGAAGTATATAGAATAATATGGGAAAGGGCAAAGAGTAAAACCCTGAAAATTACTAACATATGACTAACAAGGAAAAGAATGGTAGTTTATAAAAGAAACAGAAAAGGATTAGGCAAAGAGCTAATTTGAAAATTAAAAAAGAGCAGTAATATGCAAGCCGAGAGAGGAGAGAGTTTTGTGGAAGAAATAATTGTCAACAATATCATGTGCTACAGTGAGGTCAAAGAAAATATCAACTGAAAGAAAAGTCCTAATCCTTAAGGCAAGAATTAGATGTTGATTCAGAATAGGCCTATTGATAAATACAGCCATCATGGAACATTCCCTATATTTTCAATAGAATTTAATTCTATTTGTATTACTAGAGAAAAGAAAAGAATAAATTTATTTATATAGAATAACATTTTATACTTATAGAAATTGTATTTTTAAACAATCTAATTATTCTAACATATAAGAAAGGATTTATTAATGGAGTATATTTCTTTTTTCTTTTTTTTTATAGTTTATTGTCACGTTGGTTTCCATATAATACCCAGTGCTCTTCCCCACAAGTGCCCTCCTCCATGACCATCACCCCCCTTCCCCTTCCCCCCCCCCCCTTCAGCCCTCAGTTTGTTTTCAGTTTTCAAGAGTCTCTCATGATTTGCCTCCCTCCCTACTGGAGTATATTTCAAAAGGTAGCCAAATAATCCTGACAGAAACACTTTTGTAAGTAATGCATACAAAGTCTGCATTTGTATTGAAATTCTGATATGTATAGTTATTATATTTTGTAACTAGTGCTCAGAATAGGATGAAATAGAGCCTCTCAGAATGATATTGTAATGTGGTTAGTCAGAAGAGAGTCTTCTAAGGAACCATTTTCCTATCAAGTTGTCCATTTTTAGGTGGTCAACATTGGGGCTTTCAGTGCTGCTAATGTCATTTTATGTACTACTTCACAATCTAACCATACATATTATCCTTTTCCCTCAGTTACTCTAAAAACACAAAGCTATCTCCAGAACCAATTTCAAAGATTCACAATTAGATCCTTACTAAAAGAAAGTATTGAAAAGATAAAGTAGAATTTGTTCAGAGACTATTTATTGGCTCGCACAAATATGTGTATATGGGAACAAATGGTATATTTATGTCTATAAGTACTCAGTAAAAGTTTTGTTCAGAGAAAGAACCAATAGGTATATATTGAATGGCTATTTAGTATTGAGAAGACTAAGAAAGAGACAGATACATTCTCTGTTATCTTGGAGCTATCGTCTTGGAAAGGCAGTACAGGATAGTGAAAAGTGTGAAAACTGGCTAAAATAAAAACTGAATTGTGTGATACAAACTGAGTTTGTACTATTGGAGTCTAGAGGAAAGAAAGATCAATGAAATCCAGAGAGGTCAGGGAGGTGGGATTGGAATTGAGCTTTGAAGGATGGGTAGGGTTTAATAGAGAGGAGGGAGAAGGCAGAGGTGGGCACATAAAAATCTGGAATATGTATATGTGTCTTCATGGAACAACTAAAACCAACCGAACTAGATTTAAGGGTGAGTAGTAGAGAAGAGGGGAACATCTGGTTGAATACAGTTGGGTTTGTGTAAAACAAAAATGGAAAGTATGTCATCCATAAATTTCTCCTTTACTTAGCTACCACAAATTTTAGAGGCAAATTTATTGTGCATATATTCATTTTTTTATTGAAATATAGTTGACACACAATGTTACATTAGTTTCTGATATACAACATGTATTCTAATCTCCCTGAGCTACTTCCTTTAATCTGTTCACTTTTATCTTCATATGCGTTTGCAGTGAATTTTAATCTACGAGCCTCCCAAAGTCTTTTTGGAAGTTAACTGGTTACAATTTTAGTGTTGTCATCTTTTTATTTCACCACTTCAAATTTGAAATGAGCCAAGTTAGTCTTGTTTTAAAGTCACTGTAGCTTTTTGAGTTGGTGAGTAAGGTATCTTTGGGAAGACTCTTCTGAAAGGTGGGTTAGAGGATGAA
Organism: Cryptoprocta ferox; assembly: GCA_028646485.1. Taxonomy (NCBI): domain Eukaryota; kingdom Metazoa; phylum Chordata; class Mammalia; order Carnivora; family Eupleridae; genus Cryptoprocta; species Cryptoprocta ferox. The sequence continues at coordinate 43,248,607 of CM053579.1, read as the reverse complement.
TTGAATGGAAGAAAGTCTGGGTATAGTGATTAGTCTAGCCAGTACCTTGTTTCTCAAATTTTAGTAGTGGTAAAATTAGTGCATCTGTAGATTCATTTTAATGGGAATCTAATTCTTTGAGTCTTTGGTAATTGAAATAAAACTATGTTTAAGATATTGTTACTTAGGGGTGCGTGGGTGGCTCAGTCGACTAAGCATCCGACTTCAGCTCAGGTCATGATGTCACAGATCATGGGTTCAAGCCCCACATCAGGCTCTCTGCTGTCAACAGAGTGTACTTTGGATCCTCTGTCCCCTTCTCTCTCTGCCCTTCCCCCTTTCACACCCTCTCTCTCAAAATAAATATATAAACATTTTAAAAAGATATTTTTACTTAAATATCAACAAATACAAAAATAGGAATACACTGCTTTAACAATTTTAATAAAACTATAAAACAGTTAAAAATAAAAGTAACAGTAATATGTCTACTGACATTAGATTTTATAGTAGAAAGATATAGATTTGTATCTAGTTATATTTTTTGACCTTACTGATACTAATGCAGAATCTCTGTTGTATAAGTAGATTATATAAAATTATATTAATACCTTTAAGGCATTCTCATCTTACTCAGGATCATCAAACACCACGTTGAATGAAAACTCTGGTATTGAGCAGTTCTCAAATTCCAGTTCTAATAGGGTGTCAACTTGATAATTTTGTAAAGTTGCCTTGTGCCCATGAAGATAAAGTTAGGATCAAAATTTTTATAATATGAATATCTAATCCATTTATTGCTAGAATTGGGAATAGAAAAATATTCAGTGCATATTTGCCCCTCTAGTTACAGCTAATAAATAGTTGCAAGTTGCTCTACAAAGACCATATTCTCATTGTACCTCTGCTTCCATCAAGAAGATGGCACTGACTTCTTTGTCACAAGTCCAGCTTACCTATGCCATGGTGTGAAATAGTGTCATACTCTGGGTGATTCAACTTTGAAAAACTTTCTTCATATAATCGTAAAATTTTCATTAGTTCAGTACACATGATGTTGCTTGGTTTTCATGTAATAAAAAAACAAACAATTGTATATATCCATGAGCTATACACTACTTCTAAGGTGATAATATAGAACATGCTTATGTCAACATTTCTTTACATAAAAAGGAATATACAGGGGCACCTGGGTGGGTCAGTTGGTTAAGCGTCCGACTTCGGCTCAGGTCATGATCTCACGGTTCGGGTTCGATCCTCATATCGGGCTCTGTGCTGACGGCTCAGATTCTGGAGCCTGCTTCAGATTCTGTGTCTCCCTCTCTCTCTCTATGCCCCTCCTCTGATCACACTGTCTCTCTCTGTCTCTCAAAAATTAATAAAATGTTAAAAAATAATTAAAAAGGAATATACAAAACTTTAAATATACCATGCTTTAAGAAATAATGGCCTAGTGAGCTTTATTGACTATTTTTTAAATGAAGTTGACCCAACATTAGGAATTATATAATGTAATTAATTCATGTCTTTGTTTTATTGAACTCTATTTTAAGAGCAGAAACTTACTCAGGACACCTTAAGAAACAATGGGTTTCATTTCGTTCTGTGTGTCTGTTCATTCTTTTCTATTTCTCTTTCAACCTGTTTATTTTCCTGTTGAGTAGTACCTTTCATCACAAGGTATGTCACGTGGTACTAGCCAGCCTATGAATCAGCTACCATTGAGGGAGGCAGATGCCCATCATTATCCACTCAGTGGCCTCTTTTGCAAAACAAAAACAAAAAAAATCAAAAACAAACAAACAAACAAGAAACCTATTTAGTACTCCTTCCCTAAGTGAAAAACTATGAGCAGGATAGTTCCAGCTAGAAATGGTGTTGCGCATATCAAATACAATGATCTGAGAAAACTGTTTTTGCTTTATGAAAATATCACCTCATTCACAGTCATGGGAAATGGAAGTAGAAGTTATATTCATTGCCTCCCCTTACTCTGCAAGCTTCTGCAATATGGCCTCTGCTCCCCCTATTTTACTGAAATTGTTCTCGGTAAGGTCTTCATATTTCTGATATAAAGCTGATAGTTTTCAACTTTTATTTTATTGCATCTTTCTGCAGCATTGGATATTGCTTATTGCATTTTTCAAATTATTTATTCTTTAGATTCTATAATGTGCTCTAATATTTCATTCTGTACCTCTCTGAATACTTGCTGTCTGTTTTCCTCATGGACTTTTCTATTCTCATCTCTTAAATATTAGTATTTTTCAGGAAGTGATCATTAGCCCACTGCTCTTCTCACTCTACATACTTTCCTGAGTGACAGCTTCAATTACCTTCTATACGATAAGTCTCCCAAGTCTCTCATGCTCTTTCCAGACCTCTCTCATTAACTTTAGCCTTGTAATATTTAACTGCCTACATGTGCAACTTTAAAACTCATAAACTGAACTCATCATCTTCTCTTGAGTGCAACTCCTCCTATATACCATATCTTAGTTGATGGGACCACCATTTCCCAAATGTATAAACTAGAAATTTTAGAATTATCCTGACCTCTTTTTTCCTCCATATACAGTTAATTCTTAATTCTGGTCTCGTCACCTTTAAGCCCCTCTACTACATGATCACCAAAATGAATTGTCTTAACAGTTTCACCCCCTATTGTACAAGCGAAGTCCAAGAGCCTTAAGATGGCACATAAGACCATCCATTATCTGGATATTACTTCTCTAACTTCAGAGCCCATAGTCTTCTGCTTTTAATCAACACCAATTTGCTTGTAGTCACACACATTTTTTTTCTCATCTTTTTTTCTCCCATTGCTTACAGTGTCTCCTTTGCCTAGAATATACTTTTCATACACACTAATTTATCCTCATCCTTTAAGAATCAATTAAGATATTACTTTGTCTACGAAGGCTTCCCAGAGATGCTTCCCCTAAGGCTTAGCTAAGTGTTCATTTTCTGTGTTCCTGAAGAGCAGAACTCTAATCATAGTATGCACTGTAATGGTATCATAATTATGTTTACATGCTGCCCCTCATATAAATGAAAATATATTGAGAAAAATGAATGAGGCTTTTCATTTTTATATCAGGGGATGTAATATAATCTAGGTTCTAAAATTGACTCCCTGAAAACTATCCAGCAGACTACAGAAGAAGTCCTAACACATCTCATCAGACTAACTTTTACATGAAGAGGTCATGATCATTCGATACCTGCCTTCAAAGAAGAGATTGGATCATTGATCTATAGCACTATGTGAGGCATGTAGCCAGTATTCAAGAAAGGATTATTGAAATAAATTTCACACCAGTTTTTTGGGCAGATAGAAATATACCTGACATGGGAATAGACCCTGGTTATAAAAGCAAGGCTCCCTCTTTTCAGTGAATAGGTCTACTCAGGAAACCAAATTAAAGGTCATTGAAATACCTCTAGAAAAAAAAAAAACAAGTCACCAATTTTACTAGATACATCATTCAAGCCAGGCTAAAATCTCTAGAAATGATCTGTTTCTACCGTAGGGGACAAATCTGTCTGGACAACTGGAATACTAAAGCAGAGAAGTAATGGAAAACAGCCTGGCAACATTTCTCTACCCACTGGATGACAATAAGAAAAATAACTTGTTATAAAAGATTTTCATTGCTTCCCAAGGGTATAAAAATATCCCAGCCTATGATATCTAATAAAATAAATAAAATTCTAAACCTTGATAAATTCTGATTTCCTAACTGATCTTTATTACACCTTTGTTATTATAGGCTTATCTGAAAAAGACTTTCATAAACATCTGTTTGATTCTTATCCCATTGTCCCCAAAGTGACTAAAACATGTCATCATCTCCATAATGATGCTGTCTAGACTTTAAAAAGTATAAGATCTTGATGCTGAAATCTTTCTAATATGATTCTTACGATATCAAATATAAATTTAGTCTGTATCAGGTTCCATTCTGGTCCTTTTACATTATTGCCTCATTTAGTCCTTGTAACTATTTTTTTCTAGTTCTTTATCATTTTCTAATTTAAATTTTAGTTAATATACAGTGCAATATTAGTTTCAGGAGTAAAATTCAGTGATTTAACACTTACATATAACACCCAGTACTCATCCCAACAAGTGCCCTACTTAGCACCCATAGCTTATCTAGCCCTTCTCCCACCCACCTCCCTCTGTCAACCCACAGTTTGTTCTCTATCATTAAGAGTCTCTTGTGGTTTATTTCCTACTCTACTCTTCCCACCCTTCCCATATATTCATCTGTTTTGTTTCTTAAATTCCACATTTGAGTGAAATTATATGGTATTGTCTTTCTCTGATTGACTTATTTCACTTAGCATAATACATTCTAGCTCCATCCACATCATTGCAAATGGCAAGATTTCATTCTTTTTGATGGCTGAGTGATATTACATTACACACACACACACACACACACACACACACACATACACACACACACAAACATACATACCACATCTTCTTTATCCATTCATCAGTAACTATTCTTTTAGCTAGTCTTTAAATATTATTTTCATGTTCACGAAGGGGAAATAAGTTTAGGAAAACACAGCTATTAAGTGAAAGAACAAGGATTGAATTCTTCTCTGTCTGTAATGGAAACGTGTAGATAACCATTAGAGATAGAAACCACTTTCCATTTGAGGACCGCTGACTGATCCTTGTGTGTGTGTATATGCGTGTTTCATGTATATCAAAAGATTAATATGGACCAAATACTAGATTATCCCATTTAATTCTGCTAATACTCTATAATGTAGGTATTATTATTATCATCATTTTGCAGCTGAGGTAACTGATATTTAGAAAAATTCATTTTGCAAATACATAAATGTGATGATGACCCATTTTATTAGAAAAACTGTGTCTAGTAATATACATTAATAAGTTCAAAGACTACATATACCAGTTAGGTTAACTTTATTCCTTCATTATATCTTGCATCAGTACAAATGAGTATGCCTTGTGCCAAGACTCCCCCTCTATCCCCACACATTAACCAAGAAGAATAACCTAGCATGCATGTCTTGTTGAAAATGGGTCAATATTGTTTACTATCAGAGTACAGACTTATTTTAATTTCTTATTTGTAGGTCACATGTTGCTACAAAACAATTTTTAAGTCCATTTGATTTTGCCATTGAAGTAAAAGTCTATAGATGCTATCATAACATACCACTTTATTTTTCTGAGTTTTTACTCATCTTTTTGGAGAAAGACAAGGTTTAGGTTTACTTCTTAAGACTAGAACCTTTAGGGGCACCTGGGTGGCTCAGTTGGTTAGGCGTCTGACTTCAGCTCAAGTCATGATCTCTCAGTTCATGGGTTCGATCCCCCTGTCAGGCTCTGTGCTGACAGCTCAGAGCCTGGAGCCTGCTTCAGATTCTGTGTCTCCTTCTCTCTCTCTGCCCCTCCCCTACTCACACTCTGTCTGTCTCTCTCTCAAAAATAAATAAACATAAAAAAGGCTAGAACTTTTAGAATTTTGAATCTAAAATTCATGAAATACTTTTATAAATAACAACAATGTATAAAGACAAATGCATTTGTGCTCTAAAGCCAGCAGACTTGTAAGCTATTACTTTCTTATGAGGGAACATTCTATGGCCCTTTAAGCAGGAAAATGGTACCTGATTTCTGTCTCTTTTTTTTCCATTATAGTATACTTAGTGATGGAAAATCAACAATGAAATTAATTAAGATTATTGAATCCTGGATTGCTTTTTAAGTTGAAAACAGCATGTGCTTTTGATCTGAAGCCTGAAAATTTTAACCTACATAGGTTGTTTCCCTAATTTGCCAATCTAATCATGCTCAATGCCAAAAATTCAGACATGGAAAAATATAAAAAAGAACAAAAATCACGATCTGACCATTTAAAGGTAGCCACTGCTTTTATTGGTATATGTTCTTCTAAACTTATAAAAGTTGTAATTTCTTTTAAAAAATAAGAATATGATATACTCTTTTGTACCTTGCCTTTTCCACTTTTTTAAAAATGTTTATTTTTGAGAGAGAGAGAGAGAGAGAGAGAGAGAGAGAGAGAGAACGAGCAGGGGAGGGGCAGAGAGAGAGGGAGACACAGAATCTGAAGCAGGCTCCAGGCTCTGTGCTGTCAACACACAACCCAATGCGGGACTCAATCTCACAAACTGTGAGATCATGATATGAGCTGAAGTCAGACATTTAACCGACTGAGCCAGTCAGGCGCCCCCTTTTTTTTTTTAATATTTATTTATTTTTGAGATAGAGACAGAGAGAGACACAGAGACAACACGAGCAGGGGAGGGGAGAGAGAGAGAGGGAGACACAGAATCTGAAGCAGGCTCCAGGCTCCGAGCTGTCAGCACAGAGCCCAGTGGCCTGATGTGGGGCTTGAACTCACAAACCACGAGATCATGACCTGAGCTGAAGTTGGATGCTTAACCGACTGAGCCACCCAGGCACCCCACCTTTTCCATTTTATAATGTGGACCTCTTCTGTCAAGTACATATAGAGCTACATGATAATTTAGAATGGCTGCAGTGTATGTGTATGCAGTGTATCCTTATGTATGTGGCTTCCATCCTTTAATTCCATGATGAACAAATGGGCTATTTATGATTTTCACTAGTTTAAACCATGTTGCAAAGAACACGGATATACGGCTATCCCTATTTATACATTTGTCTGATAATATGAGGACTGGCTTTATTCCAGTAGACTAAAAAATCAGGAAAGATTCTTTGAGAATTCTTATATGAGAAGTAAGTTGCTAATTAGTAGCCATTTTTTCTTATCTATATGTTCTACCTTGACTCAGCTTGTGTATAGATTGTCTTAGAAACTAAAATAACGAAGGAGCTTCTGTTAGTTATGAATATGACATTAATAAATTGTGTTTTAATTCTGTCCTAATTGTTCATATTTAAAACAACTGCTGACTGGCTTCTACCTTAAGGGACAGTTTGTATTTTGAAACAATGGCACTGGCAGCTGCTAAACTGTCTGTGATGTTTACCATACAGGTTGCCTTTCTCCATACAACTGTTTAAGTAATTAAGCATATGCTAACATGGGAAACACAACTAATGGGAAGCATCTGTTTATAGGCCCACAAATTGAAGATTAATATCTTCTCTTCCCAAAGTCATAGCCAGTGGCATATTTCTGTAATCTGATCACTTGGGAAATGGAGGCATCATGCAAGAGGAAACCTACCATTCCTGCCTTATACAGAAGACAGTGAGTTGATATAACCCCAGAGTACCTAGGCCTACTACAGCTGTGGAGTTGGGCTAACTACTCTAAAACTTCCATTATCAGCAAGAAGTAGGTAGTGGCAGACACAACAGATAGATTTTACAAACAAAAGGAGTAGATATGTAATCTTACAGTGATTCAGAAACAAAAGCAGATGACAGGTAAATATATTCTAGCTCAGCATATCAGCAACAGACCTCAAGCAGATCACAAACAGCTGCCACAGAAAATGACAGAATATTGTCCATCTTATAATCAAAGTTAGAGAAGTGACTGATGCCTAAATATCTTAGTCATAGAGATCTATGTCACACATGGAGTAGAAAGGCACAGAGACAACAGATAGTAGGAATGAAATGACCCTGTATCTGCATTGTCATTTAAAAGCTAGTTTATTTGCACCAACCCTAATGGTTGCTTAAGCTCTCATCCTTGCCAAACACTCTTGGCCGGGGTCACTGCAATCTGTGTATGCCTTAATCAGCTCTTCTGCCACTCTTGATAGTGCTATCTACGCTTGAACAACAGAACCTGACCAGATGATTGCAGAGAGCCCCATTTCTGCTGGGTGATTTTTTTCCTGGTTTTACTTGTTGTTGTTGTTGTTGTTGTTGTTTGTTTGTTTTTTTAAACAGAACTGTCTTTGTAAAGCATTCAGGATTATTTTTTAATATTAAAATTAAAATAACATGTTTATAGAAATAACTATCACACAAATATGGTTAATTTAGTGTATGGCCTTTTATTACTTTCCTCCTTTTCCTAGAAAAAAGATTAAATATGTATAGACATTCTGATTCTCCCTTTATCTATCCATTGCTTCTCATGCCCCCCAAACAGGAAAAATTTGGTAAGTAGTCAGCAACGTAAGGAAATAGAACTCATTTTTTCTAATCAAAAATTAACAGCTATGTTTCTATTTCTTTTTGTTAAGATTCCACCTATATTTTAAGGCCTAATTAGAATGAAGTTTTCTCTGGCCCCCAACTCCTACACTCAAAGAATTATGATTTTTATGTGCTCTGAACTGCTATCATACATAAAACTGTAATAGATGCTATAAGAGATACATATTTTTATGCTATAGTTGTTTGTACATTTATCCTTTCTTCCTAATAACTTATACAGGTATATATTATGTACTGTCCAGATAGTTTATGCAGTAAAAATTTGTGGGTGGACGGAAGAAAGGAAAGAAGGAAGGGAAGGAGGGAGGCAGGGAGAAAGTGTTTCCTTTCCTTTTCTTTTTTATATTAATGGCAAATTGTATTCCCTGTGTGTTGAGCACTATAGGAGATGGTGAACCAAAGAGTCGGTTTCTGATTCATTGCTAAAGATTGGATGATTACTTAATCAACAGATAGCTTTTGAAAAATTGCTATGTGTAATCCACTGTCAAAGATACCTGAGCAGCTCTGTTATAGTTTGTGTGGTTTCTATTGGTATGTTATTCAATGTAAGTTTCACATATATGACTTACTTGGGAATTTTTCCAACTATTTCTATAATACTTCATATTTTTATTTGTTGCCTTTTCTCATATTTTCCAGATATACAGCCATCATTATCAGACTTTCAGCCTCACAGAGAAAAAATTTGTCTTAAAGCCAAATTGCATTTGCTAATAAACAAATATAATGCATGGCTAATGTACACAAACAAGGACATTTAAAAATAATCTATTCACTAGGTTTGACACTGAGTCCAAATATAATCAATAGCAATGTCTATGACAGTTGAAATACTGAACAATATACTGATTTTTCTTCTGAGCTACATTTTTGTAAAATCCTTTGAATACTCAAGTTATCAATTATGTAAATGCCAGTCAATTAAAATCCCAGGAGGTTGGTTATACATGTTATAAAAATGTCATATTTATGATAGGTAAAAGTAAGTATTGCATATTTTCTACATTTATAGCTTAATATGGATTAAAATTTTAATGGCTTAAAATAATATTATTGTACTCTGGTTTTACTTTTATCACATATTTCAGTCTGTCTAAAGTTGCTGTAATTGAGTTTGTTTGATAATGTACCTTTAATATTATTACGAGACTTGATAGTTTGCAAAATATGAGGTTCATAATAGAGAGAGAATAGAGTTACTACCTGGCAGGGAGGATAAGAAGAATGTGCAATATAGAAAAGTGATTTAATCTCACTACTGCAGTTTTGTAAAATATAATTTGTTTTTCCCCTAGCATAGCAGAGTTTCATGCTGATAACAAGCTACTGAATTAATAAATCCATTGCAACTATCGAGACTTTTCCTTTAATAACATAATGAATACTGAGCATTAAGAAGAGAAAAGGAAACTTATTTGTACTGATGTTACCTCTTGCAGATCTATATCCCTAAACATAGGAAAAATACAAACACCATACTATGAGCAATATCAATGTGAAAATAATTTGTGCATCTCAATTAGAATACTGTATTTTTCACACAAAAAAACACATTTCCTGGAACACATTTGTTTATTTTCCAACTGGAAAGACATTTAGGGTCTATTTTCTTATCATTACATATCCTTAACTCCAATTACATTTAATGGGAGTTGTGTGTCTATAGACACAGTAGCCTCTGAACTACTTTGACATTATTGCTTTCCATTACCATTCTCATTAAAACAGTTTTTCATCTCTTCTCCCAACATGAACTATCACAGTAATCTGGATTTCTGTTTTCTTTGCATGGATTTATTTGCATGCGATGAAAGATATAGATTACACAACCTGATCTGATTCTAGTTTTAAGAATATTATGATGTCATTGAGATTAGAATCAGGCTAGAACTATTTAATTTTTAAGTAGAGGTAATTGAGTGACTTCTAGACATCCATTTTAGCACAGTGACGGATGCATACAATTTTGTTGGAATAAAATAAGTTGATATGTAATGCCTGTGGTATCTGGTGGAAGCCAGATTTGTAAAACATATATTTTTCATAAAATATATGAGAAAATAAGGTTTAAAAACTTGAAGTACTAGACTTTATCAACAGCCAACAAAACGATACATTTAATTCCAATTCAAATTTTGACAAGACAAAAATAATGAGAATAAGCATATTAGAAAATCTCTTAAAGAATTGGTTTGTCTCTTTTCCTTAGTGCTGATCTATACTGTGTATCCTTAGTGCTGATCTGTACTATATATCCAGAAGAACAGTGGTCATTTGGGCGGAAAAAGGGATCAGTGGACAGGGAAAGAGGCTTGTTAAGTCTTTAAGAAAATGAAGAACCTGAAGGGAACTCTTTTTTTCTTTGCCTTTTCATTTTATTTTATCTTATTTTATTTTATTTTATTTTATAGTTTATTGTCAAGTTGGTTTCGATATAACACTCAGTGCTCATCCCAACAAGTGACCTCCTCCATGCCCATCACCTCTTTTCCCTCTCCCCCACCCCCATCAACCCTTATTTCTCAGTATTTAAGAGTCTCTTATGGTTTGACTCCCTTCCTTTCCTTAACTATTTTTCCCCATTCCCTCCCTCATGGTCCTCTGTTAAATTTCTCCTGTTCCACATTTGAGTGAAAACATATGGTATCTGTCCTTCTCTGCCTGTCTTATTTCACTTCGCATAACACCCTCGAGGTCCATCCATATTGCTAAAAATGGCCAGATTTCATTGTTTCTCATTGCCAATGTAGTATTCCATTATATATATAAAAAACATCTTCTTGATGCATTCGTCAGTTGATGGACATTTAGGCTCTTTCCATGATTTGGCTATTGTTGAAAGTGCCGCTAGGAACATTGGGGTACATGTGCCCCTATGCATCAGCACACCTGTATCCCTTGGATAAATTCCTAGCAGTGCTATTGCTGGGTCATAGGGGAGTTCTATTGTTAATTGTTTGAGGAACCTCCACACTGTTTTCCAGAGTGGCTGCATCAGTTTACATTCCCACCAACAGTGTAGGAGGGTGCCTGTTTCTCCACATCCTCGCCAGCATCTATAGTCTCCTGATTTGTTCATTTTAGCCACTCTGACCGGCATGAGGTGGTATGTCAGTGTGGTTTTGATTTGTATTTCCCTGACGATGAGTGATGCTGAGCACCATGCATATGCATGTGTGTTTAGGAATTTGTCCATTTCTTCTAGGTTGTCCAGTTTGTTGGCATATAATTTTTCATCGTATTCCCTGATATTCCTAATGGATTGATTGTAATAAATCCATTTTCTTTCATTATTTTAGCTATTTGGGTCTCTCTCTTTTCTTTTTGAGCAACCTGGCTAGAGATTTATCAATTTTGTTTATTTTTTCAAAAAACCAACTCTCTGTTTCATTGATCTGTCAACTGTTTTTTTTTGGATTCTATATTGTTTATTTATGCCCTGATCTTTATTATTTTTCTTCTTCTGCTGGGTTTAGGGTGCTTTTGCTGCTCCCCTTCTCTTCCTTTGGATGTTCTGTTAGATTTTGAATTTGCGCTTTTTCTAGTTTGTTGAAATAGGTCTGGAATGCAATGTAGTTTCCTCGTAGAACTGCCTTTTATCCCTAACTGCTTTCAGAATTTTCTTTATCCTTGTATTTTGCCAGTTTCACTATGATATGTCATGTAGAAGATCGTAGAACTGCCTTTGCTGCATCCCAAAGAGTTTGAATTGTTGTATTTTCATTTTCATTTGTTTCCACATATTTTTTAATTTCTTCTCTAATTGCCTGATTGGCCCATTCATTCTTTAGTAGGGTGTTCTTTAACCTTGAAGTTTTTGGAGTTTTTCCAGACTGTTTCCTGTGATAGATTTCAAGTTTCATAGCATTGTGATCTGAAAGTGTGCATGGTATGATATGACTTCAATTCTTTTATATTTATTGAGGGCTGCTTGGTGACCCAATATGTGATCTATTTTGGAGAATGTACCATGTACACTTGAGAAGAAAGTGAATTCTATACCTTCAGGATGTAGAGTTCTAAATATATCTTTCAAGTCTATCTGGTCCAATGTGTCATTCAGGTCCATTGTTTCTTTAGTGAATTTCTGTCTAGTTGATCTATCCATTGATGTAAGTGGAGTATTAATGTCATCTGCAATTAGTATGCTCTTATTAATAAGATTGCTTATGTTTGTGAATAATTGTTTTATGTATTTGGGTGTTTGCCAATTCGGTGCATAGACATTTATAATTGTTACCTCTTCCTGATGGATAGACCCTGTAATTTTTATATAATGCCCTTCTTCATCTCTTGTTACTGCCTTTACTTTAAAGTCCAGTTAGTCCAATAGAAGAATGGCTACTCCAGCTTTCTTTTGACTTCCAGTAACATGATAGATATTTCTCTGTCCCCTCACTTTCAGTCTGAAGGTGTCTTCATGTCTAAAATGAGTCTCCTGTAGACAGCAAACAGATGGATCTTGCTTTTTTATCCATTCTGATACCCTATGTCTTTTGATTGGAACATTTAGTCCATTTACATTCATTGTTATTATTGATAAATATGGGTTTAGAGTCCTTGTGTTCTCTGTAGGATTAATGCTTGTAGAGGTGTCTCTGGTACATTGTGTTTCTTGCAACATTTCCCTTATAGAGTACCCCTTAGGATTTCTTGTAGGACTGGTTTAGTGGTGATGAATTCCTTCAATTTTTGTTTGTTTGGGAAAACCTTTATCTCTCCTTCTATTCTGAATCACAGGCTTGCTGGATAAAAGACTCTTGTCTGCATATTTTTCTCTGTTCATCACATTGAAGATTTCCTACCTTTCCTTTCTGGCCTGCCAAGTTTCAGTAGATAGGTCTGCAACTACTCTGATAGGTCTCCCTTTGTATGTTATGGCCCTTTTATCCCTAACTGCTTTCAGAATTTTCTTTATCCTTGTATTTTGCCAGTTTCACTATGATATGTCATGTAGAAGATCGATTCATGTTACATCTGTGGGGAGTTCTCTGTGCCTCTTGGATTTCAGGGTCTCTTTCCTTCCCCAGATTGGGACGTTCTCGTCTACAATTTGTTCAAGTACCCCTTCAGCACCTTTGTCTCTTTTTTCTTCTTCTTCAGGAATTCCTATTGTAGGGATATTGTTCTACTTGATTGCGTCACTCAGTTCTTGAATTCTCCTTTCGTGTTCCTGGATCAATTTATCTCTCTTTTTCTCCACTTCCTCTTTTTCTATAATTGTGTCTTCTAATTCACCTATTCTCCTCTCTGCCTCTTCAATCCGTGCAGTAGCCACCTCCATTTTATTGTGCACCTCATTTATTGCATTTTTAAATTCATCATAACTATTTTTAAGATCCATGATCTTTGTAGCAATAGTGTCTCTGCTATCTTCTATGCCTTTTTCAAGCCCAGTGATTAATTTTATGACAATTGGTCTAAACTCTTGGTCAGTTATGTTGCTTATATCTGTTTTGACCAATTCTTTAGCTGTGACTTCTTCCTGGAATTTCCTTAGAGGAGAGTTCTTCCATTTCATCATTTTGGCTAGCTTTCTGTCTCTTGTCAGTTTTAAAAGCTTATTATGAGCTCTGCACCTGCGAGTACTGCTATATTAAGGGAGGCTCAGAGTCTGCCCAGGGCCTGTCTGTTCAGGAAGTGTTCTTTGAATGGTGTCCCTTGGTCACTCTTGTTGTGACTTTGGTTATTTTATTTTCCTACTCATAATGATATTTGGGACTCTCCACCATGTGTCCTTTGGTTTGTTTCTTGAGGTAGCCCCAGAAAGGAAAACAGACAAACAGGGAACAAAAGCACGCAAACGCACAAACAAATCAAACAAACAAGCAATCTGAAAAAATAAAACACAAAACAAAAACAATGAAAGACAAAGAAGAGTCTAAAAGCATAAAACCAGAAATCCCAGCTACAATTAAAGAGCAGGGTGGAGGCAGTGCAGATGGAAGAGCATATAGAAAGAGAGAAATGACAGGGGTAGGGAGAAAGAGAAATTGAACATTAACTAGGCAGAGAGACTAAAAGTCTTAATTCAGAGAGAGAAAAAGGAGAATATGGCAGGAGGTGAGGAGAAAAAAAATTAAAAAGACGAAGATAATGTTACCCAGAGAAACTATCTAGTCTGATTATTTCAGAGAGAAAGGAAGGTAACAACGGAGGTGTAGAACATGCATCAAGAGAATGGATTAAATATGCCTGTTTATGCAAACCTATAACCAGAATAAACAGTCCAGAGGAGGGGAAAGATAAGAATGAGATAAGGGAGAACATATCTGAATAGCAAGAAGTGATCTAGAGTTAATTATGGCAATACATCAGTGCTGGTCTTGGGGGAGGGGCTGTCTGTTTCCACAGCATCTATGTGGCGCTGGTAAAAAAGCAGCTACCTAGAGCAGATGGGTGTGGTTTGGTGTAGGCCGGTCTCGCCTCTACTGTGGGTCCCGCGGGCCGCTCCCTACAGCCTGCCTTGGTGGTTGTGGGGAGAAAAATGGCGACCCCCTCAGTCCCTTCTCGAATCAGGTGTTCCAGATCACTCCTTTGGGTCTGATCACTGTGCTGCGGGCACAGCCAAGGTGGGCCATGTTCAATGTCCCACACCCAGCCATGTTTCAAGCTCTTACTCTGTGCCCATTAATGATATCACCCAAAATGTAATCCTGCAAGCCAGGGACTTCCTAGCAGGGGTCTGAGCATGGGACAGAACAGGAGACCGGATCCTACTGATGCCAACTGTGTCCCTTGCCTACCATCTATCCTGGAGGGATCTTCTGGGACCCAGGGCACTTCTGAGCAGGGGACCAAGCAGGGGATCAGTTCCTCCTGATGCCGCCTGCATCCCTTGCCTACCATCTATCCCGGATGCCGTTTCTGGGACCGGGACACCCAGCCCAAAGAAAGCTCCGCAGTTAGAGATGGGATCTCTCTCCGAAAGCCCTGCAGTTAGATATGGGATGATAGGATCCCTCTCCATCCCAGGCTGAGGTTTTTCTCTTCTCCAGGTACAGTTCTACAATTCCCCAGCTGTTCTTTCTCTTCCCTTTGTCTCTTCGCAGAAGGGGCTCCCTCCCCTCCGTGCCTCTGTGTCCCGGCCCGTTTTTATCTTTCCAGTTGGCAATCACGCACCTATGAGGCTGTCTTCTTAGTGGATTCCATCTCTATTCCTCGCAGACTCTTGCGGTTCAGAGTCCTTTGGCTTCAGCCCTTCTTTGTTTGAGAGAGGCAGGTGGGAAGTACTGAACTCCCTACTTCTCTGCCATCTTGCCTGGTGCAACATATGTATGTATTTTAAAAACACTATTCTGGTAAGAGTGAAGAGAACAAATCTGGTCAACTAATTGGCTGTCTTCCACCAAGAATTATGCCCAGGCGTAATTCAGCTGCTGCCTTCCAGTCATTTCTAGCAAGTCAGAAACTTTATCAACATAGGATCCCCCAAATCATAGAGAAAAACATAAACCAAACAGCTTTGGAATCAACGGATAAAGGGGAAAATATATGTTTATATGAGATAATTTCACTGTAACAGTCTAAAATTATCTCATCAGTGTTTGGAAACCAAACAGCAACTCAATAGACATTTCCTGAAGCATCTTTAATTTTGCTGGTTTTCTTAGCCTACATTGCATAAACTCAGTCCTCTACTCTATTTGTTGGAAACAATGCCTACCCACTGAGGGTCAGTCTGCTACATCATTACTTTTGAAGAGCTTTGGAGAAAATGAAGTCCACAGTAAATCACAGAGGCTTTCTATTACTTTGTTTTCTTACATTAAAACTGGATTCTTTTTAATACAGTATATACCAAACACATTTACATGTTACCCTGCTGGGAGGGTAAAGAGCTTTATGTTAGGTTAACATTGATACATCTACATGCCTATGAATACCAGGATGGAAACTGTTCTTCCATAGACAACACCTGGACTCCAAATCTGAGGAGAAATGATTAATGGAGGTGGTCTTTTTATCACAGTTTTCCAATCTCAACTTTCCCTACTCATGAAACACACAAGATATATGCTTGGCCTTTGGCATACACTCACTTGTT
This sequence comes from Cryptoprocta ferox, assembly GCA_028646485.1. NCBI lineage: Eukaryota > Metazoa > Chordata > Mammalia > Carnivora > Eupleridae > Cryptoprocta > Cryptoprocta ferox. The sequence goes on along the minus strand of CM053579.1, from coordinate 43,232,393 downwards.
GGAGGATTAATTGTACATTCTGAGGTTACATACCATAGGCTTGAGTACTTAAGTCGATCTCACATCATGTTTGGTTAAGTTTTATCTATGATATGCTTATTCCTCAGTTATTTCACTTGACAAAGTTTTTGATAAAAAGGAAATTAGTGATGCAAGTATAGCTATTCGTCTGAGCCTTTGGAAATTCAGATACTTCATGGATGATGTGCTTTGTACATAGTTGCTGAATAAATGGTTGCATGGATGGTTTTTATTTTATTTTATTTTTAATTGATTTACTTAAATTCAAGTTAGTTAACATATAGAGTAGTATTGGTTTCAGAAGTAGTGATACATCACTTACATTTAACACCCAGTGCTCATCCTAGCAAGTGTCCTCTTTAATGCCCATCACCTCTGTCTGTCTGTCTCTCTCTCTCTCTGCCTCTCCCCCACTCATGCTCTCTCTCTCTCAAAAATAAACATTAAATAAAATAAGAATGGAGGAGGGGCAAGATGACAGAGAAGTAGGGAGCTCTGTAATTTTCGCCTGCCGGCATCTATCAAACTAAGGACTGAAGCCACAATACTCTGATCTGCAAGAGTCTGGGAGGAAAAGACACAGAGTCCACAAGGAAGACAGCCTCATGGGTGCTGAGTGAGTGCGAACTGGGGAAGATAAAAACAGGCCTGTACCCGGAGGTTCAGCGGGGAGAGAACCCCTCTCTGTGGAGAGCGTGGAGAGCCGCAGAGAGACGAGGGGAAGAGAGAGGCTGAAAATGTTCATAGAGCTGTCCCTAGAGAAAAGAAAAACCTCGGTCCGGGATGGAAAGGGATCCTATCATTCCATCTATAGCCTCAGGGCACGGGGAAAGAGATCCTTCCTCTCTAGCGGCATGTTTTCCTTAGGCTCAGGGCCCCCAATCCCAGGTGGTGCCGGGAGGAACTGCTCCCCTACTCTCCCTACTCGATCCCCAGCTAGGAAGCTGCACGCCTGGGAAGCTGCCCACCTGCGGGAGTACATCTAATCTCAGGTGGTATCATTAAAGTGCGTGGACTAGGATTTGGAAACGAGGCAGGACTTGGAAAATACAACTTGGCTGGCCCACGGCACAGGGAGATTGGACCCAAAAGAGTGGGTTGCAACGCTTGGTTCGAGAAGGGATTGGGGTGCCACCATTTTTCTCCCCACAACCACCAAGGCAGGGTCTCGGGGAGCAGCCTGTGGGATCCGCAGTGGAGGCGAGACCTACATACAACAAACCACGCCCATCTACCCTGGAGAGCTGCCTTTTTTTTCTCCCTCCCACCCCCCGCCCGAGCCCGGGAAAGACCAACATTGATGCATTGCCATGATTAGATCAATTCTTGCTATTCAGATATATTTTCCCTTATCTCATCCTTATCTCTCCCCTCCACTGGACTAGGCATGCAGCACATTGGTTCACCTAAATAGTCATACTTAATCCATTTGCTTGAAGCTACCTTCCTTTCTCTCTCTCTCTGCAATAATCAGACTATATAGCTTCTTCGGGTAACATTATCTTCATTTTTTTTTCTCCTCACCTCCTACTATATTCTCCTCTTTCTCTCACTGAATTAAGCCTTTTAGTATCTCTGCCTGGTCAACATTCAATTTCACTTCCTCCACACCCCTGTCACTTCTCTCTTTGTAGATGCTCTTCCAACAACACTGCCTTCACCTGACTCTTTATTTGTAGGTGGGATTTCTGGATTTACACTTTTAGATTGTCCTTTGTTTTTTTGTTCTTTCTGTCCCCTACCTCCCTTTTTCTTTTCTTTTCTTTTCTTTTTTTCTTTCCCCTTTTGGTTGGCTTGTTTGCTTTGTCTGTGAGTTTGTGTGCTTTTGTTCTCTGTGTGTTTGTCTGTTTTCCTTGTCAGGGTTACCTCAAGAAACAAACCAAAGTACACACGGTGGAGAGTCCCATATATCACTGAGTAGAGAAATAAAATAACCAAAGGCACAACAAGAGAAACCGAGAGACACCATTAACAGAAAACTTCCTGAATGGACAGGCCCTGGACAGTCAATACTCACAGGTACAGAGAGCATAACAAGCTTTTAAAACTGACAAGAGACAGAAAGCTAGCCAAAATGACGAAAGGGAAGAACTCTCCTCTAAAGAAATCCCAGGAAGAAGTCACAGCTACAGAACTGCTCAAAACAGATATAACCAACATAACAGAGCAAGAGTTTAGACCAATTGTCATAAAATTAATCACTGGGCTTGAATAAAGCATGGAAATCATCACAGAAGCGATTGATACAAAGACTAAGGACCTTAAAAGTAGCTGTGACGAGATAAAAAAGGCTATAAATGAGGTGCATAATGAAATGGAGGCAGCCACTGCATGGATTGAAGAGGCAGAGAGGAGAATAGGTGAATTAGAAGACACAGATATAGAAAAAGAGGAGGCTGAGAAAAAGAGAGAGAAATTGATCCAGTAGCATGAAAGGATAATTCGAGTCCTGAGTGATGCAATCAAACAGAACAGTATCCATATCATAGGAATTCCTGAAGAAGAAGAAAAAGGTCCTAAAGGGGTGCTTGATCAAATTATAGCCGAGAACTTCCCCAATCTGGGGAAGGTAATAGACACTGAAATCCAAGAGGCACAGAGAACTCCCCTCAGATGAAACTTGAATCGACCTTTGGAATGACGTATCATAATGAAACTGGCAAAATATAAGGGTACAGATAGAATTCTGAAAGCAGCTAGGGATAAAAGGGCCCTAATATACAAAGGGAGACCTATCATAGTAGTTGCGACCTATCTACAGAAACTTGGCAGGCCAGAAAGGAATGGCAGGAAATCTTCAATGTGAGGAACAGAAAAAATATGCAGCCAAGAATCTTTTATCCAGAAAGCCTGTCATTCAAAATAGAAGGAGAGATAAAGGTTTTCCTAAATAAACAAAAATTGAGAGAATTCATCCCCACCAAACCAGCCCTACAAGAAATCCTAAGAGGGAATCTATGAGGCAAATATTGCAAATACAAGGTACCAGAGACACCACTACAAACATGAACCCTACAGAGAACACAATGACTCTAAACCCGTATTTTTCAATAATAACACTGAATGTAAATGGACTAAATGCTCCAATCAAAAGACACAGGGTAGCAGAATGGATTTAAAAAAAACCAAAATCCATCTATTTGCTCTCTACAAGAGACCCATTTTTGACTGGAGACACCTTCAGATTGAAAGTAACGGAATGGAGAAATATCTATCATGTAACTGGTAGTCAAAAGAAAGATGGAGTAGCCATACTTACATTAGACAAACTGGACTTTAAGGGAAAGGCAGTAACAAAAGATGAAGAAGGACATTATATAATAATTACAGGGTCTATACATCAGGAAGAGCTAACAATTAGAAACATCTATGCGCCGAACTCGGGAGCACCCAAATACATAAAACAATTAATCACAAACAGAAACAATCTTATCAATAAGACTGATATGAATGTGCTAATTGCAGGGGATTTTAACACTCCACTTATAGCAATGGATAGATCAACTAGACAGAAAATCACGAAAGAAACAATGGACCTGAAGAACCCATTGGAACAGATGTATTTGACAGATATATTAGGAACTCTACATCCTGAGGATAGGGAGTTCACTTTCTTCTCGAATGCACATAGCACATTCTCCAAGATAGATCACATACTGGGGCATAAAGCAGCCCTCCATAAATAGAAACGAATTTAGATCATATCATGCACACGTTTAGACACAATGCTATGAAACTTGAAATCAACCACAGGAAACAGTCTGGAAAACCTCCAAAAATGTGGAGGTTAAAAACCACCCTACTAAAGAACGATTGGGCCAACCAGGCAATTAGAGAAGAAATTAAAAAATCTATGGAAACAAATGAAAATGAAAATACAACAATCCAAACTCTGGGATGCAGCAAAGGCAGTCCTAAGAGGAAAGTATATTGCAATCCAGGACTATTTCATGAAACTAGAAATAGTGCAAATTGAAAATCTAACAGAGCACCTAAAGGAACTAGAAGGGGAGCAGCAAGAGCACCCCAAACCTAGCAGAAGAAGAGAAAAAATAAAGATCAGGGCAGAAATAAACAGTAAAGAATCCAAAAAAAAAAAAAAAACAACAGTTGAACAGGTCAATGTAATCAAGAGTTGGTTTTTTGAAAAAATAAACAAAATTGAAAAACCTCTACCCAGGCTCCTGAGAAAGAAAAGAGAGAACACCCCTATAGACAAAATCATGAATGACAATGGATCTATTTCAATCAATCCCTCAGAAATACAAGCAATCATCAGGGAATACTAGGAAAAATTATATGCCAAAAACCTGGACAACTTAGGAGAAATGGAAAAATTCCTAAACACACACGCACTACCAAAATTCAAACGGGAAGAGATAGAAAATCTAAAAGACCCATAACCAGTGAAGAAATCCAATCAGTTATGAAAAATATCCCAATGAACAAGAGCCTTCGGCCAGATGCCTTCTCTGGGGAATTCTACCAGACATTTAAAGCAGAGTTGATACCCATTCTTCTCAAGCTATTCCACAAACTAGAAATGGAAGGAAAACTTCTGGACTCATTCTAGGAAGCCAGTATCAGTTTGATTCCCAAACCTGACAGGGACCCAGCAAAAAAACAGAACTACAAGCCAATATCCTTGATGAATACAGATGCAAAAATCCTCAACAAGATACTAGCAAATCGAATTCAACAGCATATAAAAAGAATTATCCACCATGATCAGGTGGGATTCATTCCTGTGTTACAGGGCTGGTTCAATATTCGCAAATCCATCAATGTGATACATCACGTTAACAAAAGAAAATATAAAAACCATATGATCCTGTCGATAGATGCAGAAAAAGCATTTGACAAAATACAGCATCCTTTCCTAATAAAAACCCTCGAGAAAGTCGGGATAGAAGGAACTTACTTAAACATTATAAAAGCCATCTATGAAAAGCCCACAGCAAATATCATCCTCAATGGGGAAAAACTGAGAGCTTTCCCCCTGAGATCAGGAACACGACAAGGATGTCCACTCTCACCACTGTTGTTTCACATAGTGCTGGAACTCCTAGCATCAGCAATCAGATAACAAAAGGAAATAAAAGTCCTCAGAATTGACAAAGATGAAGTCAAACGTTCACTTTTCACAGATGACATGATACTCTACATGGAAAACATGACAGACTCCATCAGAAGCCTACTAGAACTGATCCATGAATTCAGCAAAGTCGCAGGGTACAAAATCAACGTACAGAAATCGGTTGCATTTTTATACACCAATAATGAAGCAACAGATAGAGAAATCAAGAAACTGATCCCATTCACAATTGCACAAAAAACCATAAAATACCTATGAATAAACCTAACCAAAGATGTAAAAGACCTGTATGATGGAAACTATAGAAAACTTATGAATGAAATTGAAGAAGACACAAAGAAATGGAAAAACATTCCATGTTTTTCCATGCTCATGGATTGGAAGAATAAATATTGTTAAAATGTCATTATTACAGAAAGCAATCTACACTTTCAATGCAATCCCAATCAAAACTGCACCAGCATTCTTCTCAAAGCTAGAACAAACTCTCCTAAAATTCGTATGGATTCACAAAAAACCCTGAATAGCCAAAGTAATATTGAAGAAGAAAACCAAAACGGGAGGCATCACAATCCCAGACCTTCGCCTCTACTACACAGCTGTCATCATCAAGACAGTATGGTACTGGCACAAAAACAGACACATAGACCAATGGAATAGAATAGAGTACCCTGAACTGGACCCACAAATGTATGGCCAATTAATCTTTGACAAAGCAGTAAAGAGTATCCAGTGGAGACAAGACAGCCTCTTTAACAGGTGGTGCTGGGAGAACTGGACAGCAACATGCAGAAGAATGAAACTAGACCACTCTCTTACACCGTACACAAAAATAAACTGAAAATGGATGAAGGACCTGAATGTGAGACAGGAAACCATCAAAACCCTAGAGGAGAAAGCAGAAACAACCTCTGTGACCTCAACCGCAGCAATTTCCAACCTCTATGACCTCAACCGCAGCAATTTCCCCAAAGGCAAGGGAATCAAGAACCAAAATAAACTATTAGGACCTCATCAAGATAAAAACGTTTTGCCCTGCAAAAGAAACAATCAAGAAAACTAATAGGCAGACCGACGGAATGGGAAAAGATGTTGCAAATGACATATCGGATAATGGGCTAGTATCCAAAATCTACAAAGTACTCACCAAACTCTACACCCGAAAAATATAATCTCATTTTTAAATGTTTTCTAAGAAGTCCCAAACCAATCTGCATGCAAACCAGTGACATCTAAGTAATAAGCCCTTTATCTAGGAACATTATCTTCACATTTTTTGCTGAACTGTGATCCATAACACTAACTAAATAATGGCCTTTTAAAACGGTATCTTTAAAAGGATACCCAAATAATCCTTCACTCAGATATATCTCTGAATAGAAAAAATGCCGTTCTTTCTCACATCTCAATGGTATTATTGCATTATAAGGCATTTTAAGATTATAGCTAGTTGGCTCAGTGCAGTCATGTGGTGTTAACAAGGCCAAGGTCATGGAGGCCAGTTAGCTTTGTTTTGTGTACTGACCACAGAGTACCAGGAATCAGTCAAGAAAAAGGCACAGAGGAGAAAGGTACCATAGCAAAATCTCAGCACTTCTTATAGTCCATCCTCTCCATGGGACAGGCAGGATGTGTACCTTGGGCATCATCATTTTACAATAATAGCTTGGAAGGCCCTGACATCTACCTCTGAATAAAGCATTCCTGACATTTAGGCATTAACTTTGCATTATAATCCCCCATCATACCTTTGATTTGGTGTGTAACCTTCATCACTAAAGCAGAAAGAATGGGATAGAATGCAATAGGCTTACCTCCCAGGGATGTTGTGTGAATTAACAAGTTAAAAAGTGTAAAGTGTTAACATTTATGTTAGTGCTAGTGGTTGTCATTATTTCTAGGGACCTAGTCTCATTTTAAATAGAGAATCTAAGTATATTATGCTTTTGTCAGAAAAAAGATTTTCACCCACATCATTTGCATTTAAGCTGAGCATAAAACAGAGGTGATAATAACGTAGTAGTGATCATCAAAATGCAGAGCTGTAAACCTTTTTTCTGTTAAAGCTAAAACTATTTTGAGCAGCTATCAATGCTTTTAATCTTTGCTTCCCAAGCTTTCTGCCAACAGTTATCTCTACAGTGATTATTCTTCCTGTGAAGGGTGCAGAGAATAGGACCTATTTATTATTCATTCTCATAATGACTATATAATGTACTAAATATGTTTACATCATACAATCAGGCAAAGACTCAGTAGCTGGTTTGATTTCCATACACTGCAATCATTGCTGAAAAATAAAAACTCTTTTCTGCTCTGCCTACCCTGGTATCCTCTAGAGGTAGCTAACATACAGATTTAAAACTCATGGGGAATTGAAGTGCTTTACAATAAAAGGCACTGTACATAGATCCTTTCAATTTGACATCTTTACCAAGGAATTTTGTTGTCACCTGCAATTTCCACAGGGACTGTGCTTGAGAGAAGGCTTCCATTTCTTCCATTACTCTGACTTCACTTATTAAGAGAAGTTATTTATTGCTGATTGCAGAACTCTTGAACTCAGCCTGAGAGCTGCAGCATGAACTCCTCAGATCTGGGCTCCTTGTTACTTATTTACATATTCATTTGAAGTGATTCAGGACTATTTGAAAACCTCTCTAGACCCAACATTGTGTAATAGCCAAGATCTAACACTCACTCTGCTTTTGATTCTCTTTCTCTTTGTCTTACAGATAATAGACGAGTACCTTTGGAAAGGTCACGCTCTCGCCACAATGGAGCTATCTCATCTATGTGATTCCTCATGCCAAAGAATATGAAAACAAAATCATAAGTAAACAAAATCATAAATTTTGAGAAGAGCAAAACATCCACTCAAGAGATAGGAAATACGTGCATTTCTGCAAAGATCAAGCTTAGCTGGGTGAAATAGCGTGTATTTGAAAAGCTATTACAATACTCCTCTCACAATAGTACTAATACAAACACAATTACAAAGATTATAAAATATGCATCCCATTTTAATGTAAAGATGTGTATTATTTGTTATTGCGTGTGACCTGATGGTAATGATAAAAAGGGTAAAAAATGCAGAAACAGTCCGTCAAAAAATTACAATGTTGTTCAAATTTACAGGCCACCCCCTCAAAAAAAAAAAGGAAAAGAAAGGAATAGAAAGAATATTCAGTGTCTGCTTCTGATTCCTGTTACGTGGAAAAAGAAAAGGCTAATGAAAATGTGTGTGTTAACAATTTAGAGAGGCACTAGCTAATATTGCACACTGTGCTAGAGAACCCATTTTCGAAACTCAAAAAAAGTACTGCTTCAACTCCATGAATTTATTTTGAATCTTATCTCAAGTGAAAGCTGATGGATTCATCTGCTTTGGCTGAAATTAAACTTATCATTAATCTAGAGCTTCAGCATGATGTTGCAGATGCTTATTACTAAAAATAAACCAGAGTTTAACAGAAGCAGTTAGAGAAAGTGATTTAAACTTTATTTAAAGAGGTATTTTCTAATTATGCACATACATCTACTTTATAGAAATACTTTATATGGCTATTTTTGAGAAAAACCTCACATTTTAATGTTTATTCTGAGATGAACCTCAATATCCTATCACCTTTATTTAGATTTTCTAAAGGTAAATATTGTTTCCTATTCTCTGTACTTTATTTCTTCTCTCTATTGCTTCTTTCTACCATGACCCCCTTGAAAGCAGGGAATAAAGTTCTAAAAGACCTGAGAGGAAAAAGATTTCTCTCTGCAGGCAGCAGAAAACTGTCTGAAAGGTCAACTGCTTTATCTGCCTTTCTACTTACTCCCCTTTCCAATTCTGCCTTGGTGGTATGAAGAAGTAAAAAATTATATGTATGTATGTGTATATATGTGTATATATTTATATCTCCTTCTACAATAATTCCACATCTCAGTGACTAAGTGAACTTTTTAATCATCGTCATACTTACTTACCTTATATTAACAAATTAAAATGATGCTGCCAAAACAACCCTAGGAGCCAAAAACAGGCTCTATTTTTTTCTTAAATAGATGAAGGAATGGAAGTTATACCTAACTTGTCTGTTACTTTAAAATATGCATTGAAATAATATGGTATAATTTATCTGGAGTGTAATTTCAAGACTAATCCATGCAGATGATTGTGAATACTGTAAAAAAATCTTATATGTATATTTCTTATATAGAAAATCCTATTTCTACTTCTCCAAAGCACATTATAGACATTCAGAAAGAATAAGCGACTGGCTTGGCAAGTCACCATTTGAAATAGTGTAAACAAGTGACCAATAATTCACAGTTTCCTTTATATATGGATATATAATGATTCAAACTGCTACCTTTTGCTCTAGTGAATTTTTACCTGGGTATTACATTTTAAAATTCTCTGAAGCTGCTACAATAGAAAAATCAAAAGGAATAACAGTCTCTGAGATTTTACAATTGTATCCTATCTTTAAGGCACCACATATGCATACACAAATAAGTTTAAGGGAAATATCAATTTCATATGCTCTTTCTTAACAACAACAAAGATTTACAAATTTATGCAAATAATTAATGTGTATTTTTGACTTCGCAAAGTCTTTTCTGACATCTTCATGGTATGGCCTGAATCTTTTGATAGCTTTTCAGGCTGTAGGAAAATGATATTTTGAAATATTAACTGTGACTAAAATGTAGTGGCATTTGCCATGCCATATTATCAAGATGGTCAAGGTAGAAATACTGATGTGTATTACCTTTTCCAGACGTGAACTTGCCTTATTTTTTTAGTATTTGGGAAAAAATGAGTGAAATACTATTATTGATATATATTTGTATTTAGAGAAATTGCACATGGTTTTCACAAACAGTATGGAACCTCTTAGGGTCTTTTGTGAAATTCCAATAATTTAGTTGAAGGATTTGCTTCCCAGATTTGTAATAGTCCTGCTTTAGCCATTTGCAATTTGTTCTAGATTGAAAATTATCACCAACAAAAGTACATAGTGACATTTTTAGTATAGAACCAAATTACACTAAAGTCTTTTTTGGGTTTATTACTGCCACAGTGAGAAGCACCAATTTATGCAGATTTTCTTCAGAATGATTTTTAAAACTGCAAAATCCTTAAAATGTTTACTAGTTGCATTAGTTTCCTTTGTCTGCAAGGTAACAAATTACCACAAAATTGATAGCTTATCACATCAGAAATGTATTTTCTCGTGGTCCCCATGACAAGATGCCCAAAATTAAGGGACATGCTCCCTCCAAAGTCTCTAGAGGAAAATCTTCCCTTGCCTCTTCCAAGATATAGTGGCTACTGGCCTTTCCCTGGGTTATGGCTACATCTCTCTCTGCTCCATCATCACATCGTCTTTCTCCTTTGCATATCTAATCTTCCTATGCTTCTTTTATAAGGACGCTTTTATTAGAATTTAGGGTCCACACAGATAATCAAAGATCATTTCATTTGAAGACCCTAAACTTAATTAAATCCTATAAGACTCTTTTTCCAAATAAGTAACATTCACAGGTTCTAGACATTAGGATATGGACATATCTTTTTGGAGGTACCCCCCAGCCCATTACAGTCTGCCCTTTGCCCCCCAAAATTTATCTGTCCCATGTACAAAATATATTCACCCCGTCTCAACATTCCCAATTTCCCAAAAGTCTCAACCCATTATAGCATCAACTCTAAGTCTAAAATCTCATCCAAACACCATAAGTTCAATAGTCTCAAATCTCATCATCTAGGTCATCTAAATCAGGTATAGGTTAAAATCCTGGGGCAGAATTTTTCTCCAAATGTCAATAATGGGTAGAAGCTGGAAAAACTGTGATGTATGTGATAGAAAAAAAATACACTGTAACAACAAGCTATCTGCTTCCAAAATACAATGGTGGGACAAGCGCCCACCTTTATCCTATTTATCCAGAATAAAGAAAATGGAAAGTAGAAAAAAGTGGCATGGCCTAATGACTTTCAAAATTCAGCCAGGCAAAATCCCCTTAGGTTTCGTGGCCTGACAATAATCCCCCTTATTTCAGGACTACACCCCTTAGGCCTGCAGTTCTGTCCTCTTGGCCCATGGATCAAGTCTCTGTCTCTGTGCCCATGGTTTGCACTTCTGCCTCTGCTCCTCTGCTTAGGCCTCTGCCTCTGCACCTTGCAGTTCTGCTCTAAGAATGGCCCTTTATACTGAGGGTAGCACATGTTTGCAGCTTTATCATCCTGTTCCTTGCCTGTAAAATTTTGGCAGTCTGACAACCTTCTGTCATTTTGTTATGTCGCCATCCTTTTCAGGCAAAACTAGAACTGTTTCAGCCAGTATAACATTTTCAAAAAGTTTGTGGGCCTCCCATGTATGTCAAATTGATCCAATATTGAGGTAAGAGTCCTCACAGATCTTTGCTGGATAATGCCATCTCTATTCTTGGCTTCTATTTATATGGTCAAGTGGATCCATGAGTCTGCGATCTCTTCAACACTAGCCACAGGCTGTCTTTATCTCCGGGGTACACTATCTTAAGAGTGAATCTCCTAATTTTAGCATCGTTTGCAATCTGAATATTCAGGCTCAAAATTACCTGAAGTATCAAGTGCTGGTTCCTTTCTGCTTAACAGTTATTTCCTCAATTTCTCTCTTTCCCCTTGTATTTTACTATAAGCTCAAGAAGAAAATAGGCCCTACCTTCAACACTTTGCTTGGAAATCTCCTCAGCTAAAAGTTTATTACAAATTCTACTTTCCACACAACTGCTGGAAACAATTCAGATAAGCTCTTTGCCACTATATAACAAGGATCACCTTCCCTCTGGTTTCCAATAAAATGTTCCTCAGTTCCTTCTAAGCTCACCAGAAGCACCTTTAACATTCATATTTCTAACAGCAGTGTATGTTTTTTTTTCACATACATCATTATTCTTCCAGCCTCTACCTATAATCCAACTCCAAAGCCACTTCCACATTTTTAGTTATTTATTATAAGGGTACCTCACTTCCTGTTATCAAAATCTGGATTAGGTTCCTGTGGCTGCTATAACAATACACAAAACATGATAGCTTAAAAGAACAGAAACTTATTCTCTTATTGTTTGGGGGGCCCAAAGTCCTAAATTGAGGTCTGTACTCCCTCTGGAGGCTCCAGAAGAAGATCTTTTGGTAGTCTCTTCTGGTTTCTTGTGACTGTCATTCTTTCCTTGGCTGTGGCCAAATCTCTCTTTGGTCTGTTTTCACATTACTTTTCCGTCTGTGTATCTAATCTACCTCTTCTTCTCTCTTATAAGAACACTTGCTGCTGCATTTAGGATGCACCTGGCTTATCCATAATCTCCTCATATCGATATTCTTAATTACATTTGTGAAGACCCTTTTTCCAAATAATTCACCATCACAGGTTCCGGGAGTTAGGACATGGACATATTTTGGGGAAGCTATCATTTAGGTCACTAAACTAATCATTGCACATAAATGTACTTTTCACTTTTTAAAATGCATCCTTGGTGCTTAAGCCAAGTTCAAGGTTTCCTGTAAAAGCTATTGTCTGCACAGCCTACTGCATGCTTTGATGTTAAACAGTTTTACAGGCTATTCTAAAATTTTGTTGATACTTTTGCTACTATGGCCAATGCTTAGTTTGAAAAAATAATTGGTTCCAACTCTGAGCTCTGGTGTTTCCCTTCTACCCCTTTTATGGACTCTTTGACCAAATGTCTTCTATGATTTATAATGCAGGTATAAAACTACCTCTGATACAGAAGGGTTCTTTCAAGCTGACTTTAGATATTGTGAATCCCTCAGCCGAATGGAGAGGTGACAACAAAGCCTGGTTTGAATGGGTATTCAGGAAGACTGTGCCCATGCCAAGATACCCAGAGGAAGTATTTCAGTAGCAAGAGACCTGTGGATTCATGCTCTCATTTTGCTTCAGATTAAATACCTGTCTCTTTACAGGACCAAGAACAACTTGCAATCTATATGTAATGCATACTCACTTATTAAATAAAGTTAAGATATACATTAAATGTGTTGCCTATGGTAATATTCAGGATGAGTGAACAGGCACAAACTGAAGTATAACGACAGGATGTAAGAACATTTTAGAAGAAGCTTCAACTCAAGAGAAACACGAGAATGTTTCTATAAGGACCTGGTCAGGTGGAAATCATGGGATATATTCAAAGACACACGTATCTATAGGAATCATAAGATTTTCTTTAAGTATTCTTTAGCACTTCTTGCCAGTGTAGTGTAGAAATGTTTGCACAACTTAAAAGTCCAGAGAAGTCAGAAAGGTGATTTACATCTTCCAGGGAAACTCTATACAGAAAAGTTGTTTGTTTGTTTGTTTGTTTGTTTTTGGTCTTGATTATAGAATGAAAGCAAATGGACTTCAAATGCTCAGAGGGTAAAAATCTGAAATGAGTAACAAATGCGTATATGAGTAAATAAATGTGTATAATTATTCTCTGGAGGGCTTTCAAACGAATTTCTCCTCATAGGTGGACCAACTTGAATATGGAGGGTTGGACAAGATAATAACCAGATCTGTAAATGATATGATCCAAAGTACCTGGCAAGACCATTGTTTCCCTTGGAATTTTGGGTTGCTTCAGGAATCAAATACATTAACTTTTTTTCCTCCCCCAGAGCAAATTCCTTAGTAGGGAGTCTGAAAGCCTTAGTATCCACAACCAGGGTAATATGAGCTTAAAGCCAAGAGCTCAAAGGAAAATGGAAATCTGGAAATTGATATATGTGCAATGCATGTAACATAGTATATAGTTTAGATTTATAATAAAGGAAATATATAGCCAAAGATCCCATTTAAAGACTGAATTTATTTAGATGGCTAGAGTCCCAAATAAAATATTATTACAGTTAATATGCATTGTAGGGGGAAAAACTTGCAAATTAATGAGGTATGTGAATCATGACTTTCTAGTTTTTAGTGATTAACCAGAATTGAATCTCTAGCCGTGATGGTAGTATATCTTGGCTAATACAGGTTCAGACAATTTTTCACTTTTGATATTAATGATTAAAGCACAAGAGCTCTGGAATGCCTCGATGGCTCAGTCGGTCGAGTGTCCGACATTGACTCAGGTCATGATCTCGTGGTTCTTGAATTTGAACTCCCCCCCCCCACCCAGGCTTTGTGCTGACTGCTCAGCTCTGCTCAGAGCCTGGAGCCTGCCTCAGATTCTGTGTCTCCCCCTCTCTCTGCCCCTCCCCCACTCACATGCTGTCTTTCAAAAATAAACAAACATTAAAAAAAGTACAAGAGCTCTTACTGTATTATTAGAAATAATAATAATAAACCCTATCTTCTCTACTTTGCTAAAGCCTCCAGTGTGGATATTCTAATCATTGAGTGTCCATTCCATGAACATTGCTTTTGAGGGAGCAATTAATTATGAATTAAATATAGCTCCTGTTTCAGAGGTCTCACAGTCTAGTGTAAGATGGGACATGTACAAAAAGAATTGTAATCCAAGGTGGAAAGAAAGTAATCAATGTCATAAGAGTGGGATAGATAAAGCCTATGGGAGTTCAGAAAAAAAAGAACAAATCAGTTTTACAGAGATGAAGTATAGATATTAAGGTGGGAAACAAACGTCAGTATAGACTTTTTGGCACACTGGCATTTTAACTGAAATTTAAAGGGTAAGTAGATTTGCATATATGAGGCTTTTATTTAGTCAGTATTTAATGAGCACCTACCATGTGCCAACCACAATGCTAGACACTGAGAATATAACAATGAATCAAATAGATGTGGTCCCTATTCTCATAATAAAATGGCCGTCTTAGCCATTCCATAGCTTTAACAAGTTCCTATGAGCAAATGACTCTGCAATTCTTTCTGAACCCCAGAACCATCTTGTCTGTAAATGATATCTCACACACAAACTCAGTACATTCCCAACCAAAAATATTCTCTAGGAAATGGATCCTTCTATCCAGATTTCCCCTCTCATTATAGGTACCCTACTTTCCCAGTCTCTCAGGCTAGAAACACTAGAAATCTCTTGTATTATTCCCTCTCCCATAACATCCAGTCAGGCACAGATGTTGATCATCCTGTTTCAGTCTCTTACCTCTTCAACCTATCTTTCACACCACTAGAGATTGCCTCTTAAAATGCCTCTCTTGACCCACTTCAAAAATTATTGTTCTTTTTTTTAAAAAATTAATGTTTATTTTATAGAGGGAGAGAGAGACATAGCATGAGCACGGGAGGGGCAGAGAGAAAAGGAGACACAGAATCCAAATCAGGCTCCAGGCTCTGTCTGAGCTATCAGCACAGAGCCCGAAACAGAGTTCAAACACACGAACCATGAGACATGACCTGAGCCAAAGTTGGACGCTTAACCGACTGAACCACCCAGGTGCCCCTATCGTTCTTATTTAACAAAACTATTATGGGCTTCAAAGTTCTCAGGACAGATGCAAATGTAACTTTCAAACCTCTTTACAATTTCTCCAGCCCTTCTGCACTGGATTTATCACTGGAGCTTACCAATGATAAATAAACATATGATTCCTTAATTCTCTTTCCCTCATTAAAGCAAATTGTGTTATTTATGCTCCTACAACAATTTGCACATACTCTTATTATGGCCTTTATTTCATTCTGCCTTTTACTAGAGTTACTTGTCTGTGTCCTTGACTAAAGTATGTTTCTTGATGGCAATGACTGTCTCGTTCATCTCTGGGTCTTTACCCAAAGCAATTGCTCAATGAACTAATGTGTAGTGTCAACTCTCAGTGAATTAAACAAATGAAAAGGAATGTTTGGTATAGGTAATGGAAAATCATAGCTACTTTCCTCATCCAGGTAAGAACATAGCCTTCATTGTTGTCCTGGAAACTGAAGGCCTGCCTAAGGTCAGCGTTGAAAACAGGTTCCTCCAACTATGGATGACTGGGAGTTAATTTCAGAGGAGTGCTTTCAGGAACTGATGACTGATTGAAGACAAGGAAGAAGGTTTTTCCTCCAAGGTCAAGCTTTTAACAAGTATCTGCAATATACACTGAGGGATTTGGCTGTACTCCAATTATGCTAATATGTTTTATATATGGGCCTCCAGCATCCAGGAACCCCCTCCCTAAACAATTTAATAAGTGTAAATATAAACGCAGAGTTGTAAATGTGGGACTTGTTTGTAATGTACCAACCTTGTTATTATCAAATGTCATAGGGTATAAGTCATGGCCATTATGCTGCCTACTTTTTATTACATTTATTTTATTTTTAAAAGCACAGTATATCCCCATAAGCATACCCTCTTCTGCTCTGCTTAAGTACCCTACCCTGTCTATGTGTTTTGGAGTCACAGATCACAGGATTAATGGGCATCCCTGTAGCAAAGGGATTCATGGGTCAATCGACTTCACCCACTGACACTATACCCTTCATATTAGGTTCCACTGTGTGTTTCAACAATTCAAGTTGTGAGACGCTGTGGGTTTCTCCATACAAGAGACATCACAAACTAAAGTACAGAAGTGTTGCTTCCTCCTCCCTCCCACACCTGAGCATGCAGATGTGCATAAGTCCCTGTCATATAGAAGATGACAGTTTTGCACAAAACCTTCAAACTCTTGATTGCCAGTTTGGTGTGATACAACCCAGAGCTACTTCTTAAGTGGTCTCTTAGAAGGTAAAAGTGAGGTGAAGTAGCCCTGGTTTTTCTGGTTTGGATCACAAAGATATCTACTACACCCAACCCATAATTCCCATTTCCAAGTAGTCTCTTTCTCTTCCCCTACTTCTTTCTTCTCACTACATCTCCACTCAAATCAGGAAAGGCAGGTGACTGTCTTACTCCCTATAACTAAACATTTTATGGTAACAGTTCTCTTTTCCTTCAAAGGAGAACTTCTAGTTTATCTACAGGCTTCCTCACGCTTTCCTGGTATTAGGCAAGAAAACTGCCAGGCTGCAGAGATCTGTTAGTGAGTGAATCTAATTTTAAGGGTTTTGAAAAGTGCCACTACTTTAAGGTTCCTTGAAATTCTCTTTCAAGGACCAAAAAATAAAAATAGTAGTTAATCCTTGCACATAGGAGGTTCTTCAGGAACATTATTTCCCCTAATCACAGCATCCCCCTACCTTTTTGTTTTATGATCCAACAATCATGTTAACAAGCTATTTATTTCTTCATTACTTATTCCACAAATATCCATTGAGCAACTACTGTGTGACAGGCATTATATAATAATGAGCAAAAATAGACATGATCCAGGTCTTCATGAGCTTACAAGTGGAGCATGCTAATGATAAATCTATATATGATTACAATTGAGTGGAGTGTCTAAGAAGGAAAGACTGACAGGTGCTATAGGAGAAAATAATGTGTGTGTGTATGAATGTGGTGGGGAAGAGGAGCTAAACTAGACCGGGTGGTCAAGAAAGGCCTTTCTGAAGAAGTGATAGTTAATTGGAGACCTAATGGATGAGTAGAATTTAGGGGCGCCTGGGTGGCTCACACTGTTGATTTAGGCTCAGGCCATGATCTTACGGTCATGAGTACAAGCCCTGCATCAGGTTCTGTACTGAGCGTGGATCCTACTTGGGATTCTCCCTCTCTATCTCTCTCTCTGTCTGTCTGTCTCTCTCTCTCTCCCCCCACCCCATCCCAGTCTGTTCCTCTCCCCTGATCATGCTTTCTCTTTAATAAATAAATAAATAACCTTTAAAAAATTTTTTAAAAAGGATGAATAGAAGTTAACCAGATGAAAAGTGAGTGTTTGTATAGAGTAAACATAAAGTAAACAAAATACATATAATGGAGTAATGTATTAGTCAGCTTTAGCTAAGTTGTACTATTGTTACAAACAACCCCAAGCCTCAATTACCATAGCAAATGTCCATGTGGCAGCTACAGGTCATCTGTGGTTCAGTTTCACATGGCTTCTTCATTCAAGGATCATGACTCAAGGAGAAGCCCTTATTTGGGACATGTCATTCTTATATCAGATGGAAATGAGCAAAAAAATTTGAACCATGCCATGGCTCTTAAAGATTCTTATTATATGTGGTGAAGGTCACTTTGGCTCACATTCCATTGACCAAAGCAAAGTTCTATGACTAAGCACACATCAGTTTGGCAGGGTTCATGGCAGGAAGCAGGGGTGTGCTCTCTAACGAGAAGGAAAAATTAATACTTGGAAATAATGCAATCTACCACAGCCCTTGTCTGACTTCCTCCTATCCCTCTAGTAGACATTAATTTCCCAGGGCCTCAGTTTCCTCATCTCTAAAACTGACATTTAAAACACCTAAAGAGAACCTAAGATGGGTTTCCAAGGTTGGGTCTGGCCCTTAAGTTAGCCAGCAGGTTGGGGGAACAAAAATTGTGTAATCTAGAGCCTAAGTCTTCTCTACATTTTATCTGACATTTAATTTTAATTACAGTAATATAAAGAAAACAAGTTTTGGTATACTACCTTGGCCACTAAGTAGCTGTGTTACTTTGTGCAAGTTACTTAAACTCTTTGAGCCTTGGATTATTGTAAGAATTATGTAAAATTATGTGAGAACATTTTGTGTAGTAGAGTGCCATAAAAATACTAATGATTATTATATTTATCTCACTGCCATGATCTCCTCTACTAAGATTCATGTTTCTCTTGTACTCTTAATCCCATGTTTCAGCTAGCCATCTCAAGATCACCATGTCAAAACTCAGAATTATCTTCTCTCCCAGGTAATTCCCATCCAACTCCCACTCCAGGCTTCATTGTGTTTATCACTAGCACTAATGTGCTTCTTATCGCCAGGGTTATAAAGTTTCATGTTGTTTTTGACGGCCATACCTCCACTCAGTTATATCAATTCTCCCTTCACAGTGTAGTATACATGGATCTCTCTCTGATTTTAAAGCCACCACCCAAGCCCAGACCCTCGTATCCCTCTTCTTGATTACTGTAATAAATACTGTCTGCCTATACTTTCAGCCCTGTTCAAAGTAGTCATTTGATTATCTGATTCCCACACTCAAATCCCCACAGTGGCTCACAAATGAATAGAAAATTAATGTGCAAACTCTTCAGCTCAGTAGCCAACATCCTCCAAAATTTGTCTGAGCTCACATTTTCTAAACTTCCTTTTTACTCTTACCCATATACCCTCTTCTGTAGCATTACAACCTAACTCACCATTCTCTGAAAATCTCCATTATCTAGATCAGCACTGGCAAGCCACAGATGTAATTTTAAATTATCTAGTAGCTTCATTTTTAAAAAGTAAATGGAAACAAGTGACATTAATTTTAATATATCTAAAATAGTATCCTTTCAACATGTAACCAATATAAAAATTATTAATGAAGCACTTTACATTGTTTTTCATACCACCTTTTCAAAAACCCATGAGTATTTTACATTTAAAGCACATCTCAATTCATATGCACTAGCCACATTTCTGATGCTCAGTAGCCATATGTGGCTAGTGGCTACTATATTAGATGGCACAGATCTAGCCCCCACCCTGTGTCTCAAGGAAAATTCTGCCCTCTGCTTGAAATACCTCTCATTCAAACCATCACCTGTGGAAATGCTGCCTTCCAAAGACACAGCTTAATAGTTCACATGCTCTAAGACTTCCCAGATTGCCTCAACTGATATTCATCTTTTCCCTCTCTCATACAATCATACACATCATTTTGTTATATATCTCTAAATGTTGTGAGTAGATAATACATTCATTTATTTCAAAACTCAGGGAGTACCAAAGGGTATGCATATAATGACACCTACCTGCTCTCCACAATTCTCTCCTCTGGAGGCAACCAATATTCTCAGACTTTTGTGTATACATACAGATAAATCTTATAAAAGATGTATACATATATATATGTGTGTGTGTGTGGGTATATATATATATATATATATGCATATATATATATATATATATATATGCATTTCTTCCCTCCATCCTTTTTAAACAAATGGCTACATATTAAACCTATTGATCTATACCTTACCTTTTTGTATTTAATAATCTATATTGGAGATAATTCCATATTAGTAAATTGTTTCTCTGTCTCCCTGACAAGGCTTTTAATTCTTAAAGAATATAGATTTTTGTCTCTTGTTCTCTATCCTTACAGAGCTCTGCATCTTGGACTCTGGTACTGTGCTGAATATGTGGTAAATGTCTGTTGAATTGCTCAAAGAGTTCCAGATTGATCATGTTAAAATGCTCTTTGGCATATGTATCCCTAACTCCATCAAAAGTTCATTAACTTTTTTTTTTATATTTAATTGCTTTATTTTTTTTAACTTTATAATTTATTGTCAGGTTGGTTTCCATATAACACCCAGTGCTCTTCCCCACAAGTGACCTCCACCAAGCACATCACCCCCCATTATATTTCCCGCTTCCCCTTCCCCCCTCAGTTTGTTTTCAGAATTCACGAGTCTCTTGTGTTTTGTCGCCCTCCCTCTCCCTAACTCTTTTTCCTCCTTCCCCTCCCCATGG
>CM053579.1:43198550-43211274 GCA_028646485.1 Cryptoprocta ferox | reverse complement strand
GGGGAAGGGGAAAAGGTACAGGGGGGTGATGGTCTTGGTGGAGGTCACTTGTGGGGAAGAGCACTGGGTGTTATATGGAAACCAACCTGACAATAAACTATAAAGTTTAAAAAAAATAAAATAAAATAATTGAAGGATAAAAAAAATAAAAAATAAAAAATAAATAAATTGTGTCACACAGTATTATAACCCCAGTAATGCACAGAATGAACATTTACTAGTCAATAGAAACGATGTATCCATTTCTGATTATCTGTGGAAATCAGATCACAGTACTGTACTTCCTGAACAATCATATCTTAAAGTAAGAGGTAAAGTTACAACACCTATAATGAAGATTGTTCAAGTCAGTTGGGCCATTTCCCCATAGAATGGTCCCATGCAAATATTAGGGGCCTCTACTTTACCACCTTCTGAAATGCTTCTTTGATCCAGTTTGTACAAGTACACACATACTGAAATAATTTGATACTGGCAAAATGTCAACTGTCTGAAGTAACAACTGAGGCATAACTGAGTTTTCTTTGTCACAACTAGAGATGCAAAAGTGGGAAGGGAGATTTCTGCCTAACCTTTCAGGAGAGTCCAGATATGAGCCTGGTAAATTCCAAGCTGCTTCATCCTCAGTGCAGCAGCTGGGAAAGGTGATTTTATGTACAGTTGCCACTCTCAAGAAACATAGCTCTCTGCCCTCTTCTTCCCAGCTAAGTATATGGATGAATGTTACTTTACAAACCAAGTCAGGCTTTTAAGAAAAAGTCCTGTAGGGGCAGCACTCAGCAACCTTGCCTTCTATTTTTTTCCCAAAACTAAAAAACAATTGTTTCATAGTTTATCTCTTCGTTTTCAGAATTAACCACAATTCATCTCATGACTATATCAGGAAAGCTTCTGGAAATGCTGCCTAATCTACCAGAAGTCCCTTCCCTGAGCTCAATTGTATACCCACATGAAAATAGGCACTTAGGATTTAGGAAGAGTGACCCACCCACTAAACGACTAAAGGCTAAATCCAAAATTCTGACAACCTCTATTTAGAAAGACGTGAATTCTCAGCATATTATCCAACTTGAAAAACTCACATTTTGACTCCTAGGCTTTTTAAAAATCAGTCATCCCAGGAACTCAGAACTTTACAGGTAGAAATTATCTCAGTGTAATAACCACAGAATAACTTTTTCAGGCCTCTTTTCATCCTAAGTAGATGTTATCAAAAGACATGTCTATCTCCTGGTGCATGGTGAACTGTCTTCATGCACTTTGGACTGTGTGTAAAACAGAGTTCTCTGGAAATGAGTCCGAAGTATTTGCCTAATTAGCTCTTCTAGCTTATTCTTACCAAAGAGAATATCAGATACTAGTCCTCCAAAACTTATGTTTTGTTGAGTATCAGCATAGGTACCATTAGCCGAACTCTATGACAATTGTTCATATTGTTGATTCTTCAACTGGTCAAACACCAATTACTCCATCATCTGTTTGGAAATCTGTGACAGGAGAAAATGGATCTGGCAAGGGAAACATTTCCAGTTTGTCTTTGGACAAAAGCATAACTCTTGTGTGGTGGTTTCCTCCTCCTTATCTCCCCAGTTTTGCACACAGTACAATGCTGGTTTTGAAAGTGGAATCCACAAAGAAATCAGCGACTCGGCTGAAGAAGCAATATTTAGAACACTGCACACATTTGACAAGATAGAACTCTAATCAAAGCAAAATATTACATTATCACTGGCAATAAAATTTGCTTACAATCCTGGGTCCATGAGTGTTTTCACTCCCAACTATCTTTTTCCTTCCACCTCCCTTATTTTTTCCCCTTCTGTTGGCTCCTTAGAGCTGCACTAAATCATGTTGTGAAATAAAATGAGTTTGAATAGCAAAAGCATTAAGATTTCACATTCTGCAGCATAACAATGAACTGCCTTATGTTAGAATTCAAGCTTGTTAGCAAGGCTCACAAATATTATCATCTCCTGTGGTGGCAATTTCCTATCCATCCAGAAAAGTGGTTTTTCCTACCAGAGCCAACATCAACCATGCCTTGTGAGCTGCAGATGAGGTCTCTTTGCCACAGTTCCACATTCTGTACTATAGGACACCCAATTAATACCTGTACATGAGGATGTCAGCATCTATGATGGATCCTTTGGTAGCATCATGTTAATTACATGATGGGAAATGTAGCTCAAAGGGACTTGTTGTTGTTGTTGTTGTTGTTGTTGTTGTTGAGAAGCAAGGATACTCCAGAGAAAAGAACCAGTGCCCAAGCACAAGTCTGCAGGGCCTATCAATTGTGTGGGATGTAGAAGTGTAATTGCCTAAAGGGAGCCAGGCATGCAGGAGGACTTTCCAGATAATCATGACTCTATTCAATAGCCTGCCTATTCAGCAGCTTGGGTAGTTGTTGCTTATCTCAGACCTATGCTCCAGTCCAGCCCTGAGAGCTTGGGGAGAGTGGAGTTGAAATGTACATGTCAATTTCATGAGTAAGAAACACTTGGAAAGTGTTGGAAAATTTGATTTGAGACTACCAAGCAAAGCAATTGCTGTTTTTGAGTGCTATGAATGTTCTCCCCTGCCCTCTCAACCTAGAAGCGCTTAGAGTCTTTGAAAATATCAGACAAGAGACTTATTATCCTACTTCCTAACAAATAGGGAAGGGCAAGTCCGATGAGGGCGTCTTTAGGGGGTAAACTGTCCATGCTTGAAGTGAAATGGAAAACAGTTTTTCTTTATTTTTTAAAAAAGTTCCTAAGATAAAGTGGGTCAGAAACTTGAGTATGTAGAAGAGATTAACACTAAGCAAGTATTTTTTTATTTCAGTTCATTATCAGAATTAAACTCTAAACCTCAGAAAGCCTGACATTTGGCACATTTCAAATCTTTATTAAGAGCTAATTGCTACACCTATCTAGGATATAGATGAAGAAAAATGTCTTAAAATTGACAGAGAGATCAGAGGAGAGATAATATGATGGTGAAAAATATGTTTGCATTTTCCTAACTCAAGAAGAGTTTCCTTTTTTAATGTTTATTTATTTTGAGAGAGAGAAAGAGAGAGAGAGAGAGAGAGAGAGAGAGAGAGAGAGAGAGAGAATCCCAAGCAGGCTCTATGCTGTCAGCATGGAGCCAGACACAGGGCTCAAATCCACGAACCATGAGATCATGACCTGAGCTGAAACCAAACCTCAGATGCTTAACCTACTGAGCCACACAGGCACCCTTCAAAAATAGTTTTCTAACTGGAGTTTTGACAGGGAAAGTTAACCTCTGTAGGACTCTGAAATGAAAGTAGATACTTTGATTTCTATGTATATTGGGATGTATGTTGACCGTGAATTCTTGCTTTTGGAGCAGCAGAACAGGAATACAGGTGATACAGGAATAGAACCAAAACTGCTTTCATCTTCCTGGAAAATTTGATTATTAGCAACAGGAAAAGTGCTTTTGAATGGTTGATCTTCCCAGAAGGAGAAAGGATATTCAAGGATAATCTCTAAAAAGAATAGAGCAGGAAGAGTCCTATTGTGCATCTTGTCCATTTGCTTACCACAGGAACTCTGAGACGGCAAGAAATATCACCAAATCTGCATCTTCTGGTCCCATGGGAGACATGAGGCAGGTATTTCAGGACTGAATGGCTTCTGGGAAATTAGGGAAGAAGATTCTTGAATTTTAAAACATGTTCAAGTCTCTTTTCTTCCTGTTTCCCTAGGATTCCTCCAAGAGACGGAATTTACAGTCAATATAAATTCCGTATGCTCTGTACAGTCTATAATTAGAAAGCAAAATATTTACTGCAACCACAGAGGTGTTAAGTAGCAGCAACAACAAAACCTTTTTCTGGACTCTATTTATCCATCTTGATACCATTGTATTTTTCTCCTCCTTTCTCAGACAAATTCCTTAAAAGAATGGTCTAGTTGAGATTCACTCTTCTCCATTTGCCTGCTTCTCAGTCACTTCTCAAACCTGTGCATTCCGGTCTTCTTTCAACCCCCTAGAACCACCCACCACCACAACCAACCAACTACCACAACTTCCTTGATGATATTCTAAGCATGGAAGCTGGTGGCCTGCATGTAATAAAATCCAAGTGCTCTTTTTACTCTTGTTCTATCTTGTTTGATCTACCATCAGCATTTGATATTTCACCTTTCTCCTTCAAGTTCTCTCTTCTGTTGGTTTCTGTTACACTGCCTTCTGCTGAGGGCAATATTATTTTCATATTAAAAAATTTTATATTAGTTGACACATAGGATTACACTAGTTTCAAGTGTACAACATAGTGACTCCTCAAACTATACATTAGTCTAGCTCACAATTACAGCTATTCCTTATACTCCACCTTTTATTCTTGTGACTTATTCATTTCATAACCAAAAACCTATATCTCTCACTCCTCTTCATCCATTTTGCCCATGCTTCCACCCCTCTCTCCTCTGGCAACCATCAGTTTGTTTTCTGTATTTATGGGTCTGTTTCTACTTTTTTGCTTGTTTGCTTATTCATTTGTTTTGTTTTTTATATCACACATATAAGTGAAATCATATGTTATTTGTCTTAGTGTGACTTATTTCACTTAGCATCATACCCTCTTGGTCTATCCAAGTTGTCACAAGTGGCATGATCTCATTCTTTTTTATGACTAATATGCCATTGTGTGTGTATTTGTGTGTGTGCATGTGTGTGTAATCTTCTTTATCCATTCATCAATCAATGGATACTTGGGCTGCTTCCATATCTTACTTATTTCTACTTATCTGACTACTCCTTATCAGATGTTTTGCAAGCTTCTCTTTCTCTGCCCAATCTTTAAATGCAAGTGTTCCTAAAAAGCTATCTTCTAGGTCTTATGCTTTTTTATTATGTGCTCTTAATGGTCTAGCATATACTCACATGCCGTCACAAATATAGCTTCATATCTGACCCTTCTTTTATGCTTCAGTTTCATATATCTGACTAATTGGAATCTCCACTTGGACATCTTATAGATACTTTAAAATCCAAACTCTAATATTGAAATCATCTTCCTCCCTAAACCAGTTACTTGTCTTGTATTTCCTATCTTAATAAATGACATTACTGCCCCCCCAATGAGTTATGCAAACCAGAAACAAGATGCCATCCTTGATTCTTTCTTTCCTTTGTTTTCCCATATCTAAGTTGAATATACTCCACTTCTCAAATCTGCCCAGTTTGCTCTGTCTCTATGCCGTTACACGAGCTCAGGCCACCACCACCTGTAGCCTGCCAATTATAGCAACAGCCCCTTAACTCTTTTCCTTTCACTCTTTCTTGTCCTTTTCCAATTAGTTCTACCATACTACAAAGTGGTCTTTTCCAAGACATGATCCTGATCATGTCACTCCTTTATTTATATCTGATACATGGCTGCCTGTTACCACATGATGAAGTCAAAGTTTTTAGAATGCATTACAAGGTTCTCCATTATCTATATTTTCTTTTTACCTACCTATTTCTATGTCTTACCACACTTCCCTTTATGTTCTATATTCCAGCTATGCTTAAGTGTTTTTCAATTTTTCGAAGTTGTCAGGTTTTTCTTTCTCTTGAACTTTCATACTTGCCATCTTCTGGGAATGATCTCCTACCCTACCCCACCTCTTTTCCTCCTAGCTTTTGTGATTCATCTGAGCTGCCATTTCTTCAGAGGGGTGGTTAGATTATACTGGAAAGTCTTCTTTCCCCTGCATTACACTTATTAAACTTTTAGGTAATTATGTGCTTGTTCTTCTGCTGAACTGTAGCCTCTGTGAGGAGAGAGAATTTGTATGTTTCATTCACCACTTTATACCCAGTACCTAGGGGCGCCTGGGTGGCTCAGTCGGTTAAGCATCCGACTTTGGCTCAGGTCATGATCTCACAGTCTGTGGGTTCCAGCCCCGCATTGGGCTCTGTGCTGACAGCTCAGAGCCTGGAGCCTGCTTCGGATTCTGTCTCTCTCTCTCTCTCTCTCTCTCTCTCTCTCTCTCTCTCTCTGCCCCTCCCCTGCTTGCACACTGTCTCTCTCAAAAATAAAATAAAAACAATATACCCAGTACCTAGCACAACTGCTCAATGAACATTTGGTGAACAATTGGTTGATTGAATAGGGGACTTATAGAAAAGGAGGCAGGAGAAAAGTATTTACCTATTCTTTATCTTTGAAGAATGGTTAATAGTTAATGATAAGTGCCAAGAGTTACTCAACTACTTCATGGTCATTTTTAGAGGAAAATGTTCTAATACTTGGATTACTATAAACCTGAAAGAGTATGTCTACTTTGGGTTTGAAATACAAAATAAAGATTTTTAATGTTTATTTATTTTTGAGAGGGGGAAAGGGGCAGAGGGAGAGGGACACAGAGGATCCAAAGCAGGCTCTGAGGTGACAGTAGAGAGCCTGATGTGGGGCTTGAACCCACAAACCGTGAGATCATGACCTGAGCTTCAGTAGGATGCTTAACGGATTGAATCACCCAGGTGCCCCTGGAGATACAAAATAATTGTAATAATCGATCATATAGGTTACCTAAAGATATTTGAAAATGCTATGAACACGTGACAGACTAACTTTCTTCCAGAATCAAGGGCAGCAGAGCAGGAGCTCAGGCAGTAGAAGTAGATCATGAGTGGGGGATTAAGGGCACTGGTGAGTGCTTCTGTAAGACAGTAAGGACAGCAGCTGTAGTGGTGGCAGGGAAATCAATGATGAGCTCAATAATCATCATAAGCAAGAATTGCAAATGCTTATGTTATTGCAGTGGAAACTGTAAGCCACTAAGAGCATTTGAAAGGGGATGCTGATTTTGGAGCTACTAGCATACTTCTGCAATATTTTTTTTTCTGATAGAGAAACAGTAGTAGCAAACTTTTTGTATCTAGAATTCTGCTTAAGGCATTCTTACTTCCATTCTCCATATACAAATAGAGTAACCATTTCTTCTGAGTCATGAGAGGGAAGAAGATAGGCAAGCCCTCCTTGATTGTTTATTCTCTTTTATCCATTGAACTGTGATGGATATGCTAGCCATCACCTACTCCCTTCCCTTCCTAGGTTTATATCTATAGCTAATATAAACTTTTGAAAGAGATATCACCCAGTGTCTTTCCCTAGATACAGTCATTCCTTACCTGCTGCTTACTTTGTAAAATCCAAATGGCAAAGAAAACAGAAAAAAATCTTCAAGTTGCAAAATAGATGCTGAACATGGTAAGAATATGGAAAAGTAATCAAACTTGATACTTACATATTTCTGACTGAGCAACATACTTTCTCTCTATTTGAAGATATTTTATTTTGGAACAACAAAGTTCTAGAGAATTCAAGACAGCATATTGAGTATGTGTAATGCCATATTATCTTCAGTACCTTGACAAAGCCATGCTGAGATGCTTTCCTTTGAATGTTTACACATGTTGTTATTTGAATCTATGATTCAAAAGGAAGAGGAAAAAGAAACAGATGGGAAAATACCTTGAGGTGATATTAAACACCAGGAAGCAAAATTGATCTCCATCTACCCTGTTCCTTCCAGGAAGCTAGTGTGCTCAAAAACATTGCCCAGAGCAGAAACCAAATCACCTACGCTTAACAGCTGGGCTCATCAGCTGCACAAAAGCTTCCCGGAAATTTCACAAAAGCAAGAAAATGAATTCAAATAATAATAATAAAAACACATTGTAGTCCTGGAAATTGCAACAGCACCCATTTGAGATTCTACTTTTAAATCAAGTTCAGGAAAAAAAGCTATCTTATTTCTCAATACTGTATTATGTATCTACAGTTAATTATTAAATATATTAATGATGTATCTACCTACTTTTAGAATTATAATCAATATTTACCCTGAAAAGAGACATTTGTAAATTGAAAATGTCATCAAGAATGAGCAAATGTGGTGTTCATTTCCTACACCTTCAGATTCCCCACATCCATGAGTTGGTCTTCTGAGAAAGCATGTTTATTGAGTCTTTTGTTTCACCATGATGCCATGT
The DNA here is from genome assembly GCA_028646485.1 of Cryptoprocta ferox. NCBI lineage: Eukaryota > Metazoa > Chordata > Mammalia > Carnivora > Eupleridae > Cryptoprocta > Cryptoprocta ferox. The sequence goes on along the minus strand of CM053579.1, from coordinate 43,203,273 downwards.
TAAAATAGCACTGAAAATCTTACAGTATGGGTAACTATTTTTATAACCTGGATATTCATCTCCCTCTCTGTGCCTTTGCTGTTTTCTCAGTCTTCTGCAGATCTCTCCTTGTCAATGTAAGTGTGTGTGTGTCTTTTTTTCTTTTCTTTCTTTCCCCCTTTATAGCTATTTCTTATTCTGAAACTTTTCCTTAGAGTGTGTAACTATTTATTTCAGTCTTTCACTGGCTCTATTTGTCCATTCTCTACTAGCTTTTAGGCATCTAGCTTTTTTCTGTCCTTCTCCATGGTGAATTTTTACTCCCCTTTAATGGACTAAAGGATAACTGATACTCTCTGTAAACCTTTTCATGACACTGCTTCACTACCACTTTCCAACCTCCTATTCCCTTCACTTTACTTTCTAATGGCATCTTACACATCTGGACTGTAATCTACAATGAAAAGGGGCAGTATAGTTGATCAGATCTGTTCTCAGAGCCAGTCATACATAATATTTAATATGATTGAAGAATATTGGAAGGAATTCTTGGTATAAATGACCTCTACTCCAGTACTTCAATACTCATAATTTTACTGTTGGACCCTAGGCCAATTGCTACTAAAAGGAGAAGGAAGGTGTGCTTTTCTCTGTATATGGTCTTGGATAGTTCTAAACCAATGGTGCATATGAAGGCATGAAGTTTTTCAGGTAATTTTTTGGTAGAATTATATAACTTTCTCTGAATACACACATCCCCAGACCTCTGACACTACACTTACATGTTACAATGATGTGCCATGTTACAATGATGTGCCTTAAACTTTGCTGTACATCAGAACTCCCTGGAGAAGCTTGTTTAAAATACAAATGCCTATTATCTCCAATAGACAAATTATGAAAACAGCCCATGTCCATCAACTGATGGTTGGATAGAAGATTATACACACACACACACACACACACACACATATATATATATATATATATATATATATATATATTACTTGGCCATAAAAAAGAATGAAGTTTTGCAATTTGGAATGACATGGATGGATCTAGAGAGTATTATGCTAAGTGAAATAAGTCAGAGAAAGACAGATACTGTAATAATTCACTCATATGTGGAATTTAAAGAACAAAACAAAAAGGCAAAAGGGAAAAAAGAGAGAGAGGCAAACCAAGAAACAGACCTTTAACTATAGAGAACAAACAGATGGTTACCAGAAGAGGTGTAGGAGAGGAGATGGGTGAAATAGGTGATAGGGATTAAGGAGTGCACTTGTGATGAGCATTTGGTGTTGTGTGGAAGTGTTGAATCACTATAGTGTACACGAGAAACTAATATTATACTGTGTGTTAACTAACTGGAATTTAATAAAAACTTAAAAACAAGAAAAGTCAAAAAAAATAAATAAAATACAGGTATCTAGATCCTACCCCAGATTCAAAATAGGGGAGGAGAATGTTGGGTATTTGCATTTTTAAAACAGTTGTTATTATATATATACCACATCTTCTTTATCCATTCATCAGTCAATGGACACATGGGATGATTCCATAGTTTGGCTATTGTAGATAATGCTGCTATAAACATTGGGGTCCATGTATCCCTTTGAATTAATAATTTTGTATTCTGTGGGTAAATGCCTAGTAACGCAATTGCTGGATCTTAATGTAGTTCTATTTTTAACTTTCTGAGGCACCTGCTCACTGTTTGCCAGAGTGGCTGCACAAGGTTGCATTCCTACGAACAGTGTAAGATGGTTCCCCTTTCTCCACATCATTACCAATATCTGTTGTCTCTTGTGTTTTTGATTTTAGCCATTTTGACAGGTGTGCAGTGATATCCCATTGTAGCTTTGACTTGTATTTCCCTGATGATGAGTGATAATGAACATCTTTTCATGTGTCTGTTGGCCATCTGTATGTATTCTTTGGAAGAGCCTATTCATGTCTTCTGCCCATTTTTTAATTGGATTATTTGTTTTTGGGGTGTTGAGTTGTATAACTTCTTTACATATTTTTGTATACTAACCCTTTCATCACATATGTCTTTGTAAATATCTTCTCCCATTCCATACGTTGCCTTTAGTTTTATTGATTGTTTCCTTCACTGTGCAGAAGGTTTTTATTTTGATGAAGCCCTAGTACTTATTTTTGCTTTTGTTTCCTTCACCTCAGGAGACCCACCTAGGAGGAAGTTGCTAATGTGAATGTCAAAGAGGTTACTGCTTGTGTTATCCTCTCTGATTTTGATGGTACATATCTCACATTTAGAGCTTTCATCCATTTTTAATTTATTTTTGCGTATGGTGTAAGAAAGTGGTCAGTTTATTTTTTGCATGTTGCTCTCCAGTTTTCCCAACACCATTTGTTGACGAGATTGTTTTTTCCTATTGGATAGTCTTTCTGGCCTTGTCGAAGATTAACTGATCATAGATTTGTGGACTCATTTCTGGTTTTTCTATTCTGTTTTATTGATCTATGTGTATATTTTTGAGGCAATACCATACTGTTTTAATGACTACAGCTTTGTAATATAGCTTGAAATCAAGTATCACCATGCCTCCCATTTTGTTTTTCTTTCTCAGAATTTTTTTGGCCATGTAGTGTCTTTTGAACCTCCATACAAATTTTAGGATTCTTTGTTCTAGCTCTGTAAAAATGCTGAAGGTATTTTGATAGGGATTGCATTAAATGTGCAGATTCCTTTGGTTGTATAGACATTTTAGGAATTTTTTTTTCTTCCAATCCATGAGAATGGAATATTTTTACATTTCTTTGTGTCATCTTTAGTTTTTCCTATGTATATTATAGTTTTTGGTGCCATTGTAAATGGGATTGGTTCCTTACTTTCTCCTTCTACTGCTTCTTTACTGGTGTATAAAAATGCAACAGATTTCTGTATGTTGATTTTGTATCCTGCGACTTTACTGAAAGGTCATGTATCAGTTTTGGCAATTTCTTGGTGGAGTCTTTTGGGTTTTCTATACAAAGTATCAAGTCATCTGAAAATACTGAATGTTTTACTTCTTCTTTGCTGATTTGGATGCATTGTATTTCTTTTTCTTGTAGATTTCTGTGGATAGGACTTCCCATAATATGTGAAATAACAGTGGTGAGAATGGACATCCCTGTCTTATTCCTTTTTTTTAAATTGTATTTGTATTTTAATTTAATTTAATTTAATTTAATTTATATTTATTTATAGTTTATTGTCAAGTTGGTTTCCATATAACACACAGTGCTCTTCCCCACAAGTGCCCTCTTCGATGTACCTCACCCCCCTTCCCCTTTCCCCCTCCCCCTTCAGCCCTCAGTTTGTTTTCAGTATTCAAGAGTCTCTCATGATTTGCCTCCCTCCCTCTCCCTAACTCTTTTACCCCCTTCCACTCCCCATAGTTCTCTGTTAGGTTTCTCCTGTTAGACCTATGAGTGAAAACATATGGGATCTGTCCTCTGCTTCACTTGTTTCACTTAGCATGAGACCCTCGAGTTCCATCCACGTTGCTACGAATGGCCAGATTTCATTCTTTCTCATTGCCATTTAGTATTCCATTGTATAGATAAGACACATCTTCTTGATCAATTCATCAGTTGATGGACATTTAAGCTCTTTCCATGATTTGGCTATTGTTGAAAGTGCCACTATGAACATTGGGGTACATGTGCTCCTATGCATTAACACTTCTGTATCCCTTGGGTAAATCCCCAGTGTTATTGTTGGGTGATAAGGGCGTTCCATTGGTAGTTTATTGAGGAACCTCCACACTGTTTTCCAGAGCAGCTTCACCAGTTTACATTCCCACCAACAGTGTAGGAGGGTGTCTGTTTCTCCACATCCTCGCCAGCATCTATAGTCTCTATATTTGTTCATTTTAGCCATCGGACCAGTGTGAAGTGGTATCTCAGTATGGTTTTTATTTGTATTTCCCTGATGATGAGTGACGCTGAGCATTGTTTCATGAGTCTGTTGGCCATCTGGATGTCCTCTTTGGAGAAGTGTCTATTCATGTCTTCTGCCCATTTCTTCACTGGATTATTCGTTTTTCAGGTGTGGAGTTTGGTGAGTTCCTCATAGATTTTGGATACTAGCCCTTTATTTGATATGTCATTTGCAAGTATCTTTTCCCATTCTGTGAATGGGATCAGTTTCTTGATTTCTCTTTCTGTTGCTTCATTCTTGGTGTATAAAAATGCAACCGATTTCTGTACATTGATTTTGTACCCTGCGACTTTGCTGAATTTATGGTTCAGTTCTAGAAGGATTCTGCTAAAGTCTGTCAGGTTTTCCATGTAGAGGATCATGTCATCTTCGATAAGTGAAAGTTTGACTTCATCTTTGTCAATTCTGAGGCCTTTTATTTCCTTTTGTTGTCTGATTGCTGATGCTAGGACTTCCAGCACTATTTGAAACAACACTGGTGAGAGTGGACATCCTTGTCATGTTTCTGATCTCAGGGGCAAAGCTCTCAGTTTTTCCCCATTGAGGATGATATTAGCTGTGGGTTTTTCATAAATTGCTTTTATAATATTTAAGTAAGGTCCTTCTATACCGACTTTCTGGAGGGTTTTTATTAAGAAAGGATGCTGTCTTTTGTCAAATGCTTTTTCTGCATCTATCGACAGGATCATATGGTTTTTATCTTTTCTTTTGTTAATGTGATGTATCCCATTGATGGATTTGTGAATATTGAACTGACTTGATCATAATGGATAATTCTTTTTATATGCTGTTGAA
>CM053579.1:43181802-43198450 GCA_028646485.1 Cryptoprocta ferox | reverse complement strand
GCATCTGTATTCATTAAGGATATTGGCCTGTAGTTCTCTTTTTTTGTTGGGACTCTGTCAGGTTTGGGAATCAAAATGATGCTGGCTTTGTAGAATGAGTCTAGAAGCTTTCCTTCTATTTCTATTTTTTTGGAATAGCTTGAGAAGAATGGGTATTAACTCTGCTTTAAATGTCTGGTAGAATTCCCCTGGGAAGCCATCTGGCCCTGGGCTTTTATTCGTTGGGAGATTTTTGATAACTATCTCAATTTCTTCACTGGTTATGGGTCTGTTCATATTTTCTATCTCTTCCCGTTTGAAATTTGGTAGTGCATGTGTGTTTAGGAATTTGTCCATTTCTTCTAGATTGTCCAGTTTGTTTGCATATAATTTTTCATAGTACTCTCTGAATACTGCTTATACTTCTGAGGGATTGGTTGTAATAGATCCATTTTCATTCATGATTTTGTCTATTTGGGTGTTCTCTTTTTTTTCTGAGGAGCCTGGCTAGAGGTTTATCAATTCTGTTTATTTTTTCAAAAAACCAACTCTTGGTTTCATTGATCTGTTCAACTGTGTCTTTTGATTCTATATTGCTTATTTCTGCCCTTATCTTTATTCTTTCTCTTCTTCTGTTGGGTTTAGGGTGCTCTTGCTGCTCCCCTTCTAGTTCCTTTGCGTGCTATGTTAGATTTTCAATTTGTGCCTTTTCCAAATTCTTGAAATAGGCCTGGATTGCAATATACTTTCCTCTTAGGACTGCCTTTGATGCATCCCAGAGAGTTTGGATTGTTGTATTTTCATTTTCATTTTCATTTGTTTCCATATATATTTTTTTATTTCTTCTCTAATTGCCTGATTGGCCCAATCATTCTTTAATAGGTTGGTCTTTAACTTCCACATTTTTGGAGGTTTTCCAGACTTTTTCCTGTGGTTGATTTCAAGTTTCATAGAATTGTGATCTGAAAGTGTGCATGGTATGCTCTCAATTCGTTTATATTTATGGAGGGCTGCTTTATGAACCAATATCTGATCTATCTTGGAGAATGTGCCATGCGCACTCGAGAAGAAAGTGAATTCCCTAGCTTCAGGATGCAGAGTTCTAAATATATCTCTCAATTCCATCTGTTCCAATGTGTCATTCAGGTCCATTGTTTCTTTAGTGATTTTCTGTCTGGTTGATTTATCCATTGCTGTAAGTGGAGTATTAAAATTCCATGCAATTAGCACATTCTTATCAATAAGATTGTTGCTGTTTTTTATTGTCTTATGTATTTGGCACATAGATGTTTATAGTTGTTAGCTCTTCCTGATGGAGAGACCCTATAATTGTTATATAATGTCTTTCTTCATCTTTTGTTACTGCCTTTACTTTAAAGTCCAATTTGTCTGATACAAGTATGGCTACCTCGGCTTTCTTTTTACTTCCAGTCACATGATAGATATTTCTCAATCCCCTTACTTTCAATCTGAAGGGGTCTTCAGGTCGAAAATGAGTCTCTTATAGACAGCAAATAGATGGATTTTGTTTTTTTATCCATTCTGCTACCCTGTGTTGTTGATTGGAGCGTTTAGTTCATTTACATTCAGTGTTATTATTGAAAAATATGGGAGAGAGTCACTGTGTTCTCCGTAGGGTTCAGCTTGTAGTGGTGTCTCTGGTACCTTGTATTCCTTGCCACATTTCCCTCATAGAGTCCCTCTTAGGATTTCTTGTAGGGCTGGTTTGGTGGGGATGAATTCTCTCAATTTTTGTTTATTTGGGAACACCTTGATCTCTCCTTCTATTTTGAATGACAGGCTTTCTGGATAAAGGATTCTTGGCTGCATTTTTTTTCTGTTCATCACATTGAAGATTTCCTGCCATTCCTTTCTGGCCTGCCAAGTTTCGTTGGAAAGGTCTGTAACCACTCTGATAGGTTTCCCTTTGTATGTTAGCCCTTTTATCCCTAGCTGCTTTCAGAATTCTCTCTTTATCTTTATCTTTTTCCAGTTTCACTATGATATGTTGTGCCAAAGGTCAATTCAAGTTACGTCTTAGGGGAGTTCATGTGCCTCTTGGATTTCAATGTCTATTTCCTTCCCGTGATTGGGGAAGTTCTCGGCTATAATTTGATCCAGCACCCCTTCAGGACCTTTTTCTCTTTCTTCTTCTTCAGGAATTCCTATGATACGGATATTGTTCCGTTTGATTGTATCACTCAGGTCTCGAATTCTCCTTTTGTGCTCCTGGATCAATTTCTCTCTCTTTTTCTTGGCTTCCTCTTTTTCTATAACTGAATCTTGTAATTCACCTATTCCCCTCTCTGCCTCTTCAATCCGTGTGGTGGCCACCTCCATTTTGTTATGCACCTCATTAATAGCATTTTTTAACTCGTCACAGCTATTTTGAAGGTCCCTAGTCCTTGTATCAATAGCTTCTCTGATGCTTTTTTCAAGCCCAGCGATTAAGTTTATGACAATTGTTCCAAATTCTTGTTCCATTATGTTGATTATATCTCTTTGAGCAGTTCTGTGGCTGTGACTTCTTCCTGGAGTTTCTTTAGAGGAGAGTTCTTTCGTTTTGTCATTTTGGCTAGCTTTCTGTCTCTTGTCAGTTTTAAAAGCTCATTATGCACTGTGCGCCTGTTAGTATTGCTCTATTAAAGGAGGCTCATTGACTGTCCAGGGCCTCTCATATCAGGAAGTGTTCTTTTCTGGTGTCTCTCGGTTTCTCTTTTTGTGCCTTTGATTATTTTATTTCCCTACTCAGTGATATTTGGGTCTCTCTCTATTCTCTTTGGCTTGTTTCTTGAGGTAGCCCTGAAAAGGAAAACAGACAACCACACAGTGAACAAAAGCACACAAACGCACAGACTAATCAAATAAACAAGCCAACCAAAAGGGGAAAGAAAAAAAGAAAAGAAAAGAAAAGAAAAGAAAGGAAAATAAAAGAAAAAAAGAAGGGGGGACAGAAACAACAACAGACGAAGGACAGTCTGAGAGCCTAAAACCCGCGGAGGGGAAAGATAAGAATGAGATAAGGGAAAATATATCTGGATGGCAAGAATTGATCTAATCATGGCAGTGCATCAATGTTGGTCTTTCCTGGACTCCAGGGGGGGAAAGGAGAAAAGAAAGAAAAAAGGAAAGAAAAAAAAAGAAAAAGCAGCTCTCCAGCGTGGATGTTCATGGTTTGGTGTAGGTAGGTCAGGTCTTGGGGGCTGCTCCCTAAGGCTCCGCCTTGGTAGTTGCGGGGAGTAGAATGGCCGCACCCCAAGCCCTTCTCAGACCACGTGTTGCAAGCCACTCTTTTGAGTCCAATCTCCCTGTGCCGCGAGCCAGTCAAGTTTTTTTTTTCCAAGCCCGGACTTGTTTCCAAATCCTAGTCCATCACTTTAATGCTACCGCCCCAGATGAGATGTACTCTCGCAGGCGGGCAGCTTTCTAGCTGGGATTGAGTAGGGGGACTGGGGAGCAGCTGTTTCCTGGCTCTGCCTGGAATTGGCACGCCACAGAGCCCAAGGAAAATAAGCCAGCTAAGGGGGATGAATTTCTCTCCCCGCGCCCAGTGGTTATATATGGCATGATAGTATCTCTCTCCATCCGGGGCCGAGGTTTTTCTCTTCTCTAGAGACCACTCTGTGAGCGTTTTCAGTCTCTCTTTCTCTTCCCCTCAGCTCTCTGCGGCTCTCCACCACTGTCCGCCGCTCTCCGCTGCTCTGTACCGCCACTCTGCGAGGCTCTTCGAGGCTCTGTGTTCAACTGGGGCTCCCTCCCCTCAGAGCCTCCGGCTCAATCCATTTTTATTTCCCCAGTTCGCACTCACTCAGGCACTTATGAGGCTGTCATCTATGTGGAGTCTGTGTGTTTTCCTCCCACTCTTGCAGATCAGAGTATTGTGGCTTCTTTCCTTCTCAGTTTGATAGTTGCAGGTGGGTGGAGATTACAGAGCTCCCTACATTCCGCCATCTTGCCCCACTTCCTTTCCCTGTCTTATTCCTGATCATAGAGGAAAAACAATAAGTTTTTCCACTCAGAAGATGATATTATCTGTGGGTTTTTCAATTAAGGCCTTTATTATCTTGTTATGTTCCCTCTAAACCTATCTTATTGAGGGTTTTTTATCACGAATCGATGCTGTACTTTGTCCAATGCTTTTTCTGAATCTATTGAAATAATCCTATGATTCTTATCCTTTGTTTTATTAATGTGGTGTATCATGTTGATTGATTTGTTAATATTGAATCACCCTTGCATCCCAGGAATAAATCATACTTGATTGTGGTGAATGATTTCTTAAACATATTATTGAATTTTGTATGCTAGTATTTTATTTTGAATTTTTGCATCCATGTTTTTGCATCTGGGATATTGGCTTGTAGTTCTCTTTGTTAACGGAGTTTTTATGTGGTTTTGGTCCCAGGATAATGCTGGCCTCATATTTTTAGGAATAGTTTAAGAAGTATAATTATTAACTCTTCTTTAGCTGTTTGGTAGAATTCACCTGCGATGCCATTTGGTCCTGGACTTTGGTTTGTTGGGAGGTTGTTTTTTTTTTTTATTACTGATTCAATTTCTTTGCTGGTTATTGGTCTGTTCTTGTTTTCTATTTTATTCTGTTTCTGTTTTGGTAGTTTATATGTTTCTATGAATTTATCCATTTCTTGTAGGGTGTCCAATTTGCTGGCATATATATAGTATTTCATAATATTCTAGTATCACTGTTTGTATGTCTGCGGTGTTTTGATTTCTCCTCTCATTTGTGATTTTATTTATTTGAGTCTTTTTTTATTTTTTATAAATCCAGTAAAGGCTAATCAATTTTAATCATTTTTTCTGGCTCCTTTAGGTATAAGATTAAGTTGTTTGAGATTTTTCTTGCTTCTTAAGCTAGGTCTGTATTGTCATATACTTCCTCTTAGGACCACTTTTGTGGAATCCCAAAAGTTTTGGACTGTTGTATTTTCATTTTCATTTGTTTCCATGTATTTTTAAATTCACTTTTTGATTTACTAGTTGACACATTCACTGTATAGTAGCATGTTGTTTAGCTTTTACCGATTTGTAGTCTTTCCACTTTTTTTTCTTGTGGTTAACTTCTAGTTTCATAGCATTGAGTTCATAAAAGTTGCATAGTATGATTTAAATCTTTTTGTATTTGTTGAGGCTTGATATGTGGCCTAATATGTGATCTATTCTGGATAATGTTCCATGTGTGTTCTGCTAGTTTAGGATGGAATCTTCTGAATATATCTGCTAAAGCCATCTGATCCAGTGTGTCATTCAAGGCCATTGTTTCCTTGTTGACTTTCTGTTTAAATGATCTATCCTGGGCTATTATGGTATTACAATCAATGAGTTCCTTTATGTTTATTATTAATTATTTTACATATTCGGGTGCCTTCATGCTGGGTGCATAAATATTTACAAATGTTAGATCTTGTTGGATTCTCTCCTTTACTGTGATGTAGAACCCTTCTTTATCCTGTATTACAGTCTTTGGTTTAAATTCTAGTTTGTCTGATATAAGTATTGATACTCTGGTTTTTCTGTTGACATCCCTTTGCATGATAAATAATTCTTCATCCTCTCACTTTCAATCTGCAGGTGTCTTTAGGTCTAAAATGAGTCTCTTGAAGGCAGTATATGGATGGGTCTTACTTTTTATGCATTCTGACATCCTATTTCTTTTGATTGGAGCATTTAGTCTGCTTTTATTCAAAGTAATTATTGATAGATATGTATTTAATGCCATTTTATTACTTGTTTTGTTATTGTTTCTGGAGATTTTCTCTGATCCTTTCCTGTCATTGTCACTTTTGGTCTTTCCTTTCCACTCAGAGCCTCCTTTAAAATTTCTTGCAGGGCTGGTTTAGTGATCATGAACTCCTTTTGTTTTTGTTTGTCTATGAAGATCCTTATCTCTCCTTCTATTCTGAATGATAGCCTTGCTGGATAGAGTATTCTTGGCTGCAGATTTTTTCCATTTGGCACTTTGAATATATCATGCTACGTCCTTCTGGATTGCCAAGTTTTTGTTGAGAAATGTCCAGTTAGCCTTATGGGTCTTCCCTTGTAAGTTAAGTACTTTTTTCTTGCTGTTTTTTAAAAATTTTTTAATATTTATTTATTTTTGAGAGAGAGACAGAGTGTGAGTGTGGAAGGGGCAGGGAGACACACACACAGAATCCAAAGGAGGTTCCAGGCTCTGAGCTGTCAGCACAGAGCCTGATGCAGGGCTCGAACTCACAAACTGTGAGATCATGACCTGAGCTGAAGTCAGACGCTTAACCAACTGAACCACTCAGGAGACCCTTCTTGCTGGTTTTAAGATTATTTTTTCTTTATCACTATATTTTGCAAACTTACTTACAATATGTCTTGGTGTTGTCTGGCTTTTGTTGATTGTTATGGGAGGTCTCTGTGCCTTTTGGATCTGGATGTCTTTCCTTCCCAGGTTAGGGAAGTTTTTAGCTATTATTTCCTCAAATAAATTTTCTGGCCCTTTTTCTCTCTTTCTTGTGTGACTCCTATAATACAATGTTATAATGTTTGATAGAGCCACTGAGTTACCTAACATAATTCTTGTGTTGCATAATTCTCCTTTTTCTCTTTTGTTCATCTTCATTATTTTCCATTATTTGCCTTCTAGGCCACTAATTTGTTCCTCTGCTTCTTCTAGCCTTGTGTTCATTGCATAAAATGTATTTCCAATCTTATTTATTAATTTCTTAATCTCTGATTCATTCTAAACTCTTTTATCTCTGTAGTAAGGGTCTCACCATTGTCTTCTATTCTTTTCTCAATCCCAATATCTTTATGATTGTTTCTTTAAATTATGCATCAACTATGTTACTTATATATGTTTTGCTTAGATCTTTTGTTGTGGCTTTATCTTATTCTTTCATTAAGGATGAATTCTTCTGTCTTGGCATTTTGCTTAAGTCTCTGCTTTCTTCTGGGTGTTAAAACATCCAGTTGTGTCCCCTGCTCCTGAAAGGAATGGCCTTATGAAGAACTCTGATAGTGTCCAAAGCCTCATGTTTCAGGGAGTGTCTCTGGTGTGTGCTCCATGTCTTCTCCTGTTGTGTTTTGGCTGCTTAACCTTCATACCAGTCTTCTGCAGTGGCTTTCCTTGCCTTTTGTGAGTAGTGTTTGGTCCTTGGCCTGAATGTGGTGAGTTTTAACTATGTGTGCTCTGGTCTGCTTGTTAAATGAGCCTTGATAATACTTCCATGAGAACTGAGGTCCTGTAGAACTCTCCGGTCAGGAGACATGGTATGGGCAAGGGTTTTTGCTGGTCATCTGGGTGAGGGGCCCACCATGCTAGGACTGAAGCAAGCTTGACTGAGAGGGTCAGTCTCACCAAAGTCCGGGGGGTGGGGTTTGGTGTAAGCAAATTAATCAGCCAATATTGTCACTGTGCTTATTCCCACAGGCGGCTCCATGTTTATGCTGAGAGGCAGGGGAGGGAAATGGCACCAGCCAGCTCCTTTGTTCCCAGAGAGGTGTCTCAGTGAAAGCTGCCTCTCAGGGATGCTCTCCAATAATAGCTAGTAATCTCCCCACTCTGTGCCTCAGGCATTCTTCAGATTGCTGTTTCAATGCTGTCTGATCCCAGGTTGCTTGCCTGCCTTCTCTAGGAGGATGGCAGTGCCCTATGGGGTCTATCCCAGTCAAGTTCACTGACCTTTAAAACTTCAGGCTTTAAGCCCCACTGGTTGCAAGAACTCCTGAAATTCAACCCCTTTCAAACCAATAGCTTTGGGGAAACATTTTCTTTGTGCATTCCCCTTTGTGCTTCTCTCTCTCTCTCTCTCTCTCTCTCTCTCTCTCTCTCTCTCTCTCCCTTCTCCATGACCATGGCTTCTTCCCCTTTGCAGAACCCACAATCAGTTTCTCCCCTAAATCATGTCTCTGCATTTCCTACCTTCTTTGATGTGGCCTCTTCTATCCCTTTACTTGTGGAATTCTATCAGTCTTCAGGTCAACTTCTGGGGTATTTAGGATAATTTGATAGTTATCTAGTTATGTTCATGTGATGAAACAAATCTAGGGTCCTCCTACTCATTGCCATCTTCCTTCTCCTTAAATACTCATTTGGGTATTTTTATTTTTAACAAGCTCTCCAGGGCATTCTGATGCTCATTCAAGATCGAAAATCAGTCATTAAAGAATTTCTGTAGGTTAAGGATTGATGTCCTCCTGAACCTCATTTAAAGTATAAATACTTCTAAAGGGCATCACAGTAAAAAACTAATGCCTTGGCATAAGTTTAATATAAAGGTTCTTGTAGATATGGAAGAAAGCAATAGCATGCATTTAGCACACATTGTGTGCTAGGCACTGTGCATCATACTGTATGACTGTTAGGAGAATCCTCCCTTCTCATGGCTTTATGGGTAATGCTCCCTCAAATAGAGTAACATTCCTGAATTTTCTTCCCATGTTTACTCACTTTCATACCATAGGGAGGGTTGTCAGATAAAATACAAGATGCCCCACTAAATTTGAATTTCAGATGAATGATGAATAATGTTGGTAGTACAAGTACACACTAAATGCTACATGGGACATATTTATACTAAAAGTTATTCATTGTTTATCTGAAATGCAAATTTTTATGTGTATTCTGTATTTTCATATGCTAAATCTGACAATCCTACCCATGGGTGAAGGAGTGAATTATATGAACAGATCCATTGATCCATGCTTTACAATTGGGATGAACTAAGAGAACATTCTGGGTAAGTTTGTTTGCTTTGCAGACCCAACTCCCCTTTAAGTGAGCTATCTCAAAGACTAAAGGTGGAGAGGAGAGAACTAAGAAGACCATTTGGCTGCATATAAAAGTTATACCCTTGAGTTCAGCATTATCCGTAATAAAAATGGCATTTTTATCTTCATTTATTTTAAGCCTGTGTCTTATTTCTCAGTTGTGTTTGAAATCATATATTAATTATTACCCGCCCAAGAACCACAAGGTTTATCTTATTTACTTTAATCTTCACAGTACTTCTGGGAGGTAGGTGCTTTAATCCTCATCTTATAGTTTAAAAATGATGGGGGATGGAAGTAGGCAGTAGAAGGAGCAAAATTCAAACTTCTTGTGGCCTCAGGCATTTTATTGGGGTAAATATTTTCATCCCATAAAATGAAACTGACAGCTGAATATGTGATTGACTTGGTTATTTATAATATACAAGCTTTAAATCATGAGAAAAAAGCCTTCAGTACTAATGGTACTTTAATCCAGCTTGACAAAAGGAAAAGTGAAGTATTGCCCTTTAATTCTCATTCTATGCTTTATGAATGCTCAAATAATTTTTTAATAAACAACAAAGCCACTAACCAAAATAAAAGGCAGCATTTTTAAGGGAAAAAATTCCCTCTTCTCAAACATCAATTAGAAACGTTTATGAGTGGTGTTTGATTGACAGTTCACATTTATTTCCAAGAAAAGGGAATGGATCCTTTTTAGACAAGAAAGATTTAAAGGCTATAGGTAGGATGTAGTACTTCAGAGTAATTGCTAAAGACAAGTGACCTTTGGAATCTAGCATTAGTCAGTTTCAGAAAGAGAAAGAGAACATTGGCTAAAGATCTGTTCAAAACTCATTTTTAGATTTATTCAGTGACTTTATTTTAAGCCATCAATATATGCTATGCATAGATATTAGCTTTCTAAAAAAATTAAGAGAAGGTATAAATAATCAGTAACTTGCAAAATGATTGCATGTTGACCATGCAGATCAGAATATGAGTCTGTATAGCTATGTCTAGATTTTTGAGTGAGAAAATGGTTGTGTGTGTTCAGACGTTTTAATACATACCTGCTGTGCTTGACCTTGTCGTTTATAAGCTTTTTCTCTCTCCTCATCTATTACAGTACAAATAAAGACACCTGATGTCAGACCTGCTCAACTGGAGTTACTAATGCAAGGTATCTGCAGGCTCAGCCCAGCCAAGTTATTAAGCTAGTCCTGAACAGGGCAGAAAATATAAAACATTAGAAAATATTAGAAGGTTTCACCATATTACTTGGTGGGGAATAAAGGTAGTGTTGTTTTCTTCGACCCATTATCTCTTGTAGTGGGTATGACCCTTGGACATCTGAGTGCTGCTTCCCTGCCCCACCTTTCAGAATGGACTTCCCCCTATCAATTTCTGCTGAATCAAGCCCAAGGTCACCATGCCTCCCTGCATAGTTTGCATTGGATTTTCAATTATTGCCTTCAGAAATAAGGCCTGTACCTTCATTTTCTATTATCATTTATTTCTTTATCATCTAGCTATTCTCCATATTTTCTGTGTTGGTTTCTATTCTAGTTCTTACCAGTTGATAATTTCTGAATAACAGGTCTATTGATGTGTGTCACAGAGTTTTCAACCTCTCTTTCCACAATTTGGTAAATGTCAGCCCTTAAAGTACATGGGATTTTTGCCTCACCTTACAAAATCCACTCATCATACATCTGCTGTTTAGCTATCATACAAATCCATGTAATAGAAACATTACATAGACCCTGGCATGGCATTTGCTGCTGCAGTAAGAGGTCTTCTTTTAGTCTGGTATGGTTTTATGCACAAATAAGAATATCTTCTTGCCTAAGGAAGATTTTTGTCCATTCCTCAAATGTCCTTTTGTGGGTTGCTTCTAGCCTTTCCATAGGGTTGGGAGACCCAGGCCGTGTTTTTCTTTTCCACTACATATATGGCATGAGTCTTGGGCAAATTGTGAAATATCTTTCTGTGGTCCCATCCACTCTCCTTCTTGGATGATAATAATAACTATAAAGATAATTTAATGTCTATAATTTTTCCTAGATGCAACTACCATGCTAAGTTCTTCATGTACATTATCTCATATAAACCTCAGCACAATCTTAAAATGTAGACTTTAAGTTTAAGGGTTAAGACACCCTGTTTGGCTTATTATCTCTGATATCCCCAGTTCTAGCACAGCACCTAAAACATAGGAGGCCCTCAAATTAGTTCAAAAAACTCCTAAGCAAACAACTATAATTACAACAAGCATCAACAACAATATCTGGGAAGTGAGGAATTTAACTTCCAGAGTTACAACATTATAATTTTCAAAATGTCCAATATTCAACAACAACAACAGCAACGACAACAACACAAACAACAAAAAATTATGAGATCTGCAAAGAAACAAGAAAGTATAGTCCATATATAGGAGAAAAAGCAATCAATAAAAACTGTCCTTAAAGAACCCCAGACATTGGACTAACTAGACAAAGACTTTAAATCAACTATTTAAAATATGTTTAGGGGCTCCTGGGTGGCTCAGTCAGTTGAGAATGTGACTTTTGATTTCGGCTCAGGTCATGAACCCAGGGTTCTGGGACCAAGCCCTGTGTTGGGCTCCATGCTGAGTGTGGAACCTGCTTAAGATTCTCTCTCTCTCTCTCTCTCTCTCTCTCTCTGACCCTCTCCCCCCACTCATGCTTTCTCTCTCTAAAATAAAAATAAATAGGAGGGGCAAGATGGCAGAGAAGTAGGGAGCTCTGTAATTTTCACCCACCAACATCCATCAAACTAAGAAGGACTGAAGCCACAATACTCTGATCTGCAAGAGTGGGATGAAAAGACACAGAGTCCAAAAAGAAGACAGCCTCATAAGTGCATGAGAGAGTGCAAACTGGGGAAGATAAAAATGGGCCGGTACCCGTAGGCGCAGAGGGGAGGGAGACCCGCATGGTGCAGAGCTGTGCAGAGCACGCACGCTGGGGAGAGATGAGAGGAAGAGAAAGAGAGACTGAAAATGCTCATAGAGCTGTCTCTGGAGAGGAGAAAAACCTCTGCCCGGGACACAGAGGGATCCTATCATCCCACCTATAACCACAGGGCATGGGGAAAGAGATCCTTCTTCTCTAGCTGTGCATTTTCCTTGGGCTCAGTGCCCCGATCCCAGGCGGCACCAGGAGAAACTGCTCCCCAATGCTCCCTACTCAATCCCCGGCTAGGAGGCCGCCTGCCTGTAGGAGTACATCTCATCTCAGGCGGTAGCATTAAAGTGTGTGGACTAGGATTTGGAAACGAGGTGGGGCTTAGAAAATACAATTTGGCCCACCCACGGCACAGAAAGATCGGACCCTAAAGAGTAGGTTGCACCACTTGGTTCGAGG
Source organism: Cryptoprocta ferox (assembly GCA_028646485.1). Lineage (NCBI taxonomy): Eukaryota > Metazoa > Chordata > Mammalia > Carnivora > Eupleridae > Cryptoprocta > Cryptoprocta ferox. The sequence continues at coordinate 43,186,337 of CM053579.1, read as the reverse complement.
AGGGATTGGGTGCCGCCATTCTTCTCCTGACAATCACCAAGGTGGGGCCTTGGGGAGCAGCCCTGGGACCCGCAGTAGAGGTGAGACCTACATACACCAAACCATGCCCATTCACGCTCGAGAGCTGCCTTTTTTTTCTCCTTTTCCCCCAGAGCACAGGAAAGACCAACATTGATGCACTGCCATGATTAGAACAATTCTTGCTATTCAGATATATTTTCCCTTATCTCATTCTTATCCCTCCCCTCCGTTAGACTAGGCAAGCAGGACATTGGTTCACCTAAACAGTCATATTTCATCCATTCTCTTGAGGCTACCTTCCTTTCACTCTATCTCTGGAAAAATCAGACTATATAGCTTCTTCGGGTAACATTATCTTCGTTGTTTTTTTTTTTTTTTCTCCTCACCTCCTACCATATTCTCCTCTTTCTCTCACTGAATTAAGCATTTTAGTATCTCTGCCTGGTCAATATTCAATTTCACTTCCTTCACATCCCTGTCACTTCTCTCTTTGTAGATGCTCTTGCTACAACACTGACTCCACCCTATCCTTTATTTATAGGTGGGATTTATGGTTTTACGCTTTTAGACTGTCCTTTTTGTTATTTTTGTCCACCCCCCCTTTTTTTTTCTTTCCCCTTTTGGTTGGCTTGTTAGTTTGATTTGTCTGTGCATTTGCGTGCTTTTGTTCCCTGTGTGTTTGTCTGTCTGTTTTGCTTTTCAGGGCTACCTCAAGAAACAAGCCAAAGTACACATGATGGAGAGTCCCATATATCACTGAGTAGGGAAATAAAATAACCAAACGCACAACAAAAGAAACCAAGAGATACCATTAAGAGAAAACTTCCTGAACGGACAGGCCCTGGACAGTCAATGAGCTTCCTTTAATAGAGCAATACTCACAGGTGCAGAGTGCATAACAAGCTTTTAAAACTGACAAGAGACAGAAAGCTAGCCAAAATGACAAAAGGGAAGAACTCTCCTCTAAAGAAATCCCAGGAAGAAGTCACAGCAACAGAACTGCTGAAAAACAGATGTAAGCAATATAACGGAGCAAGAATTTAGAATAATTGTCATAGACTTAATCGCTGGGCTTGAAAAAACCATGGAAGACATCAGAGAAGCTATTGATACAAAAACTATGGACCTTAAAAGTAGCGGTGACTAGTTAAAAATTGCTATAAATGAGGTGCATAGTAAAATAGAGGTGGCCACTGAAAGGATTAAAGTGGCAGAGAGGAGATTAGGTGAATTAGAAGACACAGTCATAGAAAAAGAGGAAGCCGAGAAAAAGAGAGAGAAATTGATACAGGAGCATGAAAGGAGAATTCGAGACCTGAGTGATACAATCAAACGGAACAATATTTGTATCATAGGAATTCCTGAAGAAGAAGAAAGAGAAAAAGGTCCTGAAGAGGTGCTTGATCAAATTATAGCCTAGAACTTCCCCAATCTGGGGAAGGAAATAGACATTGAAATCCAAGAGGCACATGAACTCCCCTAAGACGTAACTTGAATTGACCTTTGGCACGACATATCATAGTGAACCTGGCAAAATAAAAGGATAAAGAGAGAATTCTAGGGATAAAAGAGCCCTAACATACAAAGGGAAACCTATCAGAGTGGTCACAGACCTGTCTATTGAAACTTGGCAGGCCAGAAAGGAATGGCAGGAAATCTTCAATGTGATGAACAGAAAAAATATGCAGCCAAGAATCCTTTATCCAGCAAGACTGTCATTCAAAATTGAAGGAGAGATCAGATCAAGGTTTTCCCAAATAAATAAAAATTGAGAGAATTCATCCCCACCAAACCGTCCCTACAAGAAATCCTAAGAGGGACTCTATGAGGGAAATGTTGCAAGGAATACAAAGTACCAGAGACACCACTACAAGCATGAACCCTACAGAGAACACAATGATTCTAAACCCATATTTTTCAATAATAACACTGAATATAAATGGACTAAATGCTCCAATCAACGACACAGGGTAGCAGAATGGATAAAAAACAAAATCCATCTATTTGCTGTCTACAAGAGACTCATTTTCGACATGAACACACCTTCAGATTGAAAGTAAGGGGATGGAGCAATATCTATCACGTGACTGGAAGTAAAAAAAAGCTAGAGTAGCCATACTTATATTGGACAAACTGGACTTTAAGGGAAAGGCAGTAACAAAAGACAAAGAAGGACCTTATATAATAATTACAAGGTCTCTACATCAGGAAGACCTAACAATTATAAACATCTATGCAGTAAATTTGGGAGCACCCAAATGCATAAAACAATTAATCACAAACAGAAGCAATCTTATTGATAAGAATGTGGTAATTCCACATGATTTTAATACTCCACTTACAGCAATGGATAGACCAACATACAGAAAAACACTAAAGAAACAATGGATCTGAACGACACATTGGAACAGATGGATTTGACAGATATATTTAGAACTCTATATCCTGAGGCTATGGAATTCACTTTCTTCTTGAGTGCGCATGGCACTTTCTCCAAGATAGATCACATATTGGGTCATAAAGCAGCCCTCCATAAATATAAACAAATTGAGATTATACCATGTACACTTTCTGATCACAATTCTATGAAACTTGAAATCAATCACAAGACAAAGTCTGGAAAACCTTCAAAAACATGGGGGTTAAAGACCCGCGTATTAAAGAATGATTGGGCCTATCAGGCAATTAGAGAAGAAATTAAAAAATATATGGAAACAAATGAAAATGAAAATACAACAATCTAAACTCTCTGGGACTCAGCAAAAGCAGTCTTAAGAAGAAAGTATATTGCAATCCAGGCCTATATCAAGAAACTAGAAAAAGTGCAAATTCAAAATCTAATGGAGCATCTAAAGGAACTAGAAGGGGAGCAGCAAGAGAACCCTAAACCCAGCAGAAGAAGAGAAATAATAAAGATCAGGGCAGAAATAAATAATATAGAATCCAAAAACACAGTTGAACAGATCAATGAAACCAAGAGTTGGTTTTTTGAAAAAATAAACAAAGTTGATAAACCTCTAGCCAGGCTCCTCAGAAAAAAAAGAGAAAACACCCAAATAGACAAAATCACGAATGAAAATGGATCTATCACAACCAACCCCTCAGAAATACAAGCAATCATCAGAGATTACAATGAAAAATTATATGCCAACAAACTGGACAATCTAGAAGAAATGGACAAATTCCTAAACACACATGCACTACCAAAATTCAAACGGGAAGAGATAGAAAATATGAACAGACCCATAGCCAGTGAAGAAATCGAATCAGTGATCAAAAATCTCCCAATGAATAAGAGCCCAGGGCCAGATGGCTTCCTAGGGGAATTCTACCAGACATTTAAAGCAGAATTAATACCCATTCTTCTTAAACTATTCCAAAAAAAAATAGAAATAGAAGGAAAACTTCTGGACTCATTCTACAAAGCCAGCATCAATTTGATTCCCAAATCGGACAGGATCCAACAAAAAAAGGGAAATATAGGCCAATATCCTTAATGAATACAAATGCAAGAATACTCAACAAGATACTAGCAAATCGAATTCAACAGCATATAAAAAGAATTATCCACCAAGGTCAAGTGGGATTCATTCCTGGGTTACTTGGCTGGTTCAATATTTGCAAATCCATCAATGGGATACATCACGTTAACAAAAGAAGATAAAAGCATATGATCCTGTCGATAGATGCAGAAAAAGAATTTGACAAAATACCGTAACCTTTCTTAATAAAAACCCTCGAGAACGTCAGGATAGAAGGAACTTACTTAAATATCATAAAAGCCATTTATGAAAAGCCTGCAGCTAATACTATCCTCAATGGGGAAAAACTGAGAACTTTGCCCCTGAGATTAGGAACACGACAAGGATATCCACTCTCACCAGTGTTGTTTCACATAGTGCTGGAAGTCCTAGCATCAGCAATCAGACAACAAAAGGAAATAAAAGGCATCAGAATTGGCAAAGATGAAGTCAAACTTTCACTTTTCGAAGATGACATGATACTCTACATGGAAAACCCATCAGACTCCACCAGAAGCCTTCTAGAACTGATCCATGAATTCAGCAAAGTCTCACGGTACATAGTCAATGTACAGAAATCGTTTGCATTTTTATACACCAATAATGAAGCAACAGAAAGAGAAATCAAGAAACTGATCCCATTCACAATTGCACGAAAAACCATAAAATACTTAGGAATAAAGCTAAGCAAAGATGTAAAAGCCCTGTACAATGGAAACTATAGAAAACTTATGAAGGAAATTGAAGAAGACACAATGAAATGGAAAAACATTCCATGCTCATGGATCAGAAGAATAAATATTGTTAAAATGTCATTATTACCCAAAGCAGTCTACACATTCAATGTAATCCCAATCAAAATTGCACCAGCATTCTTCTCAAAACTAGAACAAACTATCCTAACATTTGTATGCAATCACAAAAGACCCCGGAGAGCCAAAGTAATACTGAAGAAGAAAACCAAAACGGGAGGCATCACAATCCCAGACGTTA
>CM053579.1:43157013-43181302 GCA_028646485.1 Cryptoprocta ferox | reverse complement strand
TGTGCCCAAGGAAGAACCAGTCGGCCAGATGGGACGGATTTCTCTCCCGGCGCTCGGCAGATATATATGGGGAGACAGGCGAGTTCTTCCTCCCTTAGAGATGGTTCTAGGTGCGTTTTCCGTCTCTCTTTCTCTTCCCCTGGTCTCTCCGGGGCACAGCGCGCTCTCCCTGTGTTGGGCTCGGGGGCTCCTTCCCATGCACCACCGGGACCACCCGTCCCCTAATTTCTCAGATCACAGTCACTCACTCAGGCATCTTTGAGGTTGTCTTCTTTCTGGCGTCTGTTTCTTCTTTCCCCCACTTGCAAATCCAAGTTTTATCCCTTCAGTCCTTCTCAGTTCAATCCATAAAGGCGTGCGCAGATTACAGAGCTCCCTGCTCTTCTGCCATCTTGTCCTCCTCCTTGTGTGACACAATTTAAAATGCAATGTAGTATATGCACAATGCAAAAGGAAGTACCAAAAATAAATTTTTCTTTAAGTATTTGGCCCAAACATTATATATGAGTTAAATTTAAAAATAAGAACATTAGCAACTATTTCCTTTTAATTATGAGGAGTCTTAGAACAATTCATAGTGTACTACATTCCAATTGGATTTTTATAATGGGAAGCCTTTGTACTACATCACTTTATAGTTTCATTTTAAATAGCAGGATCAAAGCTGGCGTGTTATTTGTCCCTGATGAATGTAGCAGAAATAGAACCTGTGATCCAAATGTTAATAACTAACCAAGAATCCCATATTTTACAAAAAATTTTTTGTTTCTTGTCCAGTTCTTAGAACTCTTGCAAATATCCATTAACCTTTGTAGGTAGCAGAGCACTTTGCCTTGATTACGGTAGTTTAACAGTGATGAAGGAGAAGGTACATTTTTGTGTTTATTCCATTTCTGAATCTGAACAAAAGCAACTGGCTATGCTAGTTAACAGAAAGTACCGCTTATCAGTGCAGAGGAGCCCATGGGAGTGACAGTGGTCAGGAAGACAATGGCATCAGGGGCCCTCTGCCACTACCAGCAGATTCATCTACAGTATTGGCATCCTCAGGTCAGCTGTGGGTTTCACAGTGAGTAACGGCATCACAGCAAAATAGAAGTGGCTGAGATTTTAACTGGAATTGTATGGCTGATACATCCTAAAAATATCCAAGACATACAAAATACTTATGATTTTGCCTCAGGTTTGTTATCACAACTATTTTCATGAGACTCACCAGTGAGATTAAACCTTCTTTATGAGCAGGTACTACAGGTCTTCTCTGCCTTAACTCCTCCAGCAGTCACAGGGGGGTTCTGGCTTACACTATGGAGCACGTTATAGTGAGCTCCAGAGACCTCAGAAGAGGAGGAAGACCTCCATTTGGTTCTCAGTTCTGCCATGTGTTTATTATGAGATGATGGCTGTGTGGCTAAGATCATGAATATTGGCATCAGTCCTGGATTCAAATCCTAAATTGGCCAGTTATTCTCCAGCAAGTTGCTTAACTCATACGGTTAATATAAATCCTCATGGGATTTTAAATAAAAGGTTAAATTTTAAAAATTGTGAAAAACATTTAGCATGGTGACTAAAACATACTATGAACTCAATACAGGGTAGTTGTTATCGTCAATGGAAAATGAAGTATCTTCTGTATCAACTGGTATTAGTACTATTATTCTAATTCAATACTATGCTAAAGGAAGTGGTAAATTGTTTCTTGAGAAGAGCATAAAGGGCAACATGCTGACCTGTCTTTTCTTCTCTGGGAATATGAAATCTCTAAGCAGAACACAAGTCAAAGAATTTTCAGAAATTCTGAAACTGTGGTCCATTGCTTCCAAAACACATGTGAAGCTTTCTAAAATGCATTTTCTGGAGAATCATCCCCCAGACAGTCTAGCACAAAATCAAACCAAGGAGTCTCCATTTCTAAGTTCTGCTAAGTGATTCTGATACACATCCAGAATTGAGAACCACCGCTTCAGAGTGTTCTTCCAAGGATTTCTGATGATTTCACATTGAAGGACAATAGGTCATGTTAAAAATTTTCATGTACACCCAGAAATGAGGCAGTGTAATGATGGCAGATAATGGGAGAGTGACAGGATTCAGGGAAGGTAGGAGGCAGAGGAGAGGCAGCTAGGTGGTGATCTGAGATGTAAGCAAGAAGGCTGTCAGCTAGCTTATTCGAGGGGCCAGGGATTCCAGAGAGTTGGCAGAGCAGGATCAGCCAGACCAATCAGAGGGCTATTGTAAACTGAGATTCATGAGGTAAATTGTGCATATATCTCCTCCAGAAATTAAAGACCTTCAAAGGTTGGGCATTTTTGGATTCTCTTATTCAGCTAGCCTAGTCTTAAAGGGCTACTATCCCTTTAATTATTAATGACAGTCTTACAGAAGTCTTAAAAGAGAAAAAACACCACTGCAGAAGATCAGTCATGAGAAAAATCAACAGATTTGCCTTTTTTTTTGCTTTAGGAGAAATAATCATTAAACTTCCTTTACTTACACCTAAGACAACTGACTTTCCCCATATTACCATCCTAATAGTTAAAAATCGCTCTAACAGACTCCTCAGCATGTCCACACAATGAATAGCCCTCGGCAATTTTGCAGAGCCAAGTTCAATAATATCTATTCAATACTTAGAATTTATTCATTGAGTAGATCATACATATTGAGGTGGTGCTTGTGTCTTTGTACACCAGAGGCTACTTTTGTGGGATACTTCTATTTTCTGCTCAGTACACCATCAATATCATATGTTGATTGAGGCTAAGACTACATAAGGCTACTTGATCAAGTTTTTATGGAATTAATCAGTGGTTATTATCTACAACCTGAGCATGTGTCTGTGCTCAAGGCCAGACTTGGCCACTTACTATGTGGCTTGTAGCATGTCTCAGAGCTTTAACCTTGTTGAACAGCTGAACTACCAGTAAACTCTATAACATATATGAGCAGTGAGGCTCTAGCTTTCAATTGCAATAGGTTGTGTCAAAACTGTTTAAGAGGCTAAAGTAATCCATAGCTTCAAATCTGCTCCATCTTCATTACCACCAGCGTAAAGAAGCCATCATCTCTCACCTAAACTTCTGCAATATCCACCAAACTGTTCACTCACCACACACGTGCCCACTCTTGAAATCTGACATTCACATGCCAAGAAGATTAATTTTTTCAAAATAAAGATATAATCATGTCAACTTACTTTCCCTCCTTCCAGAACCTGCACTAAAAACTTTAAAAGCTTCCAATAGTTTTCAAAGACAAAACTCCTTACTATGGCCTTCAATGCCCCACAGGGTCTGTCCTTTACCTACCTGCCCCTAAATTTCCTAATGCACTCTGATTTTCCTCACAATCTGAGCATCAGCTATATTTATGATTTTAGTTTCTGTTATTTGTGGCCATGATTTAGGGTGCAGATACAATTTTATGCTCATTCTCAACACTGGGTTTTTGCACATGCTATTTCTGTGTCTTTCATTTATAATGGTTATCACATTTTATTGATATATGCTTATTTTTATGGTAATTTGGGTGACATCTGTATTTGCGACTAAAATGTAAGTTTCACAAAAGTAGAAACTGTTTGTTTATGTACCTCTGGGGCCTAGCATAGTGCCTGGTACTTAGTAGATTGTCCCTAAATACTTGCTGAATGAATAAATAAAGCCTCTGTATATAATCAACGCCCATATGCTTGTTAAGCTTCCTTTTCCAATTTCCTTCAACTTTAATATACAGCTAAGCAACCAGTGCTTGCAGGTAAGTCCATCTAGACATATTCCTTGTGGGCACAATTCCATGTTCCAGACCTACCTGGCCCCAAATAGAATATACTTATTTTGTGTCCTACCTTTTTAATACTCTAGTCTTTTTTTAAAGTTTTTATTTTAATTCCACTTAGTTAACATACAGTGTTATTTTAGTTTCAGGTGTATAATACTCTAGTTTTGGAGAATCAAAATAACTCATCAAGAGTAATGCTTAACTTGTATCTAGCCTTCCAGAGATCATGTCTTAAATAAATTCTTTGTATAGGAGCAAATATTCCTTTCAGGTAAGGGATGGAGGGGAGGCATGGGATGGAGTTTTGTCATAAAATCTATCAGAAGCTATGGATCCTTTCTCTGTGTGGATATGTAAATGCACATAGACATACATAATTTTATATACATTTTTAGGGGGATCATAGTAGAAACCCTATCCATGGAGAATTGTGTTATTGGAGAAATTAATTTTAGGTTATGCTGCTGCTGAACCAGAAACCTGGCATTTGATATTGATAATTATTGAAGTTGGGTGAGGGGTACGAGAGAGTTCAATGAACTATTATTTCTACTTTTGTATGTTTGAAATTTTCCATTATAAAGAATTAAAGAGCTAAAGTGTCAGTTTTTTTTTTTTAAGAAGACATGGATTTTGTAAAGAAATATTTGACACTTCAAGGTTTCTTTGAGTGGGAAATTGATCCTCCCATTTACCCAGGCTTAAAAGTTTAGCATAATCTTCAAATCCTTCATCTCTCTTAGCTCCTCAGTGAATCAGTTGACCAAATCTTGCCAATTCTGTCTTTGCAGCTCTCGCACTATCCCTGGGCTCTCCATCTCTCCTGGCTCTAGACTTCACTACTTCTCACCAAATCCATTGCAGAAAATCTCCTAGCCTTGGATGCCAAACTTCCTTCCCAAACCATTCACTGATTCCTCCTACTAAAAGTGACCTCTTTCCTCCTCTGGACATCATGGAACTAATCACAATATCCCTAAAGTATACTTATTCATGTTCAAAGTATGTGCTTACATCTTTACAGTACTTAAACTATTTTGAGTTACAGACCTTTGGAGAATCTGATGAGCATTATAGACTCTCTTTCCATGTCACTTGCCCTTCATAAAATGCATGTCATATTCCCATTCAAACACACAGATCCTTTTTTTTGAATTTCCAAGGGTTTTGTGCATTCTCCCAGACAAAGGTCCTCCAGTTTTCAGATGCAGAGCAGCCTACACCCAACCCCAGGTAGTAAAGTGCTCCAACTAGAGACATTTCAATATCACATAGTAACTTACTCACAGGCCCAGATCTTGAGTGGCTCCACAACAATGTTGAAGAGGACATGTCATCCTTATTTTTACACTTCTCCCTCTCAATGCACAACTGAAGTGTTTATCTAATCTGGATTGGCGGGCAATGAATTTTCAAGTTGACCACAAAGGGAACAAACAAATGAGTCATGAAAAGGCAGTCATTTCCCTCTTTTCTCCTCTTTCCCACCCACTTACAACCCTGTCTGAACGTGATCTATCCTCTAGCTTTTCTTCTAGACTTCATTGGACTGAAAACTTTACAGATTGCATTAGACTTATCCATAAGAAATTGCCAATAATCTACTATTTTTGACCCACAAAAATGGCAACATCATATGGTGGAACGTACTATTCAGGAATAAAATATCTCATTACTGGAGTGCGAGCCTTTTGAGGACAAGCATGGCAATTCTTCCCACCTCAGTCATTGCATATAGTTGGTGTTCTGTGAATTTTTATGAGTGATGTCTACTTATTGATATTTCTCAAATTAAAATAAGACCTTTCATTTAAAGAGATAGTGAGGGGTGTCTGGGTGGCTCAGTCAGTTGGGCGTCCAACTTAGGCTCAGGTCATGATCTCATGATTCGTGTGTTCGAGCCCCACATCAGGCTCTGTGCTGACAGCTAGCTCAGAGCCTAGAGCTTGTCTTTGAATTCTGTGTCTCCCTCTCTCTCTGTCTGTCCCCTGCTCATGCTGTCTCTCTCTCTCTCTCTCAAGGATAAATAAAAACATTTTAAGAAATAAAAAAAATAAAGAGATATTGATAAATGGGATTTGAGGAAAGGTCATTTGAGAATACTTGACCCTTTGGGGATCCTCTTGATTAAAAAGACACTTAAAATGTTTTATAAAAAACATTGACAAAATATTCATTTGCCACTTTAAGGTAATATAATGAAGACCCTCATGGAAAAAGCAAAGTTATTTTACCTGCTGTGAAAATTGCATGTTTTATGACACAAATAATCCAATTCTGTATAAACTGGAGACAAGCAAGAAAATGTGCTAGCCAAAACTCCTTTCCTGTCCCTTGGGAAGAATTTCACACTTTGAGACATTTCTCAGGTGAATTCTTAGCAGTTACTGAAGAAGAGATATTCTGACTGGTATTTCTACCTTAAAAGAAACAATCTACTTCCATGAAAACATAAACCCTTAATAAACCTACCAGACAACTGATTGAACATGTGCACATAAGTTTAGAAATTTCTATGCCCATAAATTTTACAAAACACAAAATATATGTTTTTTGGGACGGGGGAGATGGATGGGAGGCATAATGGACCCTGTAAGGAGAATATATATCTTTACAAAGGAACTTATATACATAGAAAATATTGCATTTGGGCACATTGTGGGAAGTAGTATTTGCAAGAAGAGACAGTATTTGTTCCTAAAATTAAATGACCTAACCCATTTTTAAATTTTTTTGTTTTATTTTTTTTAATTTTTAATGTTTATTTATATTTAGGAGAGACAGAGAGAACACAAGTGAGAGAGGGGCAGAGAGAGAGGGAGACAGAATCTGAAGCAGGCTTCAGGCTCTTAGCTGTCAGCACAGAGCCGAACGCGGGCCTCATACTCATAAGCCATGAGATCATGACCTGGGCTGAAGTCAGATGCTCAACCAACTAAACCACCCAGATGCCCCAACTTTTTTTTTCGGTTTTTTAATTTGAATTCACATTAGTTAACATACAGTGTAGTCTTGGCTTCAGGAGGAGAAACCAGTGATTCATTTCTTACATAGATGGGATGACACCCAGTGCTCCTCCCAAAAAGTACCCTCCTTAAGGCCCATCACCCATTTTACCCATTCCCCCACCCACCTACCCTCCAGCAACTCTGTTTGTTCTCTGTATTTAAGAGTCTCTTATGGTTTGCCTCCCTCTCTGTTTTTATCTTATTTTTCTTTCCCTTCCCCTATGTTCATCTGTTGAGTTTCTCAAATTCCATATATGAGTGAAATCATATGAAATCATCTATATTTCTCTGACTAACTTATTTTGTTTAGCATAATACCCTCTAGTTCCATCCACATTTTTACAAATGGCAAGATTTCATTCTATTGTGTCTATCTACTATCTATCTATCTATCTATCTATCTATCTATCAATCATCTCTCTATGGAATAGTATATATATATATATATATATATGTATGTATATATATATACACACACATACCACATCCTCTTTACCCATTGATCCATTTTTTAATTGAAGATTGAGGTATCATGTATTTGTTTCTTCACTGACAAAATGAAATGATGAAGAGTATTTTCCTTAGTAATACTTTACATATTTTGATGATATGCTTAGAGAAAGTTGAATATAAATGCTGATTAAATAAACCACGAGAGGGGTGCCTGGGTGGCTCAGTTGGTTAAGTGTCCAACTTCAGCTCAGGTCATGATATCGCGGTTTGTGGGTTCGAGCCCCGCGTCCGGCAATGTGCTGACAGCTCAGAGCCTGGAGCCTGCTTCAGATTCTGTGTCTCCCCTTCTCTCTGCCCCTCCCCTGCTCATGCTCTGTCTCTCTCTGTTTCACAATAATAAATAAATGTTTAAAAAAATAAAAAATAAACCAGGAGATATACCATATTTTTTATTTTAATAGACACAAAATTTACCTGTAGTGAAATACACAGATCTTAAGTGTACAAGTCAATGATGCTTGATAAACTTATATACTCATGTAACGACCACATAGTCAAGAGAAAAAATGCTTTCATCACCTCAGAAAGTGCTCTTGTGCCCAATTCCAGTCATATTTTTACCCACATAGAAAACAACTCTTTTCATTTTTATCACTGTAGATTAATTTTGTCAGTTCTAGAACTTCATAGAAAGTGAATTATATAATATGTATTCTTTTGTGTTTGACTTCTTTTAGTCAATGAAATGTTTGTGAGATTCATCCAAGTTGTTGCACACATTATTTTTATTTATTTTTTTATTTTTTATTTTTTCAATATATTTTTTTGGGAGAGTGCAAGCAGGGGAGGGGCAGAGAGAGGGGAACAGAGGATCCAAAGCAGGCTCTGTACTGACAGGCTGACAGCAGTGAGCCCTATGTGGGGCTCAAACTCATGAACTGCAAGATCATGACCTGAGCTGAAGTCAGACTCTCAACTGACAGAGCCACCCAGCTGCCCCAACACACATTATTCTTAAATATTGCTAAGCAGTATTCCATTATATGAACACACTGTAATTTATTTATCTGTTCATCAGCTGATGAACATTTGGGTTGGTTCTACATTTGACTGTTGTGAATTTCACTTTCTTGGTGGTTTCCCTGAGAATGATGGTTAACAATTTACAGCAATCTAGTTAAGATTATTACCACCTTAATTTCAACAGTATGCAAACATCCCTCCTATACAGCTCTGTTCTCCACTTTATGCTGTTATAACAAATTGTATCTTTTTGCTTCTGTGTCCATCAACAGAGATTTATAACTACTGTTTTACATAGTTGTCATTTAAGTGAAAGAAGAAAAAGGAATAAAAAATTTTTAAAACACAATTATACTGACTTTTATATTAACCTACGTAGTTACCTTTACCATGTTCTTTATGTCTCCATATGAATTCAAGTTCTCTCTAGGGTCCTTTTATTTTATACAGAAGAACTCCCATTAGCATTTCCTTGAGGACATGTTTACTAGCAACAAAACTCAGTTGTTTTGGTTTTATCTTTAGAATGCTTCATTGACAATCTTTTTTCTTTGAGTGTTTTTAATACATCATCACACTGTTTCTGGCTTCCATTGTTTCAATGAGAATTCACCTGTTAATCTTATTCAGTAACCCTTGTACATATTGAGTTTTCTCATGCTGCTTTCAAAATTCGCTCCTTAGGCTTTGGATTTTGACAGTTTCATTATAATGTGTAGCATTGTGGATATCTTTTTTACCTACATGGAGTTCAATGATCTTTTGTGATACATAGATTAATGTTTTTCACCAAATTTGGGAAGTTTTCAGCTATTATATGTTCAAATATTCTTTCTGTCCCTCTCTTTCTCTCCTACTTAAACTCCCAAATGCATATATTCATATGTTGGTATGCTTACTGATGTTCTACAGGTCTCTTAGGCTCTTTTCATTTCATTTTACTTCATTTTTTTCCTTTGGGTCCTCAGACTGGATGATCTCAATCAATTTAATGTGCCATGTCACATCTGCTAGTGAGTGCTTCTAGTAAATTTTTCATTTCAATTACACTCCAAAACTTCTATATGTTTCTTTATGTAATTTCTGGCTCTTGATTGATGTTATCTATTTTATTAGCTATTGTTCTCATGGCTTACATTAGATTTTTGTACATGTTTTCCTTTACCTCTAAAAATTTTATTTTAATTATTTATATTTCATTTTGTTAGAGAGAATGCACAAGTGAGGGAGAAGGGCAGAGGGAAACGGAGAGAGAGAACTTTGTAAAAAATTTTTAAATTTTATTTATTTTTAGTTTTATTATTTTATTATACTTTATTGTCATGTTGGTTTCCATATAACACCCAGTGCTCTTCCCCACAAGTGCCCTCCTCCATGTACATCACCCCCCTTACTCTTTCCCCCTCCCCCTTCAGCCCTCAGTTTGTTTTCAGTATTCAAGAGCCTCTCATGATTTGCCTCCCTCCCTCTCCCTAACTTTTTTCCCCCTTCCCTTCCCCATGGTCCTCTGTTAAGTTTCTCCTGTTAGAATCATGAGCGAAAACATATGGTATCTATCCTTCTCTGCCTGACTTATTTCAATTAACATGACACCCTCAAGGTCCATCCATGTTGCCATGAATGGCCAAATGTCATTCTTTCTCATTGCCATGTAGTATTCCATTGTATAGATAAACCACATCTTCCTGATCCATTCATCAGTTGATGGACATTTAGGCTCTTTCCATGATTTGGCTATTGTTGAAAGTGCTGATATGAACATTGGGGTACATGTGCTCCTATGCATCAGCACTTCTGTATCCCTTGGGTAAATCCCTAGCAGTGCTATTGCTGGGTCATAGGGAAGTTCTATTGTTAACTTTTTGAGGAACCTCCACACTGTTTTCCAGAGTGGCTGCACCAGTTTACATTCCACCAACAGTGTAGGAGGGTGCCCGTTTCTCCACATCCACGCCAGCATCTGTAGTCTCCTGATTTACTCATTTTAGGCACTCTGACTGGCGTGAGGTGGTATCTCAGTGTGGTTTTTATTTGTATTTCCCTGCTGATGATTGACACTGAGCATCGTTTCTGTGTCTGTTGGCCATCTGGATGTCCTCTTTGGAGAAGTGTATATTTGTGTCTTCTGCCCATTTCTTCACTGGATTATTCGTTTTTCGGGTATGGAGTTTGGTGAATTCTTTGTAGATTTTGGATAATAGCCCTTAATCTGATATGTCATTTGCAACTATCTTTTCCCATTCCGTCGGTTGCCTATTAGTTTCCTTGATTATTTCCTTTGCAGTCCAGAAGCTTTTTATCTTAATAAGGTCCCAATAGTTCATTTTTGCTCTTGATTCCCTTGCCTTTGGGGATGTGTCGCGCAGGAAATTGCTGCGGTTGAGGTCAAGGAGGCTCCTGCTTTCTCCTCTAGGGTTTTGATGGTTTCCTGTCTCACATTCAGGTCCTTCATCCATTTTGAGTTTATTTTTGTGTATGGTGTACGAAAGTGGTCTAGTTTAATTTTGTTGCATGTTGCTGTCCAGTTCTCCCAGCACTACCTGTTAAAAAGGCTGTCTTTATTCCACTGGATACTCTTTTCTGGTTTGTCACAGATTAATTGGCCATACACGTGTGGGTCCAATTCTGGGTTCTCTATTCTATTCCATTGGTCTATGTGTCTGTTTTTGTGCCAATACCATACTGTCTTGATCACAGCTTTGTAGTAGAGGCTAAAGTCTGGGATTCTGATGCCTCCCATTTTAGTTTTATTCTTCAACATAACTTTGGCTATTCGGGGTCTTTCGTTGTTCGATATGAATTTTAGGATAGTTTGTTCTAGCTTTGAGAAGAATGCTAGTGCAGGGTTGATTGGGATTGCATTGAATGTGTAGATTGCTTTGGGTATTAATGATATTTTAACAATGTGTATTCTTCCGATCCATGAGCATGGAATGTTTTTCCATTTCTTTGTGTCTTCTTCAATTTCTTTCATACGTTTTCTATAGTTTCCATCGTACAGGTCTTTTACATCTTTGGTTAGGTTTACTCCTAGGTATTTTATGGTTTTTTGTGGAATTGTGAATGGGATCACTTTCTTGATTTCTCTTTCTGTTGCTTCATTATTGGTGTATAAAAATGCAACCGATTTCTGTACGTCGATTTTGTACCCTGAAACTACTGAATTCCTGGATCAGTTCTAGTAGGCTTCTGGTGGAATTTGTCAGGTTTTCCATGTAGATTATCATGTCATCTGCGAAAAGTGAAAGTTTGACATCACCTTTGCCAATTCTGATGCCTTTTATTTCCTTTTGTTGTCTGATTGCTGATGCTAGGACTTCCAGCACTATGTGAAACAACAGTGGTGAGAGTGAACATCCTTGTCGTGTTCCTGATCTAAGGGGGAAACCACTCAGTTTTTCCACATTGAGGATGATATTAGCTGTGGGCTTTTCATAGATGGCTTTTATGATGTTTAAGTAAGTTCCTTCTTTCCCGACTTTCTCAAGGGTTTTTATTAAGAAAGGATGCTGTCTTTGGTCAAATGCTTTTTCTGCATCTATCGACAGGATCATATGGTTCCTATCTTTTATTTTTTAACGCATTGATGGATATGTGAATATTGAACCAGCCCTGTAAACTTGGAATGAATCCCCTTGATCCTCGTGGATAATTCTTTTTTATATGCTGTTGAATTCGATTTGCTAGTATCTTGTTGAGTATTTTTGCATCTGTATTCATGAAGGATATTGGCCTGTAATTCTCTTTTTTTGTTGGGTCTCTGTCAGGTTTGGGAATCAAAGTGATTCTGGCTTTGTGGAATGAGTCTGGAAGTTTTCCATCTATTTCTATTTTTTGGAATAGCTTGAGAAGAATGGGTATGAATTCAGCTTTAAATGTCTGGTAGAATTCCCCAGGGAAGTCATCTGGCCCCGGGCTCTTGTTCATTGGGAGATTTTTGATAACTGAGTCGATTTCTTCACTGGTTATGGGTCTGTTCAGATTTTCTATCTCTTCCCTTTTTGAATTTTGGTAGTGCATGTGTGTTTAGGAATTTTTCCATTGCTTCTAGGTTGTCCAGTTTGTTGGCATATAATTATTCATAGTATTCCCTGCTGATTGTTTGTATTTCTGATGGATTGGTTGTAATAGACCCATTTTCATTCGTGATTTTGTCTATTTGGGTGCTCTCTCTTTTCTTTCTGAGGAGCCTGGCTTGAGGTTTATCAATTTTGTTTATTTTTTCAAAAACCAACTCTTGGTTTGCCTGGGTGGCTCAGTCGGTAGAGTGTCCGACATGGGGTCAGGTAATGATCTCACAGTCTGTGAGTTCGAGCCCCACATTGGGCTCTGTGCTGTCAGCTCAGAGCCTGGAGCCTGCCTCAGATTCTGTGTCTCCCTCTCTCTCTGCCCCTCCCCCACTCATGCTCTGTCTCTCTGTCTCAAAAATGAATAAATGTTTTTAAAAAAACAACTCTTGTTTTCATTGATCTGTTCAACTGTTTTTTTGGATTCTACATTGTTTATTTCTGCCCTGATCTTTATTCTTTCCTTCTACTCAGTTTGGGGTGCTCTTGTTGCTCCTTTTCTAGTTCATTTAGGGGCTCTGTTAGATTTTGAATTTGTGCTTTTTCTCGTTTGTTGAAATAGGCCTGGACTGCAATATACTTTCCTCTTAGGACTGCCTTTGCTGCATCCCAGAGAGTTTGGATTGTTGTATTTTCATTTTCTTTTGTTTCCATATATTTTTTAATTTCTTCTCCAAATGCCTGATTGGCCCAATCATTCTTCAGTAGGGTGGTTTTTAACCTCCACATATTTGGAGGTTTTCCAGACATTTTCCTGTAATTGATTTAAAGTTTTATAGCATTGTGATCTGAAAGTGTGCATGGTATGATCTCAATTCATTTATATTTATGGAGGGCTGCTTTATGCCCCAGTATGTGATCTATCTTGGAGAATGTGCCATGTGCACTCGAGAAGAAAGTGAATTCCCTAGCCTTAGGATGTGGAGTTCCAAATATATCTGTCAAATCCATCTGTTCCAATGTGTCGTTCAGGACCATTGTTTCTTTAGTGATTTTTTTTCTGTCTGTTTGATCTATCCATTTCTGTAAGTGGAGTATTAAAATCCCCTGCAATTAGCACAGTCTTATCAATAAGATTGTTTCAGTTTGTGATTAATTGTTTTATGTATTTGGGTGCTCCTTAATTAAGTGCGTAGATGTTTATATTTGTTAGCTCTTCCTGATGGAGAGACCTTGTAATTATTATATAAAGTCCTTCTTCATCTTTTGTTACTGCCTTTCCTTTAATGTCCAGTTTGTCCGATATAAGTATGACTACTCTGGCTTTCTTTTTACTTCCATTCGCATGATAGATATTTCTCCATCCCCTTACTTTCAATCTGAAAGTGACTTCAGGTCTCAAATGAGTCTCTTGTAGACAGCAAATAGATGGATTTTGTTATTTTATACCTTCTCCTACCGTGCGTCATTTGATTGGAACATTCAGTCCATTTACATTCAGTGTTATTATTCAAAAATATGGGTTTAGAATCATTGTGTTTTCTGTGGAGTTCATGTTTATAGTGGTGTCTCTGGTACCTTGTATTCCTTGCAAAATTTCCCTCATAGAATCCCTGTTAGGATTTCTTGTAGGGCTGGTTTGGTGGGGATGAATTCTCTCAATTTTTTTTTTTTTATTTGGGAACACCTTTATCTCTCCTTCTATTTTGAATGACAGGCTCGCTGGATAAAGGATTCTTGGCTGCATATTTCTTCTGTTTATCACATTGTAGATTTCCGGACATTCCTTTCTGGCCTGCCAAGTTTCATTAGATAGGTCTGTAACCACTCTGATAGGTTTCCCTTTGTATGTTAGGGCCCTTTTATCCCTAGCTCCTTTTAGAATTCTCTCTTTTTTTAAATTTTTTTGTTAACATTTATGTATTATTGAGAAACAGAGAGAAGAAGAGCATGAGCACGGGAGAGACAGAGAGAGGGGGAGACACAGAATCTGAAGCAGGCTCCAGACTCTGAACTCTCAGCACAGAGCCTGACTCGGGGCTTTAACCCATGAGTGGTGTGATCATGACCTGTGCAGGAGTCGGATGCTCAACTGACTGAACCACCCAGATGCCCTGTAAGAATTCTCTCTTTATCATTGCATTTTGCCAGTTTGACTCTGATATGTCGTGCTAAAGATTGATTCAAGTTACGTCTGAGGGGAGTGCTCTGTGCCTCTTGGATTTCGAAATTTATTTCCTTACCCAGATTGAGGAAGTTCTCGGCTATAATTTGATCAAGCACCCCTTCTGGACCTTTTTCTCTTTCTTCTTCTTCATGAATTCCTATGATACGGATATTGTTCCGTTTGATTGTATCACTCAGGTCTCGAATTCTCCTTTAATGCTCCTGGATCAATTTCACTCTTTTTCTCAGACTCCTCTTTTTCTATAACTCTGTCTTCGAATTCACCTATTCTCCTCTCTGCCTCTTCAATCTGTACAGTGGCTGCCTCCATTTTATTATGCCCCTCATTTATAGCATTTTTTTAACTCATCACACCTATTTTAAGGTCCCTAGGCTTTATGTCAATAGCTTCTCTGATGCTTTTTTCAAGCCTAGCAATAAGTTTTATGACAATTGTTCTAAATTCTTGTTCCATTATGTTGCTTATATCTGTTTGAGCCGTTCTGTGGCTGTGACTTCTTCCTGTGATTTCTTTAGAGGAGAGTTCTTCCCTTTCATCATTTTGGCTAGCTTTCTGTCTCTTGTCAGTTTTTTAAAATTTTTTAATGTTTTATTTATTTTTGAGAGAGAGACAGCTTTAGCAGGGAAGGGTCAGAGAGAGAGAGGGAGACACAGAATCTGAAGACAGGATCCAGGCTCTGAGCTGTCAGCATAGAGCCTGACATGGCGCTAGAACCCATGAACCGCGAGATCATGACCTGAGCTGAAGCCGAACACTCAGCCGACTGAGCCACCCAGGCACCCCTGTCTCTAGTCAGTCTTAAAAGCTCGTTATGCACTCTCATCTGTTAGTATTGCTGTATTAAAGGAGGCTCATTGACTGTCCAGGGCCTGTCTGTTCAGGAAGTGTTCTTATAATGGTGTTTCTTGGTTTTTTCTTGTTTGCCTTTGGCTATTTTATTTCCCTACTCAGTGAAATTTTGGACTCTCCACTATGTGTACTTTGGCTTGTTTCTTGAGTTATGCCTGAAAAGGAAAACAGACAGACAAACCCACAGGGAACAATAGCACGCAAACGCACAGACATATCAAACAAACAAGCAAACCAAATGATTAAAGGAAAAAAAAGAAAAGAAAAAAAAGGGGGGGTGACAAAAACAACAAAAGACAATGGACAGTCTAAAAGCGTAAAACCAGCGGAGGGGAGAGATAAGAATGAGATACTCAAAATTATATCTGAGTGGCAAGAATTGATCTAATCATGGCAATACATCAATGTTGGTCTTTCCCCAGCTCTGGGGGGAAAAGGAGAAAAAGAAGAAAGACAAAAAAAAGGAAGCTCTCCAGTGCGGATGGGCGTGGTTTGGTGTAGGTAGGTCTGGTGGCCTGTTCCCCGAGGCCCCGCCTTGGTGATGGTGGGGAGAAGAATGGCGGTGCCCCAATCCCTTCTCGAACCGAGCGTTGCAACCCACTCTTTTGGGTCCTATGTCCCTGTGCTGCGGGCAGGCCAAGTTGTGTTTTCCAAGCCCCTCCTTGTTTCCAAATCCTAGTCCAGCACTTTAATGCTACAGCCTAACATGAGATGTACTTCCGCAGGCAGGCGGCTTCCTAGCCAGGGATCATGTAGGGGGGATAGGTGAGCAGTTTCTCCTGGCGCCGCTTGGGAACAGGGGTGCTGAGTCCAAGGAAATCCGGACAGCTAAAGGGGACGGATCTCTTTCCCCGTGCCCTGTGGTTATAGATGGGATGATAGGCTCCCTCTCCGTCCCAGGCTGAGGTTTTTCTCTTTTCTAGAGAGAGCTCTATGAGCGTTTTCAGCCTCTCTTTCTCTTCCCCTCGTCTCTCCGTGGCTCTGCATGCTCCCTGATGCTCTGCTCGGAGGGGGGCTCCCTCCTTTCCAAGCCTCTGTGTCTGGCCAGTTTTTATCTTCCCCAGTTTGTACTCACTCACGCACATATGAGGCTGTCTTCTTTGTGGACTCTATCTTTTCCTCCCACTCTTGTAGATCAGAGTATTGTGGCTTCAGTCTTTCTTAGTTTGATGGATGTGGGTGGGTGAAAATTACAGAGCTTCCTACTTCTCTGCCATCTTGTCCCCCCTATTTATTTTTATTTTAGAGAGAGAGAGAGCATGAGTGGGGGGAGAGGGTCAGAGAGAGAGAGAGAGAGAGAGAGAGAGAGAGAGAGAATCTTAAGCAGGTTCCACACTCAGCATGGAGCCCAACACAGGGCTTGGTCCCAGAACCCTGGGTTCATGACCTGAGCCAAAATCAAGAGTCACTTTCTCAACTGACTGAGCCACCCAGGAGCCCCTAAACATATTTTAAATAGTTGATTTAAAGTCTTTCTCTAGTTAGTCCAATGTCTTGGATTCTTTAAGGACAGTTTTTTTTGATTGCTTTTTCTCCTATATATTGACTATATATACTATATACTATATATTTGTTTCTTTGCAGACCTCATAATTTTTTGTTGTTTGTGTTGTTGTCGTTGCTGTTGTTGTTGTTGAAAATTGGACATTTTGAAAATTATAATGTCGTAACTCTGGAAGTTAAATTCCTCACTTCCCAGGTACTGTCGTTGATGCTTGTTGTAATTGTAGTTGTTTGCTTGGGAATTTTTTGAACTAATTTTGTAAACTATGTATTCTTTGTTGTATATGGCCACTGAAGTCTCTGTTCCTTCAGCTTAGTGGTCAGCCAGTGATTATACAGAGTTTTCTTTAAAACCTAAAACTAATAAAAATCCCCTAGTCTTGGCAGATGGGCAGTGTGTGTGTTGGTGTGTGTGTGTGCGTGTGTGTGTGTGTGTATGTGTTAGGATATGCCCTCAATATTCAACCAGGTGACTAGCAACTCTGCCTTATCCTTTACTCCCTGTTTGTGCAGAGCCTCAACGTGAGCCAGAGGTGAGAAGTTGAGAACTTTTTCAGGTCTTTTATAAACATATGTGCATAGCCCTTGGCATGTGCAGGTCTTTCCAGAGTCCCAAGAATTTATCAGAGCTTTTCAAAACCCTCTTTTCCCCAAAGCATCTCATTTCTCAGTCTTTCTTCCCAAGCTTTTAAAACAGTCTATTGTTTTTGCTATATTTATCCATTACTTCTAGGCAGCAGGGATTAATACAGCTCCTTAAAAATGTTTTCTTATAATTCCCACTGGGGAGACAGCTCTGTTGAGAATTGTCTATTTTTCTTATATCAGGTTTATCAAGTTGTGTTTTTTAACAAACTTATCTACTGTATCTAAGTTGCTAGTAATATGCCTTTATTATCCTTTTAATGTCAATGCAATCTGTAGTGATATCTTCTTTTATATTCTTGATATTGATAATTTGTTTTTTATGTTAATTAAGATTGGGCTTTATTAATTATATTAATCATTTCAAGAATTAATTTTGTATTATTTATTTTCTATCTACTTATTTCCTTAGTTCTATTATTTTCTTCTATTTATTTTGGATTAATTTGGGCTTTCTTTTTCTGTCTGTTTAAGATTAGATTATTGATGTTAAACTTCTCTTCCTCTTCCTTTTTAATATAAATCTTTAAAACTACAAAGTTTCCTTTAGGTACTACTTTAACTTCATCCCATAAATGTTAACATGCTGTGTTTTCATTGTATCCCAATGAAATATTTTCTAGTCTTTCTTATGATTTCCCTTTTGAAAAACGGGTAAAGGCCCTAGACTCAAGTATGTCTTCAAATTTCAAAATATTAAGGCATTTTCCCTACATATCTTATTATTACTGATTCTTATTTTAATTCCATTGTGGTTAAAATGTGTTATGTGAGGTTTAAATTTTTTAAATTCATAAATTTATGTCCCAGTATACAGTCTATCTTGGTGAACATATTCTATGTACACATGAAAATATGTATTCTTCATGTGTTGTCCTAAAAATATCAATTAAGTTAAATTGGTTGATAAACTTCAAACTTTTATTACTTTAAGATTTTTTTTCTCTAGTGTATGGTGTATAAAAGTGATCATTTCATTCTCCTGTTTTTTGCTGTCTAGTTTTCCCAACAGCATTTGTTGAAGAGACTTTTTTCCATTGGATATTGGACTTCCTGCTTTGTCAAAGATTATTTGATCTTACAGTTGCGGGTCCATTTTTCACTTTTCTATTGTGTTCCATTGATCTATGTTTCTGTTTTTATGCTAGTATCATACTGTCTTGATAACTACAGCTTTGTAATATAGCTTGAAACCTGGAATCGTGATGCCTCCCTCTTTGCTCTTCTTTTTCAGGAATGTTTTGGCTATTCAGGGTTATATATGGTTCCATACAAATTTTAGGATTGTTAATTCTAGCTCTGTGAAAAATGCTGGTCTTATTTTGATAAGGATTATGTTAAATGTGGAGATTGTTTTGGGTAGTATAGACGTTTTAACAATATTTGTTCTTCTAATCCATAAGCATTGAATTTTTTCCTGTTTCTTTGTGACCTCTTCAATTTCTTTCATAAATGTTTTATTGTTTTCAGAGTATAGATCTTTTACCTCTTAGGTTAGGTTTATTTCTAGATATCTTAGGGTTTTTGGTGCAGTTGTAAATGGGATTGATTCCTTGATTTTTTTTCTTCTACTTCATTATTGGTGTATAGAAATGCAAACGATTTCTGTACATTGATTTTGTATCCTGTGATTTTCCTAAATTCACGTATTCTAGTAATTTTGTCGGTGAGTCTTTCAGGTTTTCTACATAGAGTATCATATCGTCTGCAAATAATGGAAGTTTGACTTCTTCCTTGCCAGTTTGGATGCCTTTTATTTCTTTTTGTTGTTCGACTGCTGAGGCTAAGTCTTCCAGTACTATGTTAAATAGTAATGATTAAAGTGGCCATCCTGGTCTTGTTCCAGACCATAAAGGAAAACCTCTGTTTTTTCCCCATTGAGGATGATATTAGCTGTGGGTCTTTCATATATGGTCTAATGCTTCTATCAGTTACTGAGAAAAGTTATTAAAATATTCAAATATGAGGGTGAATTTGTCTATTCCTACCTTTAGTATTGTCAATTTTTTTCTTTTTTCAATTGAAGTATAATTTACATACAGTGTTATATAAGTTTCAGGTATGAAATACAATAATCCAACAATTCTATATATAACACAGTGCTCACTAAGATAAGTGTACCCTTGATCCCCTTAATTTCACCCATACTCTCCCCACCTCCCCTCTGGCAAACACCAATGTGTTCCCTGCATTTAAGAGCCTATTTTTTTGTCTCCTTTTTCTTTGTTCATTTGTTTTGTTTCTTAAATTCCACATATGAATGAAATAATATGGTATTTTTCTTTTTCCTGACTGACTCATTTCACTTGGCATTATACCCTCTAGACCCATCTATGTTGGTGCAAATGGCAAGATCTCATTTGTTTTTATGGCTGGGTAACATTCCATATATATATATATATTTATATATACACATACACACACACACACATATATATATATATATATACACACACCATTTTTAAGTTTTTATTCAAATTCAGTTAGTTAACATACAGTGTAATATTAGTTTCAGGTGTACAATATAGTTATTCAACACTGCCACAATACATAATACTTGTGCTTATCACAAGTGTACTTCTTAATCCCCATCACCAATGTAACCTATACCACTTCTTTATCCATTCATCTATTGATGGAAACTTGGCTTGCTTCCTTATCTTGACTATTGTAAATGATGTTGCAATAAAAATAGGGGTGCATATATCTTTTCAAATTGGTGTTTTTCTTTTCTTTGGTAAATACCCAGTAGTGAAAGTACTGGATAATATGATAATTCTATTTTTAATTTTTTGAGGAATTTTCATACTGTTTTCCACAGTGGCTGCACCAATTTGCATTCCTACCAACAGTGCATGAATGTTCCTTTTTTTCATAACCTCACCGACACTTGTTATTTCTTGTCTTTTTGATTCTGGCCATTCTGACAGGTGTGAAGTGACACCTCACTGGTTTTAGTTTACATTTCCCTGGTGATGAGTAATGTTGAACGTCTTTTCATGTGTCTGTTGACCATCTGTATGTCTTCTTTGGAAAAATGTCTATTCAAGGCCTCTGGCCATTTTTAAATAGGATTATTTGTTTTTTGGGTGTTGAATTTTATAAGTTCTTTATATATTTTGAATATTAACCCTGTATTTAATATAACATTTGAAAATATCTACTCCCATTCAGTATGTTGACTTTTTGTTGTTGATGATTGTTTCTTTCATTGTGCAAAAACTTTTTCCTTTGGTGTAGTTTCAGTAGCTTCCTTTTGCTTTTGTTTCCCTTGCCTTAGGAAACATATCTAGAATAATGTTGCTACATCTGATGTTAAAGCAATTACTGCTCATGTTTTCTTCTAGGAGTTTTACAGTTTTAGGCCTCACACTTAGGTCTTTAATCCATTTTAAAATATTTTTGTGTATGATGTACGAAAGTGGTCCAGCTTCACTTTTTTTTCATGTAGCTGTCCAGTTTTCCCAGTACCATTTGTTGAGGAGATAATCTTTTCCCATTTTATATTCTTACCCCTTTTGTCATAGATTGGTCACATAATCATGAGTTTATTTCTTGACTCTAATCGGTTCCATTGATATATGTCTATTTTTGTGGCAACACCACACTATTTTGATTACTAAAGCTTTGTAGTATATCTTGAAATCTGGGATAGTGATACCTCGAGCTTTGTTCTTTTTCAAGATTGCTTTGGATATTTGGGGTCTTTTGTGGTTCCATACAAATTTTAGGATTTTTTGTTCTAGTTCTTAAAAAATGTTGGCATTTTCATAAGCATTGCACTTAATATGTAAATTGTTTTGGCAGTCTGGATATTTTAACAATATTGGTTCTTCCAGTCCATGAGCATGTAATATCTTTCCATTTTTGTGTAATCTTCAATTTCTTTCATCAACGTTTTATAGTTTTCAGAGTACTTAACTTGGTTACGTTTATTTCTAGATGTTGTATTCTTTTGGGTGGCAGTTGCCAATGGAATTGTTATCTTAACTTGTCTTTTGATACTTCATTATTAGCATATAGAAATGCAACACATTTCTGTATATTAATTTTGTATCCTGTGACATTGCTCAATTCATTTATTAGTTCTAGTAGGTTTTTTTGTGTGGAGTCTTTAAGGTTTTCTATGTATAGTATAATGTCATCTGCAAACAGTGCAAGTTTTACTTCTTCCTTACCAATTTATATGCCTTTTATTTCTTTACCTTGTCTGATTTCTGTGTCTAGGACTTCTAGTACTGTGCTCAATAAAAGTGGTGAGAGTAGACATCTTTGTCTTGTTTCTGATCTTAGAGGAAAATCCCTCAGTTTTCCAACATTGAGTATGATGTTCACTGTAGGTTTTTCACATATGGTCTGTATTATGTTACTA
This sequence comes from Cryptoprocta ferox, assembly GCA_028646485.1. Classification (NCBI taxonomy): domain Eukaryota; kingdom Metazoa; phylum Chordata; class Mammalia; order Carnivora; family Eupleridae; genus Cryptoprocta; species Cryptoprocta ferox. Next base: position 43,159,471 of record CM053579.1, on the reverse strand, counting down.
TGTTATTATTATGTTATATACTTTGGTTTTTATCATAAATGACTGTTCTTTGTCAAATGTTTTTTCAGTTTCTATTGAGATTGATCATATGATTTTTATCCTTTCTCTTTTTAATATGATGTATCACATTGATTGATTTGTAAATATTGAGCCACACTTGCATTTAGGAATAAAGCCCACTTGATTGTGGTGAAGGATTTTTTTTAACGTATAGTTGGATTTGGTTTACTAACATATATATTTTTTAAAGACAGAGAATACTTTATCCAAACCCATCAGAGAAATGGACAGCTTGGGTCTGTAACAAAGAACTCATTTTAAAGCACAGGTCAGTAATTTTATATGACAGTATACTCTACCACATACAAATTAACTGATCGGAACAGAACTTTTCAATGTTTAAAACATTATAAGCTTCCCTGTATAAGTAGCAACTTTGTGACATTTTTAACTTTAGTATTCTTCTCTTTCTTCACCCTCCCCTTCCACAGAATCCACACCATCCTCCTTATAATCCTTCTCAAGGGCAGCCATGTCCTCACAGACCTCAAAAAAATTCTCCTTCCTCCATGCCCTCACCCACATACCCATAACCAAAGGCACGCTTGGCATACATCAGATCAAACTTGTGGTCCAAGAGAGTCCAGACCTCACCAGTGACTGTGGTGTTGCTTAGCATGCACACAGCTTGCTGTACTTTGGTCAGATCCTCACCAAGTACTTCAGTGGGAGGCTGGTAATTAATGACAACTTTGAAGCCAGTGGGGTGCCAGTACACAAACTGGATGATACATTTGGTCTTGATCGTGGCAATGTAGCATTGACATCTTTGGGGACCATATCACCATGGTACAACAGGCAAAAACCATGTATTTACCATGGTGAACGTCACATTTCACCATCTGGTTGGCTGGCTCAAAGCCTGCATTGGGGATCTCTGCTACCGAAAGCTGTTCATGGTAAGCTTTCTCAACAGAGATGACAGTGGCATATGTGGCCAGAGGGAAGTGGATGTGGGGATAGGGCACCAGGTTGGTCTGGAATTGCGTCAGATCAACATTCATGGCTCCATCAAATATGAAGGAAGCAGTGATGGAGGACACAATGGGGTGTTCAATATCAAGGTTTCTACAACAGATGTCATGGATGGACTTGTTTTCTACCATAAAAGCACAGAGTGCTCCAGAGTGTTGTGGGTAGTGAGGATGGAGTTTTAGGGCTCAAATACAGCTGTAGAAACCTGGAAGGCTGGGTAAATGGAGAACTTTAGCTTGTGCTTTTTGCCATAATTAACAGAGAGACGTTACATCAACAGAAAAGTGACTCAAGAACTGGTTCCCCCTTCAAAATTGTGGAAAACAAAGAAGTCCTTAAGACCTGTGCACTGGTCAGGCAATTTCCGAATTTGGTCCAAGACAAGGTCAGTGATCCCTTTGCCAATGGTGTAGTGACCTCAGGCATAATTATTGGAAGCATCTTCCTTGCGTGGGATGAGCTTCTCAGGGTGGAAAAGTTGGCAGTAGGTGCCAGTGCGAACTTCATCAATGACTGTTGATTCTAGGTCCACAAACACTGCCCTGGGCACATGCTTGTCAGCACCCATCTCACTTAAGGTGTTGAAGGTGTCATCTGCTCCTCCAGTGGTTTTGTCACTTGGCATCTGGCCATTTGGGCTGTATGGCATATTCCAGGCAATAGAGCTGCCAACAGACATTGCCAGTCTGAACACCAGACTGACCAACAGGGATGGAGATACATTCATGCATGGTTGCTACTTTGCAGCTTTCAGGCAAATGGCAGAGAGGAAGAAGAGAGGTTGTTGCCTCTTACAGAGTGACTCTCAGGCAGTCAATGTAAGAGAACCTGCTTCCATTTTGCTAATATTTTGTTGAGGAATTTTGCATCTATGTTCATCAGAGATATTGGCTGATAGTGTTTTTTGTAGTGTATCTCATTTTTGTATTAGGGTAATGCTGGTTTCATAGATTGAATTTGGAAGCTTTCCTTCTCTTTTTTTTTTTTTTTGTTTTGTTTTTTTTTACACTTTATTGTCAGGTTGGTTTCCATATAACACCCAGTGCTCTTCCCCACAAGTGACCTCCACCAAGACCACCACCACCCATTACCTTTCCCCCTCCCCTTCCCCCCTCAGTTTGTTTTCAGTATTCAAGAGTCTCTCGTGTTTTGTATCCCTCCCTCTCCCTAACTCTTTTTCCTCCTTCCCCTCCCCATGGTCCTCTGTTGGGTTTCTCCTGTTAGACCTATGAGTGCAAACATATGGTATCTGTCCTTCTCCGCCTGACTTATTTCGCTTAGCATGACACCCTCAAGGTCAATTCACTTTGCTACGAATGGCCAGATTTCATTCTTTCTCATTGCCATGTAGTATTCCATTGTATAGATGAACCATATTTTCCTGATCCATTCATCAGTTGATGGACATTTAGGCTCTTTCCAT
>CM053579.1:43136903-43156513 GCA_028646485.1 Cryptoprocta ferox | reverse complement strand
CCACCATGTATACTTTGGCTTGTTTTTTGAGGTATCCCTGAAAAGGAAGCAGACTAGCATACAGGGAACAAAAGCACGCAAATGCACAGACAAATCAAACAAACAAGCAAGCCAAAAGGGGAAAGAAGGAAAGAAAAGGAAAGGAAAGGAAAGGAAAGAAAAGAAAGAAGAGAAGAAAAGAGAGAAGAAAAAGAAACAAAAAAAGAAGGAAAAACAACAACAACAACAACAACAACAAGGTGGGGACAGAGACAGCAAAATTCTGAGGGCAGTCCAAAAGCATATAACCAGCCAAGAGGAGAGATAAGAATATGCTACGGGATATTTATCTGGATGGCAGCAGAAAAAGAAGGAGAAGCAAAGAAAAAAGGAAAGAAAAAAAAAGGAAAAAAAAAAAGACATCTCCCCTGTGCGGATGGGCGTGGTCTGGCGTCAGGTCAGTTCTGGGGGGCTGCTCTCTCTGAGGCCCTGCCTTGGTGGTTGCGGGGAGAAGTATGGCGCCGCCTCAAAGTTTTGCCAGAACCAAGCGTTGCAACCGCCCTTCTGAGTCTGATCTCCCTGTGCCGCGGGTGAGCCAAACTGTATTCTCCAAGCTCCGCCTCACTTCCGAATCCCAGTCCGTGCAGTTCAACACCGTCACCGGGGATGAGATGCGTTCCCGCTGGTGGCTGGCCTCCCAGCCGGCTTGCGCCACCCTTTTCACGGATCTCCCGCCGCCGCTGCCACTTTTGAAGGCTCCTGGTGCGGCTGTCCCCAAGGAAGAACTCGCCGGCCAGATGGGACGGATCCTCCTTCTCTTTTTTGGAATAGTTTGAGAAGAATAATAGGTATTAACTCTTCTTTAAGTATTTGATAGAATTCACCTCTGAAGTTATCAGTTCCTGAATTTTTGTTTGTTGGGAGATTTTTGGTTACTAATTTCATTGTTAGTAATTGTTAGCAATTTTCTATTTCTTCCTGATTCAATTTTGGAAAGTTATATGTTTTTAGGAATTTATCCATTTCAAGGTTGTCCAATTTGTTGGCATTTAATTTTTCATAATATTCTCTTTTAATCCTTTGTATTTCTGTGATGTCACTTGTTTTTCACCTTCATTTCTGATTTTGAATCCTCTCTGTTTTTTTCTTGATGAATCTCATTAAAGGTTTATCAGCTTTGTTGACTCTTCAAAGAAGAGTTTTCATTGATCTGTTCTCCTGGGTTTCATTAATCTAGTTTCATTGATCTAGTTTTATTGATCTGTTCTACTGTTTTTTTTGCCTCTATTTCATTTCTTTCTGCTCTAGTCTTTATTATTTCCTTTATTTTTCCTCATTTATTTTGAGAGGGGAGAGGGGAAGAAAGAGAAGGAGAGAGAATATCAAGCAGGTTCTGCACTGACACAGGGCTCCAACCCACAAACCATGAGATCAAGACCTGAGCCGAGATCAAGGGTTGGAGGCTAAACTGACTGAGCCACCCAGGCACACTAGGAAAGTCAGCTATGTCTCCTGATCTTAAAAGTAGTGGCCTCATGAGGAAGAGGTCTTGTGGTGCCATGTAGCATAATATACCTTGTTCACCAGAAACAGTGGTGTCTCCTATGTTGGTTGTGTGTACCCTGCTATTGTGGCTGAGTCATGTTTTGCCTTTAGCTCAGTTGCCTGCAATGGCCCACTTTGCCTGTTGTCAGTACATTGGGCAGGGTTTGTTCCCTGTGCTGTTAAGGGAGCAGTGTGGGGTCATCATGGGCTTATAGATGGGCAGTGTCAGCAGTCAGACCAGATTCCTGTCCTCAGCCCGTATGTCAGGGCTGCAGTCCCACAGACTTTCAAGGCACTCTCCCCGTCTTGTTCCTTAAGAAGCTTTCACTGGTGGGTGGAACTTCTAGTTCATCTGCCAGAGCTGCAGTCACAGTGATTGATAAGGCTCTTTCTCTGTGCTGTTAGGTATAAGTTTTGGCTGCTGGGACTGCAGTTGCATGTTGTGTATGGTTATCTTCCCCTTTACCTAGGACAGGAGTCACACAGGAGTAGTATCAGTTGCTGCCAGGGTTGCTTGCAGAATATGTAGTCAAGAGCCATTTTGGAGGGAAGCCTGCAGAGTGAAGTGTGTTGGATGGGGTGGATACACAGGAGAATGTGATGGCAGGGTGTTTGGTGCCAGCAAGATAGGTGGAAAGTTTTTGCAATGGTATTTGCAAGTGTCCTACTATCTTGTCTGCAGATTGGGGAACAATGGCACCCACTAGCTCTTTTTGCTTTTGGAGAAATCTCCTAAAAATCCCTGCCCTTCCAACACACATTCTGAGATTAGTAAAGAAATCTCCTTCATGTATACCCCAGGCTCTTTAGAAACTAGAGCTAAACCCACTGATTTTTAAAGTACCTAGAGTTGGGGCGCCTGGGTGGCTCAGTCCGTTAAGCATCCAACTTCGGCTTAGGTCATGATCTCCCGGTTCATGGGTTTGAGCCCCACATCAGGCCCTGTGCTGACAGCTAGCTCAGAGCCTGGGGCCTGTCTTTGGATTTTGTGTCTCCCTCTCTCTCTGACCCTCCCCTGCTCTCTCTCTCTCTCTCCCTCTCTCTCTCTGTCTCAACAATAAATAAAACATTAAAAAACATTTAAGAAAATAAAATAAAGTATCTAGAGTTAAGCCACTCTGATTGTAAAAACTCAGGAAGTTAAGTGCCACTGTTTTTCAAATCCAAAGGTTATATGGAGTCTTTTTCCCAGTGCAAGTCCTCCATACCTCAGATGCTTGGTATGTGGTCTGATCCTCTTGTTTCTCTGTGCTTGTGGTGTTCTTCTCATTTGTGGTTAGTCACACTGGAGGTTTCATTCCTGACCACATCTCTGCCTCTCCTACACTTTTCAATGTGACCTCCTCTCTATGATTAACTGTAAAAAGTCTGTTCTGCCAGTTCTCAGGTCATTTTTCAGAATTAGTTGCACTGCTAAGGTTGTTATCTTGGTGAATCCATGGGACAAGGTGAGTTCAGGATTCTTTTAGCCATTTTCCTTTACCAAAAATCTAGTTTTGTCAGTTTCTGTTGAAGCAATTATTAGCTATACAAACAAATTTGACTGTCATATCTTCCTCCTATATTAACCTATAAAAATAATAAGAAATTTCCCTGTTTATCTCAGGTAATAATCCTTGTCTTGAAGTCTCCTTAGTTTTTTAATTACATAGACACACAAACTTTCTTGTGCTTATTTTTTGTACTATATAACTTTTCTACACTTTTATTTTCAACCTATCTGTGTCACTATTTTGAGACACAATTCCTGTTGTAGCATATAATGAAGGTAGTAGTTTGTAAATCTTTGCTTTTTAGTTGGAGAGATTATTCTACTTACATGTAAAATAATTTATTGATATGGATGGGTTTAAACCTACTATTTTGCTTTTCAGCTTCTTCTCTATTGGTCTTATTTGATTTTTGGTTGCTCTGTTCCTCCTTTCCTGTCTTTTCTTGGGTTAATTAAAATATTTACTGGGGTGCCTGGTTGCTCAGTTGGTTAAGCGTCTGACTTCAGCTTAGGTCATGATTTCATGGTTTGTGGGTTCAAACTCCATGTTGGGCTCTGTGATGACAGCTTACAGCCTGATGCCTGCTTCAGATTATGTGCCTCCCTCTCTCTCTGCCCCTCCCTTTCCCATGCTTGGTCTCTCTCTGTCTTTCAAAACCAAATAAATGTGTAAAATATTTTTAAATAAAAAATAAAAATAAGGATATATATATATATATATATATATATATATATATTCTGAGTACCAGTCATCTTTTATTGGATGTTAATTCTTAATTGGGATATGAAAGGATTCAAGGGTGCCAGGCAAAGGTCATGGTCTGATATGCAGAATGTACCTCCACACTAGGCCCTCTTCAGTGGTACTTGTGTAGCTGCTCATGATTGAATTCCTTGTAACAGTAATTTAAAAGCACATAAGCTGCCAACACCATAAAAATCCTAGTGACACCCCTTTTCTTCACATTGACATACTTGTAATACCAGTAGTAACCTCTTTGAAATGAAATTCCTTTGGCGGTGAAATCCCGCATCAGTAACCAGCTTGGCAGTTCTCTTAGTTTGACAACCATGAACTTCTTCTCCTTCACTGGTATGGATGAAGCCATCTTGGAGTCCTGGGTGTCCACTATCAGGTTACTTAAATTTTTTAAGTTTTCCATTTAAATTACTCTTATGGGGTGCCTGGTTGGCTCAGTCTAGTAAGCAGCCAACTTTGGCTCAGGTCATTATCTCATGGTTCGTGGGTTCAAGCCCCACTTTGGGCTCTGTGCTGACAGCTCAGAGCATGGAGCCAGCTTTGGATTCTGTGTCTCCCTCTTTCTCTGTCCCTCCCTGCTTGCACTCTGTCTCTCTCTCAAAAATTAAATATTAAAAACAAAATTTAAATTCCTCTTATGGCTTTTTACATTTGCCCTTTTGCATTCGATTTTAGTGTCATAATCTATGGATTATGATATACACCCTTAACATTTCAGTTCACTTAGAGTTAATACTATAAAAAAGGTTGTTTTCAAGATGTTCTATGTATCTTTGTTTTTGAGAAATTTTATTATGAGACGCCTCAGTTTTTGTTTTATGTGTTTATACTTCCTAGGACTCACTGAGGTTCTTAGATCAATGTAGATTTATGCTTTTAACCAAATTTGGGAAATCTTCATGATTGTATCAAGTATTTTTTGCTCCATTTTCTCTCCCCTCTCTTTCTGGTTATCCAAATACATGTATGCTATATGCTATAGTCTTATTTGATTGAGATATTAGATGAGGCATAGACAAACTATTGTTTGCCAAATCTGGCCTTTTTTAAGGGACCCTCAAGCTTAGAATGGAAATGGAAAAATGTTTTTTATATCATAAAAGTTTGTAAAAAAAAAAAAAGGAAAACAAAGAAGAATATGCATCAGAGATTGTATGTGACCTACAAAGCCTTACATATTTACTATCTGGCCATTTATGCAAAAACATTGTTGTTGGGATGCCTGGGTGGCTCAGTCCGTTGAGCGTCTAACTTCTGCTCAGGTGATGATCTCAAAGTTCCTGAGTTCGAGCCCTGCATAGGGTGAGCTCAAGCCCTGCTTTGGGTGACCTTGAACCTTGCTTTGGTTAAGATTGAACCCCCTTTCAGGTGAGCTCCTGCCCTGCTTCAGGATCTATGTTGTCAGTGTGGGATTTTCTTTCTCTGCCTCTCTGCCCCTTATCACTCACGCCCCTTCTCTCTCAAAAAAATAAATAGAAATAAATAAATAAATATTAAAAAAACTATAACACACACAACCCCCCCCCCATTGTTGTCTCCTGGGTTAATGGGTGGAGTTTGTGTGTGTTATAGTAATATAATTTCAGGGGAAATATCCTGGAAAGGAGGAAGCCATAGATGGGGGAGCTGGAAAATCTGCTCATAAACTCTTTTTTACCCTTATGATGTGTTCAGGGTAGGATTGATCTCAGGGGAAATGATGTATGAAAGTGTCCCTCAAGTAGTATGATATCTGTTTTTCAAAGGTCAAGGAATCTTATAATTTCTATGTTTTGTTTTCTCTTCCATTCCTTCAAATAGCAGTTATTTTTATAGTTTTTGCAGAGTTTATAATTATTATCTCTGGGAGTGTTATTTGATACAACCCACTCTTGGGGTCCCTGGATGGCTCAGTTGGTTGAGCATCTGACATCGGCTCAGGTCATGAACTCACAGTTCATGGGTTTGAGTTCCGCATTGGGCTCTGTGCTGAGAGCTAAAAACTTGGAGCCTGCTTGAGATTCTGTGTCTCCCTCTCTCTCTGCCCCTCCCCTGCTCATACCCTGCCTCTCACTCTCTAAATAAATAAGTAAATAAACAAACATTTTTTAAATAAAAAAAAAAACCACTTTTCCAACATCAGAACTCACCAGACTTATTTTTAATTACATAGAATATAAATCATAGTAAATTGTTGGCAAAATGGATAAATGGATAATAAAATGGGCAAATTAATGGACACTTACACTCAGTTTGTGCATCTGGTGCTTTTATTACAGAGTTCTAGACTACACGTTAACACCTTACCTAAGGGAGCATCTTCTAATTCGCATAAGTGTCTATGTAAGAAAACTATTAAAATCATCAGGATAAAACCATGCTCCAAATATTCACATTTTATAATTCTACCTTTAAGGAATAGAATCAGAAAGCTGGAATGAACCTCAAAGGATACATCCATAGAAATCTCCCTCACAGCATCCTAGATGGGGGGGGGGGCATTCAGACTCTGATTAAATTCCAAGAATTAAAAGCTTTGCACTTTTTATATTTTCTATAATATATCAATGCCCTTTGATTCCAAATATTTATTTCACTCCATCATGTGGTTGCTTTAATTAGATTCAAAATTTAACAACTGCTGAGCTATGGATCAAAGCCAGTCTTTTTCCACCTCTGCTGGAATTGGGTTAGTTTTACTTCTTGGATTATGGAGGCATTTTTTTTTCTAATGTGAATCATGGACATGTTTAAGGACTGTTCTAAGTTCTCATCTAAATCCTTGCAAGTAGTCTTTAGACTGAGGAAGTAGCTCACACACAGTGGATGCCCAGAAAAGCAATAGAAGCTTTATTTTTCTGATGTACCATTCCTTGTTTAACAGTCATCTGCAGTACTTGTGACATGTGGGAAGTCAGAGATATCCATTTATAAAAGCATTCTATGGTAAACATACCAATTTAGGAGTAGCAAATGCATTCTTCAAAGATGTTTGCAAGATAGCTCTGATTTTCCTTTTCAGTCAACTGAATTTTTAATACACGAAAAAGATTCAAATTAAAATAACTATTTCCAACATAAATTGGTCCCTCGAATGGAAATCTTTTAACCACTTGACAAGATGTGTGCAATGAACTTTGTTCATTCTGCATTTCTATGTACCTACTGCTACCCATATAATTTAATATAACTAATAAAATGACTGCCAGTTTAATTTGTGGCCATAATTTCATATACAAGTTCATGCTATTACTCTGGAATTATAATTTTACAAAAATATAAAAACTACATCTTAATATTTGTTCTCTAATTTCATTGCAATATACAGGGAAGTTTTTTGTCATATAAAGATTTACAGCTTGAAAATATAGTTTCCAGCTAAGGCAGTTTATCACCCACAAGAATTCTAGAGTAGAATATGAATTATTTCATCTGTGTTAATTACCATGCTGTCTCACTCTCATTTACTATTTATGTGCTTGAAAGATTTGCTGCCCACAATCTCATTCAATTTTCTGTATCTACAAATAAGATATCTAGGGGACACCAAACCTACACTCCTCAAGTGAAAAATTCAAAGATAAAAGAGAGTCTTTGGTTTAAAACACTTATCCTATGTTTTTGGAGTGGGGAGATATAAGTCAATCATAGATCTTAGATTTATAATACTGTAATTCTACTACTTCTAAGTTGTATACCAGAAAAACTTTTATGCTTTTTAAGTTTCTATTCTTTCCAAAAAGTAGATAGGTAAATAGGTACGTAGGTAGGTATGTAGGTGTGTGTGTGTGTGTGTGTGTGTTTGTGGTTTTTGTGTCTTTCCAAATGCCATATTTAAGATATAAATGCTAAAACCATAAACATAACTTAAATTTTTTTAAAGTGGGAAAATATCATGTTTATTTCAACTTATTCCCTGTGTGTGTGTGTGTGTGTGTGTGTGTTTGTGTGTGTCAGTGCCAGATCAAATGGTCATTTGAACCATTTTTTTATCAGTGCTGTCTGCAGAACTCATGCAATTCTCTATAAATAAAATAGAAAAAAATAAATGTTTTTATTCTTCCATAAGTTAAACCATTCCTCGTAGCAGTACATTAACAAGACTTTGTTTGCTTTTCAAGGTGGGAGGTGGTGGTGGGGAGCAGGTCCTGGATCCCAATGGCAACTACCAAAAGAAATAAAATAATGCTAACAATTACCAAAATACAATGGCAGCATCTTTTAAAATTTGTTCTCAATGTTCAATTTTACATTGATCCATTGTTAGAACTTTGTAAGATGCATTCTTACCATTTGCTTTATGAATGAAGTTCATGGAGCAGCAATGGAGAAAATTTTCTTGGGGTTCAGTAGGACTGTTTCTCCCAACTGTTATAATACTGGATATTCTCTCCTAGTTGCATATATTGACTCTCTTACAACACACATACACACTCCAGAAATTAGAAAGGGAAGCATTACATCATATGTAATGATGGTGGTGTTTACTGCCAAGCTTATCTAACTTTAAACAGCTACTTCCTACATAGCCCCTTGTAAGATTTGAGGCCAGGAGATGGACATAGAGGACTAGTGATTTGTAGCCTACATACTCATTCAAAGTTCTGCTAATTCTCAAAGGAATATGTGCAGAGAATTGCCAAAAATTGTCAAAACACCATTAAATACATCATTGATGGCAATTAAACTTCCATGCTTATAGGAATGCCTCCCAAAATATCAATCACCTAGAAAGTCACCAGTTATTGGACATTATCCAACTATCCTAGACTATACCAATCGTTTTGGGGCATAAGCTAAGAACTCTGGTCTGATTAAGGAAATTTTTTTCCCCAATCACAGACATATATAAGAAAAAAAGTCATACTTGCATGGCAGGGAGGGATTGAACATCTATTTACTCATTAGTTGAAAAATACAAGGGTAGGGGTGCTAAGGTGGCTCAGTCGATTATGCGTCTGACTCTTGATTTCGGCTCAGCCCGATGCTGGACTCACACTGGCAGTAGGAGCCTGTTTGGAATTCTCCCCCTCTTTCTGCCCATTCCCAGCTCTCTCTCTCTCTCTCTCTCTCTCTCTCTCTCTCTCTCTTTCTCTCTCTCAAAATAAATAATAAGAGAGAGAGACAGTGCAAGCAGCGAAGGGGCAGAGAGAGGAAGAGAGAATCCCAAGCAGGCTCTACACTGTCATCACAGAACCCGATGGGGTTCAAACTCACAAACCGTGAGATCATAACCTGAGATGACATCAAGCGTTGGATGCTTAACCAACTGAGCCCCTAAATAAATACACTTTAAAAAAAATAAAAAAAGAGAAAATTACAAAGGTATTTTTGCTTGAGGTATGAAATATTTAGCTAGCCTTACTTAAAAAGGATTTTGATTCATTCCATTTTAATGATAGTCTTCAGCTGAATAGCCTTTGATATGAACCATTAATACATTAGCTGACATTTAAAATAGATGAAGATGGACAATAAATAGACCTTAGTATTATTTTTTCAAGGGTACATATAAAATGAAATGTTTTGGGGATTTTTATGCACAAGCAATTTAGTGGATCTCATAGCATTATTAACATGTAAAACTCTTACTGACTGGTTTCTCATGTAAATGTGTGCTGCATTTCACCACAGGCACTAAAAAAAATCTGCATTTTATAGACCAGACAGACATCAAGACAATAGTAATAAGTTTTTGTCTATTTGGGTTGAATTTATATGTCTCTCATCTATAGTAAGAATTTACCCACTAATATCTGTTTTAATTGCCCGTAGATTTATTTCTTGGTCTGCTCATCCAAGGTAGTTAATCAAATGAGTTTAACAGTTAAACAGTGCTACATTTTTTTAAAGTGACCAAATGTGGAAAGAAAATCCACTGCCCATATTTTAAAAAAAGATTCACTTAATGCTTTAAAACATCTGAGTAACTTACATAACTTTCATGCATATATACAATGTCTAAGAATTTGGCCTAAGAAATTAATCATGGTTGTATACAAAATAGAATTCACAAAATGCTCATCTCAGTGCTATTTTCAAAATTACAATACTGAAAACAAACTAGCTCTTTCCAACATTTTTCTGTGCCTCCATAATGGAGCACACCAATGTCCTGGCAGATGCTCTCAATAGCATTAACAATTTTGAAAATAGAGGCAAATGCCAGGTTCTTATTAGGCTGTGCTCCAAAGTCATAATCCAGTTTCTGTGATGATGAAGCATGGTTATATGGGCAAATTTGAAATCATTTATCATCACAAAGCTGGGAAAATTGTTGTGAACCTCACATGCAGGTTAAACAAGTGTGGAGTTATCAGCCTTAGATTCAATGTAGAACTCAAAGATCTAGAAAAATGGGAGAATAATCTATTCCCATCTTGCCAGTTTGGTTTTATTGTACTGACAACGCCAGCTGGCATTATGGACCATGCAGAAGTAAGACAAAAACACATAGGAGGGAAAATATTGGAGTTCTTAATTTAGGGATGTAACATATACGTGCAAATAAAATGTCTCAATGGACAAAACAAAACAAAACAAAACTAAATGCCCACAACAAGACATTGGAATTAAAAAAATAAAGGTTGCAAATGCACGATAGAATACTATTATATGCATAAAAACATACACACAACTTGCATGTATTCATGACTGGTTCCCTCTAAATGGAAGAATTTTGAGTGTTATCTGTTTTATTTTTTCTCCCAAATAATAACCATTTATTTAGCTCAAAAATATGGAGGTCAACAGTCTGAGCTGTTTTCATGTGGGTGGTTCTAAACATCTGGGTCAGGCTCAGCTGATTTTTGCTATGGTTCATACATGTCTGGGTGGATTCGCTGGTGATTGATTAGTTGTCTGGTGGCTGGTTACCTGTTGACTGAGATGTGTTCTTGTATCCTCCAGTAGACCAGCTCAAATCTGTTTAAAACATGGTAATGTTCCAGGCTCAGCAAATCCATAAATACCAACACACAAATGTTTTTCAAGCTATTGCTTCTGCTTTAAAAAAAATTGTGGTTTAAAAAAAACATAAAATTCACCATTGTAACCATTTTTAGGTGTACAGTTCAGTAATGTAAACTATATTCCAATTGCTGTGCAACAGATCTATAGAACGTTTTCATCTTGCAAAACTAAACCTCTGTACCTACTGAACAATTCCCATTTTCCACTCCTCCCACTCTTTGGTGGCCACCATTTTATTTTGTTTCTATGAGTTTGACTATGTTATATACCTCATAACTGAATTCATACAATATTTGTCTATTTGTTGCTAGATAATTTCATTTAGTATAACGTCCTAAAGTTTCATCTATGTTATAGCACATGACCGGATTCCTTTATTAAGGCTGAATAGTATTCCATTGTATGTATAGGCCACATATTCTTTCTTTCTTTCTTTCTTTCTTTCTTTCTTTCTTTCTTTCTTTCTTTCATAATGTCATTACACTGGAATATGCATATGATACAAAATTCAAAAGATCCAAAGGGTGTACTGAAGAGTGAATGTCTCTCCCCAACTCTGTCTTTATGCCACCTAGCTCCCCCTCCAGAGGCTCCATGTTTCCAGTGTCTTGTATATCTGTAGAGATACTCTATACAAACAAATACATGAAAATCCTTGTACTTGAGCATAACGGTAACATACTGAAGACTCTGCCACATCTCAGTTTTTCTTTTTTCTTTTTTTAATTTATAGTTTACTGTCAAGTTGGTTTCCATATAAAACCCAGAGCTCTTCCCCACAAGTGCCCTCCTCCATGACCATCACCACCTCTCCCCTTTCCCCCTCCCTCTTCAGCCCTCAGTTTGTTTTCAGTATTCAGGAGTCTCTCATGATTTCCCTCCCTCACTCTCCCTAACTCTTTTTCCCCCCTTCCCCTCCCCATGGTCCTCTGTTAAGTTTCTCCTGTTAGACTTATGAGTGAAAACATATGGTATCTGTCCTCCTCTGCCTGACTTATTTCGCTTAGCATGACACCCTCGAGTTCCATCCACGTTGCTACGAAAGGCCAAATTTCATTCTTTCTTATTGCCATGTAGTATTCCATTGTATATATAAACCATATTTTCTTGATCCATTCATCAGTGATGGAAATTTAGGCTCTTTCCATGATTTGGCTATTGTTGAAAGTGCCGCTACGAACATTGGGGTACATGTGCCCCTATACATCAGCACGTCTGTATCCCTTGGGTAAATACCCAGCAATGCTATTGTTGGGTCACAGAAGAGTTCTATTGTTAATTTTTTGAGGCACCTCCACACTGTTTTCCAGAGAGGCTGTACCAGTTTACATTCCCACCAACAGTGTAGGAGGGTGCCTGTTTCTCCACATCCTCGCCAGCATCTATAGTCTTCTGATTTGTTCATTTTAGCCACTCTGACTGGCGTGAGGTGGTATCTCAGTGTGGTTTTGATTTGTATTTCCCTGATGATGAGTGACGCTGAGCATCGTTTCATGTGTCTGTTGGCCATCTGAATGTCCTCTTTAGAGAAGTGTCTCTTCATGTCTTCTGCCCATTTCTTCACTGGATTATTCGTTTTTCGGGTATGGAGTTTGGCGAATTCTTTGTAGATTTTGCATAATAGCCCTTAATCTGATATGTCATTTGCAACTATCTTTTCCCATTCCGTCGGTTGCCTATTAGTTTCCTTTGCAGTGCAGAAGGTTTTTATCTTGAAGAGATCCCAAGAGTTCATTTTTGCTCTTGATTCATTTGCCTTTGGGGATGTGTCGAGCAGGAAATTGCTGCGGTTGAGGTCAAGGAGGCTCCTGCTTTCTCCTCTAGGGTTTTGATGGTTTCCTGTCTCACATTCAGGTCCTTCATCCATTTTAACTTTATTTTTGTGTATGGTGTACGAAAGTGGTCTAGTTTCATTCTTCTGCATGTTGCTGTCCAGTTCTTCCAGCACTACCTGTTAAAGAGGCTGTCTTTATTCCACTGGATACTATTTCCTGGTTTGTCAAAGATTAATTGGCCATACACTTGTGGGTCCAATTCTGGGTTCTCTATTCTATTCCATTGGTCTATGTGTCTGTTTTTGTGCCAATACCATACTGTCTTGATGATCACAGCTTTGTAGTAGAGGCTAAAGTCTGGGATTGTGATGCCTCCCATTTTAGTTTTATTCTTCAACATAACTTTGACTATTCGGGGTCTTTTGTTGTTCGATATGAATTTTAGGATAGTTTGTTCTAGCTTTGAGAAGAATGCTAGTGCAATGTTGATTGGGATTGCATTGAATGTGTAGATTGCTTTGGGTATTAATGATATTTTAACAATGTGTATTCTTCCGATCCATGAGCATGGAATGTTTTTCCATTTCTTTGTGTCTTCTTCAATTTCTTTCATACGTTTTCTATAGTTTCCATCGTACAGGTCTTTTACGTCTTTGGTTAGGTTTATTCCTAGGCATTTTATGTTTTTTTTTGTGGAATTGTGAATGGGATCACTTTCTTGATTTCTCTTTCTGTTGCTTCATTCTTGGTGTATAAAAATGCAACCAATTTCTGTACATTGATTTTGTACCCAGAAACTTTTCTGAATTCCTGGATCAGTTCTAATAGGCTTCTGATGGAGTCTGTCAGGTTTTCGATGTAGATTATCATGTCATCTGCGAAAAGTGATAGTTTGACATCACCTTTGCCAATTCTGATGCCTTTTATTTCCTTTTGTTGTCTGATTGCTGATGCTAGGACTTCCAGCACTATGTGAAACAACAGTGGTGAGAGTGAACATCCTTGTCATGTTCCTGATCTAAGGGGGAAAGCTCTCAGTTTTTCCCCATTGAGGATCATATTAGCTGCGGGTTTTTCATAAATGGCTTTTATAATGTTTAAGTAAGTTCCTTCTATCCTGACTTTCTCGAGGGTTTTTATTAAGAAAGGATGCTGTCTTTGGTCAAATGCTTTTTCTGCATCTATCGACAGGATCATATGGTTCTTATCTTTTATTTTATTACGTGATGTATCCCATTGATGGATATGCGAATATTGAACCAGCCCTGTAACCCAGGAATGAATCCCAGTTGATCATGGTGACTAATTCTTTTTATATGCTGTTGAATTCGATTTGCTAGTATCTCGTTGAGTATTTTTGCATCTGTATTCATGAAGGATATTGGCCTGTAATTCTCTTTTTTGGCTGGGTCTCTGTCTGGTTTGGGAAACAAACTGATGCTGGCTTCAGAGAATGAGTCTGTAAGTCTTCCTACTATTTCTATTTTTTGGAATAGCTTGAGAAGAATGGATATAACTCTGATTTCAATGTCTGGTAGAATTCCCCAGAGAAGACATCTGGCTCAGGGCTCGAATTCATTGGGAGATTCTTGATCACTGATCTGATTTCTTCACTGGTTATGGGTCTGTTCAGATTTTCTATCTCCTCTCGTTTGAATTTTGGTAGAGCATGTGTGTTTAGGAATTTTTCCATTTCTTCTGTTGTCCAGTTTGTTGGCATATAATTTTTCATAGAATTCCCTGAGGATTGATTGTATTTCTGAGAGATTTGTTGTAATAGATCCATTTTCATTCATGATTTTGTCTATTTGGGTGTTCTCTCTTATCTTTCTGAGGAGCCTGGCTAGGGTTTCTCAATTTTTTTTATTTTTTCAAAAAACCAACTCTTGGTTTCATTGATCTCTTCAACCGTTTTTTTTTTTTTTTTGCATTCTATATTGTTTATTTCTGCCCTGATCGTTATTATTTCTCTTCTTCTCCTCGGTTGGTGTGCTCTTGCTGCTCCCCTTCTAGTTTCTTTAGGTGCTATGTTAGGTTTGGAATATGTGATTTTTCTAGTTTCTTGATATAGGCCTGGATTGCAATATACTTTCCTCTTAGGACTGCCTTTGCTGAATCCCAGAGAGTTTGGACTGTTGTGTTTTGGTTTTCATTTGTTTCCATAAATTTTTCAATTTCTTCTCTAATTGCGTCATTGGCCCAATAATTCTTTAGGAGGGTGGTTTTTAACCTCCACATTTGTGGAGGTTTTCTAGAATTTTCCTGTGATTGATTTCAAGTTTTATAACATTGTGATCTGAAAGTGTGCATGGTATGATCTCAATGCCTTTATATTTATGGAGGGCTGCTTTTTGCTCCAGTATGTGATCTATCTTGGAAAATGTGTCATGAGCACTCGAGAAAAAATTGAATTCTCTAGCCTCATGATGTAGAGTTCTAAATATATCTGCCAAAATCATCTTTTCCAATGTGGCGTTCAGGTACATTGTTTCTTTAGTGATTTTCTGTCTACTTGATCTATCCATTGCTGTAAGTGGAGTGTTAATATCCCCTGCAATTAGCACATTCTTGTAAATTATATTGTTTCTATATGTGATTAATTACTCTATGTATTTGGGTGCTCCCGAATTCAGCACATAGGTGATTATAATTATTAGCTCTTCCTGATGGAGAGACCCTGTAATTATTATATAATGTCCTTCTTCATCTCTTGTTACTGCCTTTAATTTAAAGTCCAGTTTGTCCAATACAAGTACGGCTACTCTTGCTTTCTTTTGACTACCAGTCGCATGATAGATATTTCTCCATCCCCTTACTTTCAATCTGAAGGTGCCTTCAGGTAGAAAATGAATCTCTTCATTTGCTGTAGAGATCAAATAGATGCATTTGGTTTTTTTATGCATTCTGCTACCCTTTGTCATTTGATTGGAGCATTTAGTCCGTTTACATTCAGTGTTATATTGAAAAATATGGGTTTAGATTCACTGTGTTCTCTGTAGGATTCATGCTTGTAGTGGTTTCTCTGGTACCTTGTATTCCTTGCAACATTTTCCTCATAGCGTCCCTCTTAGGATTTCTTGTAGGGCTGGGTTGGTGGTGATGAATTCTCTCAATTTTTGTTTATTTGAAAACCTTCATCTCTCCTTCTATTTTGAATGACAGGCTTGCTGGATAAAGGATTCGTGGCTGCATATTTTTTCTGTTCTTCACATTGAAGATTTCTGCCATTCCTTTCTGGCCTGCCAAGTTTCAGTAGATAGGTCTGTAACCAATCTGATAGGTTTCCCTTTGTATGTTAGGGTCCTTTTTTCCCTTGCTGTTTTCAGAACTCTCTCATTATCCTTATATTTTTCCAGGTTCACTATGATATGTCATGCTAAAGGTCGATTCAAGTTACGTCTGAGGGGAGTTCTCTGTGCCTCTTGGATTTCAATTTCTATTTCCGATCCCAGATGGGGACGTTCTCGACTATAATTTGATCAAGCACCCCTTCAGGACCTTTTTCTCTTTCTTCTTCTTCAGGAATTCCTATGATACAGATATTGTTCTGTTTTACTGTATCACTTAGGTCTCGAATTCTCCTTTTGTGCTCCTGGATAAATTTCATTCTCTTTTAGTCGGCTTCCTCTTTTGCTATAACTGCATCTTCTAATTCACCTACTCTCCTCTCTGCCTCTTCAATCTGTGCAGTGGCCACCTCCATTGTATTATACACCTCATTTGTAGCCTCTTTTAACTCGTCACAACTATTTTGAAGGTCTCCAGTCTTTGTATCAATAGCTTCTTTGATGACTTCCCTGCTTTATAAATGCCCAGCGATTAATTTTATGACAATCGTTCTAAATTCTTGTTTAGTTATGTTGCTTATATCTTTTTGAGCAGTTCTGTGGCTGTGACTTATTCCTGGAATTCCTTTAGAGGAGAGTTCTTCCCTTTCGTCATTTTGGCTAGCTTTCTGTCTCTTGCCAGTTTTAAAAGCTCGTTGTGTACTCTGCACCGGTGAGTATTGCTATATTAAAGAAGGCTCATTGACTGTCCAGGGCCTGTCCGTTCATAAAGTGTTCTCCTAACAGTGTCTCGCGGTTTCTCTTGTGCCTTTGTTTATTTTATTTCCCTACTCAGTGATATTTGGGACTCTCCACTATGTGTATTTTGGCTTGTTTCTTGATGTAGCCCTGAAAAGGAAAACAGACAGACAAACACACAGGGAAGAAAAGCATGCAAACATACAGATAAATCAAACAAACACGCCAACCAAAAGGAGAAAGAAAGAAAAGAAAGAAAAGAAAATAAGAAAAAAAAAGAAAAGAAAAGGAGGGGGGACAAAAACAGCAAAAGACAAGGGACAGTCTAAAATTGTAAAACCAGTGGAGGGGAGACATAAGAATGAGATAAGTGAAAATATATCTGAATGGCAAGATTTGATCTAAAAGCTAAACCAGTCTAAAAGAGTAAAACCAGAAATCCCACCTACAAATAAAGAGTAGGGTTGAGGCAGTGTTGCTGGAAGAGCATGTACAAAGAGAGACGTGACAGGGGGGTGGAGGAAGTGAAATTGAATGTTTACCAGGCAGAGAGACTAAAAGGCTTAATTCAGTGAGAGAAAGAGGAGAATATGGTAGGAGGTGAGGAGAAAAAAAAAAAAAGAAGATAATGTTACCCAAAGAAGCTATATAGTTTCATTATTCCAGAGAGAGAGAGAAAGGAAGGCAGCATCAAGAGAATGGATTAAGTATGACTGTTTAGGCGAACCAATGTCCCGAGTGCCCAGTCCAGCAGAGGGGAGAGATAAGAATGAGATAAGGGAAGATTTTTTGGGGCAAGATGGTGGAGAAGCAGGGAGCTCTGTAAACCGCGCCCGCCCGCATGGATTGAACTGAGAAGAAATGAAGTGATAAAACTCGGATTTGCAAGTGGGGGAAAGAAGAAACAGACGCCAGAAAGAAGACAACCTCAAAGATGCCTGAGTGAGTGACTGTGATCTGGGAAATTAGGGGACGGGCGGGTCCCGGTGGTTCAGGGGGAAGGAGCCCGAGCCCAACAAAGAGAGAGTGTGCTGTGCCCCGGAGAGACCAGGGGAAGAGAAAGAGAGACGGAAAACGCACCTAGAACCATCTCTAAGGGAGGAAAAACTCGCCCGTCTCCCCATATATAACGGCTGGGCGCAGGGAGAGAAATACATCCCATCTGGCTGGCGAATTCTTCCTTGGGCGCAGCGGTGGTGGCATCCATTCCAAGCAGCACCGCG
Source organism: Cryptoprocta ferox (assembly GCA_028646485.1). Lineage (NCBI taxonomy): Eukaryota > Metazoa > Chordata > Mammalia > Carnivora > Eupleridae > Cryptoprocta > Cryptoprocta ferox. Next base: position 43,138,763 of record CM053579.1, on the reverse strand, counting down.
AAAGGCGGCGGCACAGATAAAGGTGGCTGCGGTGCGAAAAGCGGTCGCAGCAGCACCGAGAAAGGCGCCTTGAAATGTGGCAGCGGCGGCGGCGGTGTCTCCGTGAAAAGGGCAGCTTAAGCCGGGCCGGGAGGCCGGCCGCCAGCGGGAACACATCTCATCCCAGGTGATGGTGTTGAATTACATGGACTAGGAGTTGGAAGTGAGGTGGAGCTTGGTGAATACAGTTTGGCTCGCCCGCGGCACAGGGAGATCAGACTCAGAAGGGCGGCTTGCAACGCTTGGTTCCGGCAAAGCTTAGAAGCGGTGCCATACTTCTCCCCGCAACCACCAAGGCGGGGCCTCGGAGAGAGCACCCCCCTGAGACTTGACCTGATGCCAAACCACGCCCATCCGCACAGGGGATTTGTCTTTTATTTTTTTTCCCTTTTCTCTCTGCTTCTCCTTTTCTGCTGCCATCCAGATATATTTCCCTTAGCATATTCTTATCTCTCCTCTTTACTGGTTATATGCTTTTAGACTGCACACAGACTTTTGCTGTCTCTGTCCCCACCTTGTTTTTCTTTTTCTTTTTGTTTTCGTTTTTATTTCACTCTTTTCTTCTCTTCTTTCTTTCCCTTCCTTTTCTTTACTTTTCGTTACATCCTTTCCCCTTTTGGCTTGCTTGTTTGTTTGATTTGTCTGTGCGTTTGCATGCTTTTCTTCCTGTATGCAAGTTTGTTTCCTTTTCAGGGATACCTCAAGAAACAAGCCAAAGTATACGTGATGGAGAGTTCCAAATATCACTGACCATGGAAATAAAATAATCAAAGGCACAACAAGAGACACCGAGAGACACCATTAAAAGAACACTTTCTGAAACGACAGGCCCTGGACAGTCAATGAACCTCCTTTCATAGAGCAATACTAACAGGTACACAGTACATAATGAGCTTTTAAAACTGACAAGAGACAGAAAGCTAGCCAAAATGATGAAATGAAAGAACTGTACTCTAAAAAAACTCCTGGAAGAAGTCACAGCCACAGAAATGCTCAAAACAGGCTTAAACAACATAACTGAACAAGAATTTAAAATAATTGTCATAAAAATAATTGCTGGACGTGAAAAAACATCAAAGAAGCTATTGATACACAGACTAGGGACCTTCAAAATAGCTATGATGAGTAAAAAAAGGCTATAAATGAGGTACATAACAAAATGGAGGCAGCCACTGCACGGAATGAAGAGGCAGAGAGGAGAATAAGTGAATTAGAAGACACAGTTATAATAAAAGAGGAAGCCGAGAAAAAGAGAAAGAAATTGATACAGGATCACGAAAAGAGATTTCGAGAACTGAGTGATACAATTAAACGGAACAATATCCGTATCATAGGAATTCCCGAAGATGAAGAAAGAGAAAAAAGTCCTGAAGGGGTACTCGATCAAATTATAGCTGAAAACTTCCCTAATATGGGGAAAGATATGGACACTGAAATCCAAGAGGCCCAAAGAACCCCCTTAAGATGTAACTTGAATCGACCTTCAGCATGACATATCATAGTGATACTGGCAAAATAGAAAGACAAAGAATTCTGAAAGCAGCTAGGGAAAAAAGGGCCCTAACATACAAAGGGAAACCTATCAGAGTGGTTACAGACCTTTCTAATGAAACGTGGCAGGCAAGAAAGGAATGGCAGGAAATCTTCAATATGATGAACAGGAGAAATATGCAGCCAAGAATCCTTTATCCAGCAAGCCTGTCATTCAAACTAGAAGGAGAGATAAAGGTGTTCCCAAATAAACAAAAATTGAGAGAATTTGTCACCACCAACCCAGCCCTACAAGAAATCCTAAGAGGGACTCTATGAGGAAAATGTTGC
>CM053579.1:43091846-43136403 GCA_028646485.1 Cryptoprocta ferox | reverse complement strand
CTGGACACATCCCCAAAGGCAAGGGAATCAAGAACCAAAATAAACTATTGGGACCTCATCAAGATAAAAAGCTTCTGCACTGCAAAGGAAACAATAGAAAAAACTAATAGGCAACCGACAGAGTGGGAAAAGATAGTTGCAAATGTGAGTATATCTTCAAAATCATTAAAGCGTTGTGATCCTAGGAATTTCTTACATGTACACAATCTGTCATGACATGTGGAGAGTTTGAGTAACAGGAAATTTGGATAGTGGCCACACTCACTAATCAGAGGATAGACTTTGCATGTGCTTAGTTTGGAAGATACTATTGATTCCACAGTGACATTTTCAGTTACACTCACACACAGTTCATAATGTAGTGTCAATGCATAAAAAGGTTCACTGAAGTTTAAGCACTGTATAATGACTAAAGACCAATGACAAGAACTTCATTGGCTAAGCTTGTTGCAACTAACAACCAGTTGGACTGTCTGTCCCCTTTAAAGTTGTTCAGTTTTGTTACCTTGTTACATAAATTCAGCAAATATTATCACTAATAGTACTGACACATATAATAGTATTTTCCAGGCCTATGCTAAGTAAGCCCTTACTCTTTGAAGTAGGGACTACATTCCCTGTTTCACAAGTGAGGACACTGACTTACAGAAAGCTTAAGGTAAAAGTGGAGAAACAGGAGTCTGAACTACATTGTCCTGTACTCTTAACTAAATTAAAATACTGCCTCTCCAGTGAGCCTATTTGCTAAGCCAAGGGAGTAAGTCCTGGGACTTTAATAATAATGCAACCAGCTGGATTACATGGTCTACTTTACCAAAAGCCATTGACATTAAATGTACTATAAAATATTTTATTGTTTTTAGTTGTTTTAAATATACCCGATTACTCCAGTTTGTGAGTGGATTGATCAGATCTATGAAAACAAAGAAAAACTTTCAGTGACATTCTAATAATTTAAGATCATTGGCTATGACTTGATATAGTTGGACTAGAATCAAAGTCTGAATATCTGACCAGTAGCTTCATTAAGCTGGTTCAGAGCTTACAAATATTTCAGGTAGTTTTAAATTATCCTGAATTTTTTCTTTTTGCATGTGGGCAGGGCTGGTTGGTCCATTTGCTGAAATAGTCACTAATGTATAAATGGGCTAGTTTCAGCCTGTGGATAGCTCAATATAATTCCACACATACAGGGAAAGCTCATGTACAAGTTAAATAAGAGTATGGTTAATCTCAACTTGCCAAAGGTCTAAATTATATATTTATAAAAAGTAGGTGTAGTTATATTTCCAATAATACATAGTAAATAATTGGGAAGAAAATGTTTCCAAATGAAGTTCTAAGAGTTAAATGACTACATATGACTTATTTATAAGAAGAAGTACTCATCTGCATGCAAATAATTAATGTGTCAAGGCCCTTAAAAAGAGATTGATCCCTCCTAGGTTAAGCATGCCTCTTTGCAATCCTGTTTGCACCATTACTTTGCTTACCTAACCATTCATTCAGGCATAGTGCAATTGTAATTTGAACAGGAACCAGAACTAAGCAGAAATTAATCACCAATACCGAATTACTGGGGCCCAAAATAATGAGACTCCACTGTCCAGCTATATCTTGGTTACCCACATCAATGAATATGACACTGATAACTTTTAAATCATTTCTGTTTTGCCTTGTATATTATTTTGGGGAAAGTGATATCATCAATTATATTTTGCTTAGGCTCCTGTCCTGTTAAATTTGCACTTCCTCAGCATGCATAAATGGGCCAAGAGAGAGACAAGAAACATATAAGAGAGTTATGTGAAGCCTGTCTGGGGTGATCATAAGCACGGGTAATTCACAGGTTGAAAATCATTTCTAATTAACAAATTCTTCATTTCTGAAGACGTATCCAACAAACTTCTCCAAACAAATGAAAATTCTGAGTTCCTAATAAAAGATTACTGAGAAAAGGATAATGGAACTCAGTGACCCCCCCCCCCATCCCCACAAGAACTGGGTATAGGACCCTGACCACAAGGTTTAGGGACACCTTGAAGCTTCAGGTTTCAATGAAACGTCTCATGGACCACCAAGATATCTGGAATGGTACGAAGGATGGGTATAGATGAGTATGATAGGTATAGATAGGTAGGTACTTTCTGGATTATCCACAATGATAGAAAAGTTATCTCCATTTTAAAATATTAATGATTTAATAGGTGTATTTTAATTAGAGTTGCAAATGCATTGCAAAAAAAATCATATTTTTAGTTTACCAGGGTAAAAATGAGACAGAGCTGTGCCATATAAATGAACAGGTGATAATAAATGCTTTGAAACAATTTGGGGGAGAAACACTGATGTTACATATGCCCTGTCCCCTTCTCTTGGATCTTTCTGGATGTTTTTCCATTTTGCTTTGGTTGCCAGAAACTTTTTAGATAGGTTGAGATAAAGGGAAATGGAGAATTGTTGATACATGAGAGAGGGAAAAATTTTTATTTTTCATTATTATTTTTTTAAAATTTTATTTAAATCCAAGTTAGTTAACATATAGTGTAATAATGGTTTCAGGAGTAGAATTTAGTGATTCATCACTTACATATAATACCCAGTGTTCATCCCAACAAGTGCCCTCCCTAATGCCCAAAACCCATTTATCATACCCCCCACCCAACAACCCTCCTGCAACACTCAGTCTGTTCTTTGTATTTAAGAGTCTTTTATGGAAGAGAGGCAAGATGGTGGAGAAGTAGGGAGCTCTATACTTTTTGCACGCCCACATATATTAATATAAGAAGGACTGAAGCCACAATACTCTGATATGCAAGAGTCAGGGAGGAAAAGAGACAGAGTCCACTAAGAAGACAGCCTCATAGGTGCATGAGTGCGAATGGGGGAAGATAAAAATGGGCCAGGACCAGGACGCTCGGAGGGGAGGGAGCCCCCTCCGTGCAGAGGTGCAGAGCCACGCAGAGCCGCAGAGAGACTAAGGGAAGAGAAAGAGAGGCTGAAAACGCTCATAGAGCTGTCTCTAGAGAAAAGAAAAGCCTCAGCTTGGGACGGAGAGGGATCCTGTCATCCCATCTATAACCACAGGGAGCAGGGAGAGAGATCCTTTTTCTCTAGCTTGGGTGTTTTCCTTGGGCTCGGTGCCCCGATCCTAGGCGGCACCAGGAGAAACTGCTCCCCTACTCCCCCTACTAGATCCCCGGCTAGGAAGCCGCCTGCCTGCAGGAGTACATCTAGGGTGGTATCATTAAAGGGCATGGACTATGATCTGGAAATAAGGCATGGCTTGGAAAATACAACTTGGCCCACCCGAGGCACAGGGAGATCAGACCAAAACCAGTGGGTTGCAATGCTTGGTTCAAGAAGACACTGGGGCACCTCCATTCTTCTCCCCACAAACCACCAAGGCGGGGCCTTAGGGAGTGGCCCTCAGGACCCACAGTGGAGGAGAGACCTGCCTACACAAAACCATGCCCATCTGCACTGGAGAGCTGCCTTTTTTTTCCGGAGCCTGGAAAAGACCAACAATGATGCATTGCCATGATTAGATCAATACTTGCTATTCACATATATGTTCCCTTATCTCATTCTTATCTCTCCTCTCCGCTGGATTGGGCACACAGGATATTGGTTTGCCTAAACAGTCATACTCAATCCATTCTCTTGATGCGACCTTTCTTTTCTTTCTCTCTGGAATAATCAGACTATATAGTTTCTTTGGGTAACATTACCTTCGTTTTTTTTATCCTCACCTCCTACCATATTCTCCTCTTTCTCTTTCTGAATTAAGCCTTTTAGATTCTCTGCCTGGTCAACATTCAAATTCACTTCCTCCACACCCCTGTCACTTCTCTCTTTGTAGATGCTCTTCGAATAGCACTGCCTCCACCCTACTCTTTATTTGTAGGTGGGATTTCCGGTTTTATGCCTTTAGACTATCCTTTATCTTTTGTTGTTTTTATCCCACCCTTTTGTTCTTTTATTTTCTTTCCCCTTATGGTTTGCTTGTTTGATTGACTTGTCTGTGCGTTTGTGTGCTTTTGTTCCCTGTGTGTTGGTCTGTCTTTTTTCCCTTTCAGGGCTACCTCAAGAAACAAGTCAAAGTACACATGATGGAGACACCCAAATATCACTGAGTAGGGAAATAAAATAACCAGAGGCACAACAAGAGAAACCAAGAGACACCATTTAGAGAACACTTTCTGAAAGGACAGGCCCTGGAGAGTCAATGAGCCTCCCTTAATTTAGCAATACTCACAGATGCAGAGTGCATAACAAGCTTTTAAAACTAGCAAGAGACAGAAAGCTAGCAAAAATGACGAAATGGAAGAACTCTCCTCTAAAGAAACTCCAGGAAGAAATCGCAGCTACAGAACTGCACAAAACAGATATAAGCAACATAATGGAGCAAGAATTTAGAATAATAGTCATAAAATTAATCGCTGGTCTTGAAAAAAGCATGGAAGTCATCAGAAAAGCTATTGATACAAAGACTAGGGACCTTAAGAATAGCTGTGACGAGTTAAAAAAGGCTATAAATGAGGTGCAAAACAAAATGGAGGCGGCCACTGCACGAATTGAAGAGGCAGAGAGAATAGGTGAATTAGAAGACACAATTATAGAAAAAGAGGAAGCCGAGAAAAAGAGAGATAAATTGACTCAAGTGCACGAAAGGAGAATTCAAAAACTGAGTGATACAATCAACTGGAATAATATCCGTATCATAGGAATTCCTGAAGAAGAAGAAAGAGAAAAATGTCCTGAAGAGGTGCTTGATCAAATTATAGCCGAGAACTTCTCCAATCTAGGAAAGGAAATAGACAATGAAATCCAAGAGGCACAGAGAACTCCTCTCAGACGTAACTTGAATCGACCATCTTCATGAGATATCATAGTGAACCTGGAAAAATATAAGGATAAAGAGAGAATTCTGAAAACAGCAAGGGAAAAAAGGGCCCTAACATACAAAGGGAAACCTATCAGAGTGGTCACAGACCTGTCTACTGAAACTTGGCAGGCCAGAAAGGAATAGCAGGAAATCTTCAATGTGAAGAACAGAAAAAATATGCAGCCAAGAATCCTTTATCCAGCAAGCCTGTCATTCAAAATAGAAGGAGAGATGAAGGTTTTCAAATAAACAAAAATTGAGAGAATTCATCCCCACCAAACCGGCCCTACAAGAAATCTTAAGAGGGATGCTATGAGGAACATGTTGCAAGGAATACAAGGTACCAGAGACACCACTACAAGCATGAATCCTACAGAGAACACAATGAATCTAAACCCATATTTTTCAATAATAACACTGAATATAAATGGACTAAACGCTCCAATCAAACGACAAAGGGTAGCAGAATGCATAAAAAAACCAAATCCATCTACTTGCTCTCTACAGCAAATGAAGAGACTCATTCGACCTGAAGGCACCTTCAGATTGAAAGTAAGGGGATGGAGAAATATCTATCATGCGACTGGTAGTCAAAAGAAAGCCAGAGTAGCCATACTTATATCAGACAAAATGGACTTTAAAGTAAAGGCAGTAACAAGAGATGAAGAAAGACATTATATAATAATTACAGGGTCTCTCCATCAGGAAGAGCTAACAATTAAAAACGTCTATTCATCGAATTCGGGAGCACCCGAATACATAAAACAATTAATCACTAACAGAAACAATCTTATCAACAAGATTGATAAGAATGTGCTAATTGCAGGGGATTTTAACACATAGCAATGGATAGATCAACTAGACAGAAAATCACTAAAGAAACAATGGACCTGAAGAACCCATTGGAACAGATGGATGTGAAAGATATATTTAAAACTCTACATCCTGAGGCTAGGGAGTTCACTTTCTTCTCGAGTGCGCATGGCACATTATCCAAGATAATCACATAGTGGGTCATAAAGCAGCGCTCCATAAATATAAATGAATTGAGATCATACCATGCACACTTTCAGATCACAATGCTATGAAACCAATCACAGGAAAAAGTCTGGAAAACCTCCAAAAATGGGGAGGTTAAAGAACACCATACTAAAGAGCGATTGGACCAATCAGGCAATTAGAGAAGACATTAAAAAATATATGGAAACAAATGAAAACGAAAATACAACAATCCAAACTCTCTGGGACTCAGTAAAGGCAGTCCTAAGAGGAAAGTGTATTGCAATCCAGGCCTATTTCAAGAAAGTTGAAAAATCCCAAATTCAAAATCTAACAGACACCTAAAGGAACTAGAAGGAGAGCAGCAAGAGCACCCCCAACCGAGCAGAAGAGAAATAATAAAGATCAGGGCAGAAATAAATAGTAAGGAATAAAAAAAAAAAAAACAGTTGAATAGATCAATGAAACTGAGAGTTTTCTTTTTTTTTTAATAAACAAAACTGATAAACCTCTAGCCAGGCTTCTCAGAAAGAAAAGAGAGAGCACCCAAATAGACAAAATCACGATTGAAAATGGATCTGTTACAACCAATCCCTCAGAAATACAAGCATTTATCAGGGAATACTATGAAAATTTATATGCCAGCAAACTGGATAACCTAGAAGAAATGGACAAATTCCTAAACACACATGCACTACCAAAATTCAAACGGGAAGAGATAGGAAATCTGAACAGACCCATAACCAGTGAAGAAATCAAATCAGTTATCAAAAATCTCCCAACGTCTAAGAGCCCTGGGCCAGATGGCTTCTCTGGGGAATTCTACCAGACATTTAAAGCAGAGTTAATACCCATTCTTCTCAAGCTATTCCAAAAAATAGAAATAGAAAGAAAACTTCTGGACTCATTGTATGAAGCCAGTATCACCTGCATTCCAAAACCAGACAGAGACCCAACAAAAAAAGAGAACTACAGGCCAATATCCTTCATGAATACAAATGCAAAAATACTCAACAAGATACTAGCAATGCAAATTCAGCAGCATATAAAAAGAATTATCCACCAGGATCAAGTGGGATTCATTCCTGGGTTATAGGGCTGGTTCAATAGTCACAAATGAGTCAATGGGATACATCACATTAACAAAAAAAAAAGATAAAAATCACATGATCCTGTCGATAGATGCAGAAAAAGCATTTGACAAAAGACAGCATCCTTTCTTAATAAAAACCCTCGAGAATGTTGGGATAGAAGGACCTTACTTAAACATCATAAAAACCATTTATGAAAAGCCCATAGCTAAGATCACCCTCAATGGGGAAAAACTGAGAGCTTTCCCCCTGAGATCAGGAACACGACAAGGATGCCCACTCTCACCACTTGTTTCACATAGTGCTGGAGGTCCTAGCATCAGCAATCAGACAATTAAAGGAAATAAAAGGCATCACAATTGGCAAAGATGAAGTCAAACTTCACTTTTCGCAAATGACATGATACTCTACTTGGAAAACCCGACCGACTCCACCAGAAGACTACTGGATCTGATCCATGAGTTCAGCAAAGTCTCAGGGTTTAAAATCAACGTACAGAAATCGGTTGCATTTTTATACACCAATAATGAAGCAACAGAAAGAGAAATCAAGAAACTAATCCCATTCACGATTGCATTAAAAACCATAAAATACCTAGGAATAAAGCTAACCAAAGATGTAAAAGATCTGTACGAAAATTTATGAAAGAAATTGAAGAAGACACAAAGAAATGGAAAAACATTCCATGCTCATGGATCAGAAGAATAAACATTGTTAAAATGCCATTTTTACCCAAAGCAATCTCCACATTCGATGCATTCCCAATCAAAATTACACTAGCATTCTTCTCAAAGCTAGAAGAAACAATCCTAACATTTGTATGGAAACACAAAAGACCCCAAAGAGCCAAAGTAGTATTGAAGAAGAAAACCAAAAGGGGAGGCATCACAATCCCAGACTTTAGCCTCTACTACAAAGCTGTCATCATCAAGGCAGTATGGTACTGGCACAAAAACAGACACATAGACCAATGGAATAGAATAGAGAACCCAGAATTGGACCCACAAATGGATGGCCAATTAATCTTTGATAAACCAGGAAAGAGTATCCAATGGGAAAAAGACAGCCTTTTTAACAGATGGTGCTGGGAGAACTGGACAGCAACATGCAAAGAATGAAACTAGACCACTCTCTTACACCATACACAAAAATAAACTCAAAATGGATGAAGGTCCTGAATGTGACACAGAAAACCATCAAAACCCTAGAGGAGAAAGCAGGAAACAACTTCCTTGACCCAACTCCAGCAATTTCCTACACAACACATCCCCAAAGGCATGGGATCAAGAGCAAAGATGAACTATTGGGATCTCATCAAGATAAAAAGCTTCTGCACTGCAAAGGAAACAATCAAGAAAACTAATAGGTAACCGATGGAATGGGAAAAGATAGCTGCAAATGACATATTGCATAAAGGGCTAATATTCAAAATCTATACGGAACTCACCAAACTCCACACCCGACAACCAAATAATCCAGTGAAGAAATGGGCAGAAGACATGAAGAGACACTTCTCCAAAGAGGACATCCAGATGGCCAACAAACACATGAAACGATGCTCAGCATCACTCATCATCAGGGAAATACAAATCAAAACCACACTGAGATATCACCTCACGCTGGTCAGAGTGGCTAAAATGAACAAAACAGGAAACTATAGTTGCTGGGAGGATATGGAGAAAGGGGCACCCTCCTACACTACTGGTGGGAATGTAAACTGGTACAGCCACTCTGGAAAACAATGTGGAGGCTCCTCAAAAAATTATCGATAGAACTTCCCTATGACCCAGCAATAGCACTGCTAAGGATTTACCCAAGGGATACAGGAGTGCTGATGCATATGGGCACATGTACCTCAATGTTCATAGCAGCACTTTCAACAATAGCCAAATCATGGAAAGAGCCTAAATGTCCATCAACTGATGAGTGTATCAAGAAGATGTGGTTTATATATACAATGGAATACTACATGGCAATGAGAAAGAATGAAATCTGGCCATTCATGGCAATGTGGATGGAACTTGAGGGTGTCATGCTAAGTGAAGTAAGTCAGGCAGAGAAGGACAGATACCATATGTTTTCACTCATAGGTCTAACAGAAGAAACTTAACAGAGGACCATGGGAAGAGGAAGGGGGGGAAAGAGTTAGGGAGAGGGAGGGAGTCAAATCATGAGAGACTCTTGAATACTGAAAACAAACTGAGGGCTGAAAGGGGAGGGGGAAAAGGGAAGGTGGGTGATGGGCATTGAGGAGGGCAATTTTGCACATGAGCACTGAGTGTTTTATGGAAACCAACTTGACAATAAAGTATATAAAGAAAAGAGTCTCTTATGGATTGACTCCCTCTCTGTTTTAATCTTATTTTTCCTTCCCTTCCCCTATGTTCATCTGTTATGTTTCTTAAATTCCACATATGAGTGAAATCATATGATATTTCACTTTCTCGACTGACTTATTTCGCTCAGCATAATACATTCTAGTTTCATCCATGTTGTTGCAAATGGCAAGATTTCTTTTTGATCACCGAGTAATAATCCATCATTTATATATATCCTGCTTCCTTACCCATTTGTCAGTCAATGGACATTTGGCCTCTTTTATGGGACATTTCTATAATTTGGCTATTGTTTGATAATGCTGCTATAAACATCGGGGTCCGTGTGCCCCTTCGAATTAACATTTTTGTATCCTTTATATAAATACCTGGTAATGGAATTGCTGGGTCGTAAGTTAGCTCTATTTTTAATTTTTGAGCAATGTTCATACTGTTTTCCAGAGAGGCTTCACCAGTTTGCAATCCCACCAAAAGTGCAAGAGGGTTCCCTTTTCTCTGCATCCTCTCCAATACCAGTTGTTTCTTGTGTTATTAATTTTAGCCATTCTGACAGGTATGAGGTGGTATCTCATTGTGGTTTTGATTTGTATTACCTTGTTGATGAGGGATGTTATTAAGCATCTTTTCATGTGTCTGTTAGCCATCTGGATATCTTCTTTGAAAATTGTCTATTCATTCCTTTTGCTGATTTCTTAACTGGAATATTTGCTTATTGGTTGTTGAGTTTGATAGGTTCTTTATAGATTTTGGATACTAACCTTTTACCAGATATGTCATTTGCAGATATCTTCTCCTATTCTGTCAATTGTCAGTTTTGTTGATTGTTTCCTTTCCTGTGGAAAAGCTTGTTATCTTGATAAAGTCCCAATAGTTCATTTCTGGTTTTGTACCCCCTTACCTCCAGAGACAAGTCTAGTAAAAAGTTTCATTTGCTGAGGTCAAAGAGCTTGTTGCCTGTTTTCTCCTCTGGGATTTTGATGGCTTCCTGTCTCACATTTATTTTTGTTTATGGTGTAAGAAAGTGGTCTAGGTCTTTCTGCATGTCACTGTCCAGTTTTCCCAATACGATTTGCTGAAGAGACTGTCTTTTTTCCATTGAATATTCTTTCCTGCTTTGTCGAAGATTACTTGAGCTTACATTTGTTGGTCCATTTCTGCGTTCTGTATTCTGTTCCATTGATCTATATGTCTGTCTTTGTGCAAATGCAATTATTGTATTGATGATTACAGCTTTGTAATACAGCTTGAAGTCCAGAATTGTGATGCCTCCAGTTTTGGTCTTCTTTTTCAAAGTTACTTTGGCTACTTGGGGTCTTTTGTGGCTCGATGCAAATTATAGAATTGTTTCTTCTAGCTCTGTCAAGAATGCTGGTGTTATTTTGATAGAGACTGCATTGAATATGTAGATTGCTTTGGGTAGTATTGACATTTTGATATTTATCCTTGTGATCCATGAGCATAGAATATTTTTCCATTTCTTTATGTCTTCTTGAATTTCTTTCATAAGCACTCTATAGTTTTTAGCCTACAGATCTTTTACCTCTTTGGTTAGGTTTATTCCTAGGTATTTTATATTTTTCCTGCAATCGTAAATGGGATTTATTCTTCGATTTCTATTTCTGCTGCTTCATTTTTGGTATTTAGAAATTTAACCAATTTCTGTGCATTGATTATATATCCTGCGACTTTGCTGAATTCACATATCAGTTCTAGCAGTTTTTTGCTGAAATCTTTTGGGTTTTCCGTGTAAAATATCATGTCATCTGTAAAAAGCAAAGTTTGACTTCTTCCTTGGCTATTTGGATGCTTTTATTCCTTTTTGTTGTATGATTGCTGAGGCAAGGACTTCCAACATGGTTCAATAACAGTTGTGAGAATGGATGATCCTGTCACATTCGTGACATTAAGGGGAAAGTTCTCAATTTTTCCCCTTGGAGGATGGTATTAGCTGTGGGTCTTTCATATATGGACTTTATGATCTTTAGGTATGTTCCTTCTATCCCTACTTTTTTGAGGGTTTTATCAATAAAGGATGATGTATTTTGTCAAGTGTTTTTTCTGCATCTATTGAGAGGATCATGTGGTTCTTATCCTTCCTTTCTTTTATTTATCTGATGTGTCACATTGATTGGTTTGTGGATATTGAACAATCTCTGCAGCCCAGGAATAAATCCCACTTGATTGTGTTGAATACTTCTTTTAATGTATTGTTGGATTTGGTTTGCTAGTATCTTGTTGAGAATTTTTGCATCCATGTTTACAGGGAGTTTGGTCTGTAATTCTCCTTTTTAGTGGGGTCTTTTTGGTTTTGGAGTCCAGGTAATGTTGCCCTCATATAATGAGTTTGGAAGCTTTCATTCCATTTCTATTTTTTGGAATAGCTTCAGAAGAAGAGGTTTTAACTTTTCTTTCAATGTTTGGTATAATTGGCCCAGGACTCTTGTATTTTTGGGAGATTTTTGATTACTGACTCAATTTATTTGCTGGTAATGGGTTTGTTCAAAATTTATATTTCTTCCTGTTTTAGTTTTGGTATGGAATTTATTTCTTTCAGATTGCCCAATTTTTTGGCTTATAACTACTCATAATATTTTCTTATTATTGTTTGTATTTCTTCAGTGTTGGTTGTGATCTGTCCTTTTTCATTTGTGATTTTATTTATTTGTGTCCTTTCCTTTTTCTTTTTGATAAATACTGCTGATTTTTTCAAAGAACCAGCTCCTGATTTCATGGGTCTGTTCTTTTTTTTCTGCAATATCATTGATTTCTGCACTAACCTTTATTATTTCCCTTCTTCCACTGGTTTTTGTCTTTATTTTCTGTTATTTTATCCATCTCCTTAAGATATAAGGTTAGGTTGTGTGTTTAATACATTTCTTCCTTTTTAAGAAGGCCTGGATTGCTATATACTTACCTCTTATGACCGCCTTTTCTGCATCCCAAAGGTTTTGGACTGTTATATTTTAATTTTCATTGGTTTCCATGTAATTTTTAATATTCTCTTTAATTTCTTGGTTAACCCAGTCATTCTTTAGTAGGATGTTCTTCAATCTCCAAGTATTCATAGTGTTTCCAAATTTTTCCTTGTGGTTGAGTTCAATTTTCATAGCGTTGTGGTCTGAAAATATGCGTGGTATGATATAGATCATTTTGTACTTTGTTGCAGGCTGATTTATGAACCAGTATGTGATCTATTCTGGAGAATGCTCCATGTGCACTGGAGAAGAATGTGTATTCTGCTGCTTTTGGATGAAATATTTTGAATGTATCTGTGAAGTCCATCTGGTCCAGTGTCATTCAAGGCCATTGTTTCCTTGTTGATTTTCTGCTTAGATATCTGTCCATTCCTGTAAATGGGGTGTTAAAGTCACCTACTCTAATGATATTATCGTCAATGAGTTTATGTTTATGATAAATTGATTTTTATATTTGTGTCCCTCAAGTTGGGGGCATAAATATTTATAATTATTAGATCTTTTTGGTGGATAGACCCTTTAATTATGATATAATGGCTTTCTTCATCTCTTGTTACAGTCTTTCTTTTAAAATTTAGTTTGTCTGATATAAGTATGGCTAATTTGGCTTTTGTTTGACATCCATTTAGATGATAGATGGTTCTCCATTCCCTTACTTTCAATCTCCAGGTGTCTTTAGGTGTAAAATCCTTCTCTTGTAGGCAGCATATAGATGGGTCTTGTTTTTTTTTTTTTAATCCATTCTGATACCCTATAGCTTTTGATTGGACCATTTTGGCCCATTTACATTTAGACTGACTATTTAAAGATATGAATTTAGTATCGTTGTGTTGCATGAAGTGTTGGTGTTTCTGGTGACGTTCTCTGGTTCATTCTAGTCTTCATTGCTTTTGGTCTTTTTGTTTTGTTTTGTTTTGTTTTGTTTTGTTTCTCCACTCAAGGAGTTGCCCCTTAAAATTTCTTGCAGGGCTGGTTTAGTGGTAACAAACTCCTTCAGTTTTTGTTTGTTTGGGATATTATTTATCTCTCCTCTCCTACTTTGAATGACAGCCTTGCTGGATAAAGAATTCTTGGCTACATGTTTTTCCAATTCAGCACATTGAATATATGGCAGGGAAAAAATTTTTAATGCTTGACTCAGTTATCCTTTTCTCACCTCGAACCTATACAGCACTTCAGACAGAGAAAGCTAGTTGATCTTCAATATCTATTTTCTCCATTTGTAAGAAAAATTTGAGTTTTAGCAGAACCCATGCTTAATATTATATTTTGTAACTTCTCTTATGTCTCAGTATGGATGGTCTCATGGGTAAGTTCTAATCACGGGCATGTAAGTGAAAGTTTTATGTATGACTATTGTAATGTACCCTTAAAAGAACATGATGCAAGGATGCCTGGATGCCTCAGTTAGTTAAATGTCTGACTCTTAATTTTGTCTCATGTCATGATCTCGCAGTTTGCAAGATGGAGTCCCGTGTCATGCTCTGTGCTGACAGTGTGGAGTCTGCTTGGGATTCTCTCTCTCCCTTTCTCTCTCTCTCTCTATGCTCCTCCCCTGTTCATGCTTGTGTGCACACACTCTCTCTCAAAATAAATAAATAAACTTAAAAAAAATGATTCACTATACTTAGCCTTCATTCTCCTTTCCACTGTCTGGAAAGGTGACACAATATTCAGAGTTTAAGTAATTATCTTGGGTCATAAGCATGAGAGACACACTCTAGGGTTGATGGAGCTAAAAGCTAGAAGGAGCCTACATTCTTGGTAACTTCATGGATCTGCCAACCCTGCCCTGGATTGTCAGCCTCCAGATTTCTCATGTAAGAGGATTAAATCTTGTTTGTTTAAGTCACTGTTAGTTTATGTTTTCTGTCACTCAGAGCTGTACTTAATCCTAACTGATATAGCATTTAATCAAATTCTTTCTTTATAGAGAGAATTTATTATATGGACAATGGGTAGAGAATGCCCTTTGGAAGGGGATTATTTGTTGATTATTTTGTTGCCACCAGGTCAAAGTAGCAGAGTAGCCCTGTGTTCATCAACCATCTCCTGGGTTTTGGAAATCATTGGGCCCTTAGTATCTGTTAGTAGCTTCACACTGACAACATTTTGCCTTTGTGTTTATCTCCTGTTGGTGTATAACAACAGATGCCAGTATTAATCTTTCTCTACCTGTATATTAATTGCCTGAATGCTAATTTAATACAAATCTTCTCATTCTCTCATGATTACAGTGAAGATAGGATGAGGAAGAATAGATTTTAAACAATGCAATCTATGACTATGCCGAAGACCCCGTGATTGCATATTTTGGTAGAACATACAGGAAATAGTCTGTAAGCGAGCAGCAGATTTATTCTGCATGCAAATTTCTAAACTTCTCTCCTCATCTTGCCATTCTGGAAATGTTGAAAACCAAATTTAGACCATACACTATGAGTTAATGGAGTTGACAATTGTCTGTGCTTAAATGGTATTAACGTAATGCATTTCAACATCAAAATTTACAACCCAAAATTGATCACTTTGGCCAATTTACACAAGAAGGATCAATATAATCAGCTCCCTCTCTTTAAATGTTAACAAATGCTTTAGCTCAACCCACCTGACCATGGAATGCATATTAAAAGTAGATACAGAATTAAGTTTCTTCCACATAGTAGAAGAATCTATTCGAAAATCCTGATAATCAGCCAGAGCAGCCCATAAGGCTTGGCTTTTTAGCATTTAACAAGTAAGGAAGCTTGCTTCCCACAAAGATAATGATTTTTTTTTCATTCAGCCAGAGGAAGGGCAGGGACAATAAATAGGGCTGGAGATTTCTCAGTAAAGATCACCATTTAATATAGGGAAGGAACAATTTTGAATGATGTGTGGTAGATCCCTGCTCTCATCCTCTGAGAAAAGCGTATAAAGGTTCTCACATAAAGGTTCTCACATGCCCTGCTCACTCATATAACCAAAAGCAAGCTAAGCCAGTCCTACCTAGAAAGCTTTTTTTTACACATGTGTGTGCACGCATGCACACACACACACACACAGCAAAGATAAAAAATTCTAGTCATGCTTTCTGTGAATTGTGATGTTGGATAGCTGGTTACAAATTAACTCATACTCATTCCATTCACATCTTTATGTATTATCTTTTCTAGAAATATTTACATTCTAAAATGGGCCAATGCCCAAAAATCAAAGAATCTTTGATGGTGGCATTTCAGGTCAGTTATTCTCAGGCTTAGCCAGCTTAACAATTACCAGGGAAGTTTTCTATAATTGCAAATTCCTACATTCCACCAACAGAAAATCTGATTCAGTGTATCTGGGTTCAGGGTGGCCCAGAAATCTGCTTTCTAATTGCACCCTCCCTTCCAGTAGCTCCAATGCATCTGACCCATAGATCACTTTGGTCTAAGTGGTTGCCTATGCCTTTCGTTCATTCTGCAAAACATTAACACTTTAAAGAAAATTATTTTATCTCAAAATGGAATAAAAACTTTTAATACTGTTAAATTATTTTATTTTATTTCCAGTATAATTAACATACAGTGTTATATTAGTTTCAGGTGTACAATATAGTGATTCAACAATTCCATACAGCACCCAGTGCTCATCACAACAAGTGCACACCTTAATCCCCATTGCCTATTTCACCCATCCCTCTACACATACCCCCTCTTGTAACCATCAGTTCATTCTCTATTGTTAGGAGTCTGCTTTTTGTTTTTTCTCTCTCTCTTTCCTTTTCTCATTTGTTGTTTTTTGAGTTTTTGATTGTAGCCTGGTGATATCTTATTGTGGATTTAACTTACCTTTCCCTGATGATGAGTGATGCTGAGCATCTTTTCCTGTGTCTATTGGTCATCTGCACGTCTTTTTTAGAGAAATGTCTGCTCATGTCTTATGCTCATTTTTTATTAAACTGATAAGAACAGATATTACATTTGATCTTAGCCAAAAGGCCAAGAAGGAAACCTCTGATTATTTTTTAAATTGGATTATTTGTTTTTTGGGTGTTATGTTTTGTAATTTTTTAATATATTTTGGATACTAATCCTTTATTGGATATGTCATTTGCAAATATCTTCTCCCATTCAGTAGGTTGCCTTTTAGCTTTGATCATTTCCTTTCCTGTGCAGAAGAAAATTATTATATAAATACTGTTTCTAGGTTTTGTAAAAGTAAGCTTTCTTTATTTAGAATCAGTTCTGGTTTTTCTGATTGGTGCTCCTTTCTGTAAAACATTATGAGATTTTCTATAATAAAGCTTGTTCTGTTGGGCAGACAGAAAATATCCAGGGGGTATTTGAGGCCCATAATTCTATAACTACCTACAGTAATAGAGAATAACTGAGTAAGATTATTGAACCTAGTTCCCTCTTCATCTTCCCCTGCCTTTCTGTTGGGGAGTTTAAGAAAAAGCAAAATCATTATAAATGAGTTACAAGAACGGGAAATCAGATGGTTGTTGGAAAACTGATAGTGATGAATGATAATTACTTTCTGGGTTGTAAAAGGCAATGATACAAAGGGTTCTATGCTTCTGCAGTACTTCCACCAATAACTGTATATTTGCCCTCCTTCACAAACTTTCTTTGGCTATCACCTTTCTTTTTAGCTTCTCTTTTCAACAAACACCACCACTTATTGCACATATAATTAATGCCAAAGACTCTAGTGTACTTTACATATACATGTGCACATACCATTTAATCATCACATGAATCCTGATAATGTTCATTTGTATATTGGGACCCACAAAATGATAGCCACGCTCATGTCACAAATTTAAACCCAAATCACCTTACACTTATAGGAAGGTCCTCACTCTCAAGGAAACCTAACACCAATTACAGTCCCCAGCTCCAGTTCAGCTAGCTTACCTTACCCTAAAAAATAGGATCTCTTAGCCAATTATGCCCGCTTCCTGAGATACCTCTTTTGAAGTTCTTTAGAACTTGATCTTTTCCAAAATCCCTTGAGAAGAGTCCTCCACTGCTTGTGAGGCACTATACTTCCCAAATACATTGAACATTTCCCTTTTCACCAAACTCATTATTAGTTGTTCTAGTTTTATCATTTGACCAGCTGAGTGAGATAAGTACTATTTTATCTTTTTTTTTTTCAAATTGTAATGATAAGAAAAGAAAGGCAAGACAATTTAGCCAAATACATACCCCACTAAAATAGGAACTCTATGAGTAAAGAGGATTTGTTTTTTTTTCCTTCACAGAGGTAAGTTTTTAGTATCTAGATCAATATTTGGAAGATAATAGCCACCCAGTAAATATTATACCTACCTACCTCTATTTTTGTTTAGGGTAAATTACTTATAAAAGAAAACATAAGCAAAAAGAATTTAGGTTAAGGAATACAGGAAATCTCACAGACCCCCCAAAACAAGAAATACCTCCAGGGCACTCACTACATGGGTACCAGAAAGTATTGAGACAGATAGTTGTGTCTATGTCTCTCTGTGGTCTTAAGGTCTCTCATATGTGCTGCATTGTCTGCTCTCAATTCCTTTCTGTAGAAAAGTTTACACTTTTCTCACTGCAAAGTTTACAGCTCCTCTTCCCTCATCACATAAGTTTGTACATTAATTTGTTTTGCCATAATATTAATTCTGGCTTCAACTTCACAGATACCACGTAATAGTTTGTTGCCAATTCTCATTGGCAAGTGGGCCCTATTAGCTGTGATCAGAAGGTAGAGCCATGTGAGCTATCCCTTCAAACCAGTGGCTGGCGTAGATTCCCCAAAGAAGTTATGTAATCAAGGAGTATATGACTGACATCTCTAGGCTAGACAGGGAGCCAGAGACCCAGCATGGCATTAGAGGAGCTATGCTATATGCCAGAAGCTTCTAGGACATAGGTCAGAACATTTTTTCTGTAAAGGGCCAGATGGTAAATATTTTAGTTTTTGAGGGCCAGACAGCCCATGTGGCAACTAATTAGCTCTGGGACTGTAGTATAAAAGCAGCTCTAGACAGTAAGGAAAAGAATGGGTGTGCCTGTGTTCCAATACAATATATAATACAAAAACAAGCAGCAAGCAGGCTTTGGCCCAATGACTGTAGTTTGATAGACCTGTTCTAGGACAAAGGCCTCATCTGGAAATATGATACTTGTCCATATTCATATAAACTTCATTTCTGGTTGTCTGAATCACTGACATCATCTTCTTTTTACTGATTTCATTTTTCTTTTCTTTCTTTTCTTTTTTTAAAGCAATCAATGATTTGCAATGGCCTAATTGTTAAGATGCAGAACATTCCCTTAAGCAGGTAATGCAAGTACTTTATTGTACTATAAGGGTGGTGCTTTTAAGGACCAAGTCATACTTAATTGAGCAGCTTAAATGAGAGTGAGTGAGTGTGTACAGGGTGTAAATATCTAAGCTCAAAGAGCCACTTTCATAGAAGCAATCTATGTGCTCCTCTTCCCCTTATTCTTGTCAACTCTTGGCCAGCATCTAAACTAGTAAAAATTTTAGTAGGTGCTGAGTTCTCTCTCTCTTAAGAAGATATTTCTTTAGGAAGTCTCTTAATAAAGTATAGAAATAAGGGTCCAAAAAAGTATTGGAACTGGAACCAATGTGTGTCACCAGGAACCTAATCATTTATTTGTTAAGTAGAAAGGCAGAGTTTAAATATAGTTTTATTTTAAAGAGTTAGTGTCTGTGGATACAGCCCATGTGGCTGAGCTAAGCTTGTAGTAACTTCACAAGTGCTGTGAAGAAATCCAATTTCTCTCTGAAAGTGGTTTTGTCATACTGTAATATGAAAGGATAAGGGAGTGATCTGATGTGTATGGCTGGGTGGATGCTGTTGCCAGCAGTCTGTTATATGTAGGTAATGCTTAACTGCACACTTGATAGACATTACTTTTATGTTGTGGTTCCTGGACTGTTGGGAGCCATTTCTAACTCGCTAAGTTGAGAATACACCTTGTGAGGTTAAGATGGGTTTTGCAAGGCCTCCTGCCATCAGATGGTGACTGATGTCTACCCCCCACTCAAGTATTTTTTGAGCATCGACCCCCCCAAGGCACCTTGCTGATTGGTATTGGGAATGACTTTTCCCTTTATTCTAAAATATGTAGATTGGACCTTGTGAAGGACCTTATTATAGGAATTTCTTCTTTTGTGATTATAGGAGCAAATATTACATTTCCTGAGAAACCTGTTTTACTTCCCCTAAAGAAAATAGGCTATTGACCCCTGCTCACAAAGAACTAACTTTTGCCTTTGCTATGCTAAGAACATTGACTTGTATTTAAATGCTAAAGATACCTTCCTTCCCTGTACGATAAGCGTCTAAATCACCTACATCAATCACTATTGATAAAGATTATGCATGAGTCTTCTACCAATCTAGATTCTGGGAAATTTTTACATGCCAAAGAAATTTGTCATCAGAAATCATTGTCTAAGGCAAATGCCACTTGTGTGCTGGCCCCATCCATTTTTTACCATAAATAAAGTTGACTCTCAGGTCAGTGCAGAGATGCCTGCCTGGTGATCAGAAAGAAACTCGTGGCTCTCTCATTCCCTCCCTCTTTCACCGACACAGTCCATCCTTCAGGGATCCCTGGACCTGCTGGAGCTGGACTCCGGCACTGGACTGTTTTATGCTCCCTGGTCATTACACTAAGAAATGAGACTCTTTTACATTTCAGAGTTAAATTTCCCTGCTCTTACCCAAAGTCTTAATAAGATTCTGACAATGTAATTACAAAGCTAAGCTCCTACTTTCTCAACTAAAAAGAGAATTAGTCTACTCTGAACAGATTTGGGCCCTTAAATTGAGTGGATTGTCAGTAAGATAACAAGGCACCTGTTGAGTCAAGACATTAGTTAAGTGCTGTCATACAGAGCTGACTTCAAAGTGTGGGGACAATTGTCTAGCCATTGGATGGAGGAGAAGGCAATTAAGGTAGCTGTGGTAAGCACTAGCTCCTAATCATCTTTCTCTTGAAAGCCAAGAATGGAGGGTTGTGTCAATCTCTTCCACATATCTCCTTCCTTAGGTAAACTCATGCTTTCCTGACTTCTCCCTTCACCACACCCCCACTTTTGGTAATTAGCTATTGTCATGGGTAACTCATCCCAAGAAAATAAAGATCATTAGTATAAATGATAGAACAGGTCTTTCCAAGTCACAGCCAAAACAGTTACTGCAATGTGATTCTTACAAGTTAGATGGTACAGAATGACATTTCACAAACAGCACCTTTACTAAATTGACTTTAGGTTTCTTGATATTTACAACTTTTCTGTAAGTTTGAGGTTGTTCAAAACAATTGTAGTACACATAATGTATTTCCCCTGAACAATTTAACAGTAAGTTGATGCCCCATCACCTCATCGTACTAGTTTAGTAAATATTATCTACAAACAAGGATATCCTCCTACCACAGTACAACCACCCAAATGAAGATGTTCTTTACTACCATTGCATCCTAAGACAAATTCAAATTTTGACAGTTATCCCAATAATATTTTCTAGAGCAAGAAGATCTCATTCAGAATAAGGCATTGCATTTAGTTGTCATGATTCTATACCCTCCTTGAGGCAGTGACATTTGTTTAACTTTAATTTTACTTTCTTGATCTTCATATTTTCAAAGAATACAGGCCTATTATTTTGTAGTTCCTCCCTCAATTTGAGTCATCTGATGTTTTATCCTTTTATCCAAAGGCAGGAATATCACA
This sequence comes from Cryptoprocta ferox, assembly GCA_028646485.1. NCBI lineage: Eukaryota > Metazoa > Chordata > Mammalia > Carnivora > Eupleridae > Cryptoprocta > Cryptoprocta ferox. The sequence continues at coordinate 43,115,396 of CM053579.1, read as the reverse complement.
GAAGTGATGCTCTATTCTTCTCACTGCATCCTATCACATGCCATATTGTTTCTACTTGTTCCATTATTATTGGTGTTTACCTTGATAATCTGAATAAGTTAATGTCCTCCAGGCATCTCTGCTCTAAATTTAATCTCTCCCTTTTAGGAAAATTACAACTTTTACTTTAGAATAATTTTAGATATGTAGCAAATACATATGGTAAATCTCATGTATCCATCACTCACTTTCCTCTAATGCAAGCATCTTCAATGACCATATGAACATTTTATAAGAAGGCATATTGAAGCCATGTAGAAATACATTTCTCATCAAATTTTCAACTTATTTTTTGAAATTTATGTCACCATGAACTTAGGACTTCCTATTTCATTCAATGGATAATATTCATTACTATCAATAACTGTTTATTGATTTTTACTGAGGTGAAATTACCATACATAAACTTGACTATTTTATTTGTTAATGTTTATTTATTTTGGGGAGATAGAGACAGAGACAGAGCGCAAGTGGGGGAGGAGCAGAGAAAGAGGGAGCACAGAATCTGAAGCAGGTTTCAGGCTCTGACCTGTCAGCACAGAGCCTGATGCGGGGCTCAAACTCACGAACCATGAGATCATGGCCTGACCCAAAGTCAGATGCTCAATCATCTGAACCACCCAGGAGTCCCAAATTTGACTATAAAATAGTCAAATAGTAAAAAATTCAGTGCCATTTAGTACATTCAGTGTTATGCAACTACTACCTCTATGCAGCCCCAAGACATTTCCATGATCCCAAGATTAAAATCCTAAACTGTTTTCCATAGTGGCTAAACCATTTTACAATCCCACCAGCAATTTATGAGAGTTCCAATTTCTCCACATCCTCACCAACACCAGTTACTTTCTGTTGTTTTGATTCTAACCATTTTTGTGAGTATAAACTGATAACTCCTTGAGGTTTGGTTTGCATTTCCTTAAGGACTAATGACAATTAACATCTTTTCATGTGCTTGTTGACTATCTGAATATCTTTTTTACAGAAATTTCTATTAAAGTGCTTTGCTTGTTTTTTTTAATTGTAGTGTTTCTCTTTTTTAAGGTTGAGTTCTTAATATATTCTTTTTCTCCCCCTTTTTTAAAATTTAAATTTTAGTTACTTAACATACAATGTAATATTGGTTTCAGGAGTAAAATTCAGTGATTCATCACTTACATCCAACACCCAGTGCTCATCACAACAAGTGCCCTTCTTAATATACATCACCCATCTGGCCCATCTCCCCTCTCACTTCCCTCCATCAACCTTCAGTTTGCAGGGTCTTTTGTGGTTTCATACAAGTTTTATATTTGTTTGTTCTAACTCTGGAAAGAATGATGGTGTTATTTTTATAAGGATTGCATTAAAAGTGTAGATTGCTTTGGGAAGTATAGACATTTTAACAATGTTTGTTCAGCCAATCCATGAGCATGAAATGCTTTTACATTTCTTTGTGTCCTCTTCAATTTCTTTCATAAGTGTTTTATAGTTTTCATAATATTTAGATCTTTTACCACTTTAGTTAGGTTTATTCCTAGGTTTCTTATTGTTTTTGGTGCAATTGCAAATGGGATGAATTCCTTGATTTCTTTTCCTGTTGCTTCGTTATTAGTGTATAGAAATGCAACAGATTTCTGTACATTGATTTTATATCCTGTGACTTTGCAGAATTCATGTATTAGTTCTAGCAATTTTTTGGTGGACTTTCATGTTGTCTACAATGGAGTATCATGTCATCTGCACATAGTGAAAATTTGATGTCTTCCCTGACAATTTGGATGCATTTTATTTCTTTTTGTTGTCTTATTGCTGAGTCTAACACTTCCAGTGCTATCTTAAATAATAATGGTGAGAGTGGACACCCTTGTCTTGCTCCTTATTGTAGGGGAAATGCTTTCAGTTTTCCCCCATTAAAGATGATATAGCATTTTAAATTTCATCTTAACTAGATTTTACTTCTATCTCCACGGAAAGGGATTCTGTGCTTTTTTCAATCTCAGCTAGTATTCTTATTACCGTGATTCTAAATTCTAGTTTAGATATCTTGCTTATATCAGTGATGATTAAGTCCCTGGCTGTCATTTCTTTCTGTTCTTTCTTTTAGGGTGAATTCTTTCATTTTATCATTTTGGAGGAAGAAAGAGAACTAGTAAATGAAAAATTAAAATTAAAAAATTTAAAACAACTCAGAAAATCAAATAAAGGAAGCTAAATCCTAGGTGTGTTTTTGTCCAGTTGTTGAAAGAAGCTTGATAGAGTTGAGAAAAAAGGGAAAGAAAAGAAAAAAATAGCAAGAAAATGTTTTAAAATTAAAACAAATATACATAATAAGATAAAATAAAGGGAAATTATGAACATAAAATATCATAAAAAATTACAAAAAAATAAAAAATACAATAAAAATATAAGAAAAAGGTTTTATGAAAACAGAAAATAAAATATATATTTTATTTTTATATATCCAAGAATAAGAAAAGAAAAGAAAAAAAACCCAGATAGATGGACCAGCTAACAGAATGAAATCCGAATGAAATTACATCCAGTTTCCCCTTGAGGTCAAATTATGAAGCACTTTATAGTTCATAAACTAAGCAGGTAGAAAGACTTGTGGTGGTCTTCTAGGGCTTGGTTGGTGCAATTAGACAGGGCTCAGTGTAATGACACCATTCTCTAGTAACTGGCACTGCTTAGCTTACTGGGGTGGATAGGTGTGTGGTGCGTGAATGTGCATGTGTATGCGCATGTGTAGGACAGGTGAAAATGACTTCATCCAGCTTCCCAGTGTGTGGTACTGGAACACTGCTCTCTCACTGACTGGCAATCAAGTATCCCTCCTTTGTCTCTGGATTCTGTCCTGTTTTCACTTCTACACTGTCTGCATCAAAGCCATCAGCCTGCCAGGTGGCACCTCTCTCCCAAATTTTATCTCACATGGAGCTGTGTTTCCAAACCCCTCACAAGCCCTGTGGCTTGGACCCATTCTGACCCTCTGCAGCAGGGTCTCGCTGAACAATGGCCGGGTGCCGGCTTGCCCTCAGGAACATTTATGTGTGCTTCTGTGGAGGTTCAGAGATTGTGTCCAGGTGCTGGCTTGCCCCAGAAAAAGTTCATGTAATCATGTGGCAGCAGAGGTTCAGGGATTATGGTAAATCACAACACACAACTGGGGCCAGGTTTCACTGCACCCTGGCATCTTTGTTCCAATGCCAGCAATCAAGGCTGCTCTCTACAGCCTCCTGGGACCTTTGCCTGTGGGGAGGCCATAGAGCCTCTACCAAATGCCCTCCTAGTAAGGAAATCGCTTCTCCCCATGTGGACTGTGGACGCCCAGATCTTGCTGACTGCTTCTGGGAATTGCCCTTCTCACCAGAGCACAGCCAGGTATTGAGCTCCAGAATTTCTGACTCAGCTTTTCCCCTGTTTATAGAGTACTAATGGTATTGAAACCTCTCCTTTCTCCTTTTTCCTTTCTCCACTTCTTATTCAGGCACTTGTGGGTGTTTCCACCCTTTGTCTTTTTCTCCAGCTACGTTCAGGGGTGTGCTTTTCCTGTACTCTCCCCCGCTTTCTCTGTCCTTTCTCCACAAAAACAGCTCCCTAACCTCTGCAGCTTCTCTCTCCCCCAGTTCACCTCTCTACACAATTTACCTGCTGAGTTCTGTGGCTCAAGTTATGCAGATTGTTGTGTTAATCCTCAGATCAATTTTCTAGGTGTGAAAAATGGTGTGGTGTTGATCTAGCTGCACTTCAGGAAGATGAGAAGCAACAACTTCCATGCTGCTTCATCATCTTGTACCCTCCCCAAATCCCTCTGCTTGGACCCTCTAATGACTTTAGGATAAAAAAAGTTCAGGAAGGAAAAGGAATGGAGGATAAAGGGGAACAATTTTGTTTTTTGTTTTGCTTAGGCAAACAAACTTAAGAGTTAAGATGCTCTGGTTTTTAAACCTGCCTCTTATTAACAGTACCTAGATTGAAAGTAAGGATGGAGCTGTTTAGTCATATTTACTACCCAATATTGAGTTCCTTAGATAGCATGTCTGACAAGGAGTTATCTACATATTGCTTGAACACCTCATAACTATCATAACAGAAAAGAGCTACATTATATGCATATTTAACATGGACATATTTAACAATGAGCACATCTAAAAATAAAAGAAAAGGATGAGGACGGAGATGGAGAGTGAGAGAAAGGAAAAAAGAAAGAGTAGGAGAAGGAGAAATAGAAAAAAACACCACAAAAATATTGTTGTTGACTTTATTCATCTATGTGGTCAATGTGCACATGGCCTAGATGGAATATTTAGTCATCTTTACATTTCTTTATAGTAGCCACTATAAGCCAAATTTTATGTATGAGAAAATTGAGGTTTGAGAGATTAAGTTGTGCCCCAGGTCATACAGCTAGTATATAGGGCAGAGCTGGGATTCTAACCTGTCTGACTCCAGAGCTATGCATTCCTGTGTCTAGGGATGTAAAGTCCAATTTCTGCCATGGAAGCCCATTCCAACCTTGGATTGTTGTGACTGTTAGAATGTGACTCTTATAGAATTGAAAATCTGTCTCTCCGAAGTTTTTCCATCCATTGGTCTTGGTTTCTCCCTTTGGGAATGTATAAAACAATTCTAGTTGTTCTTCCACATGACAGCCATTAAAGTGTTTGTAGACATCTATCATATTCTCTGAATTTTCTGCTCTTTAGACTAGATATTTCTAGTTCTTTCAATCATTTCTCTAATGAGTGGGAAAATGCCTTTCCAAGGCTTATTACACTGCACTGATCTTCTAAGGTAAAAAGAATTCAATTTATGCCCCCAAATATTTCATTGTATTCAAGGCAAAAGGAAAGTTAGACATTTGCTTTTGAACTGGAATGGCAAATATGACACTGTAGATGTTTATTAGATTCTGAGACATAAGTTCTACATTTTCTTTTTCATGTAGATTTTTTTATATTTAAGGCCAAATCGTTCATCTAGATCTCATTCTTCTTTTGAGGCAGGCCCAGGAATTTCCATGAAAGATTATTACTAAGTGTCCATGGGAATGTGTAATATTGTAACTAGACCAATATATTTCAAATTTATCTGGAGCTTATATATCTGATAAAGATCTAGTATCTAGAATATATAAAGAACTCATAACAACAAAAAGACACATAACATTAAAAATAGACAAAAGACTTGAATAGACATTTCTTCAAAGAAGATATACATTTCTTCAAAGAAGATATGCCACTGGCCAATAATCACATACTTAACACTATTATCCATTAAGGAATGCAAGCCAAAACCACAAGGAGATACCACTTTATAATCACTAGGATGGCTAGAAAAAAAAAAGTGTTGGTGAGGATGTGGAGAAATTGGAACTCTCATATATTGTTGGTAGGAAAGTAAAACGGTTCAGCTACTGTGGAAAACAGTTTGGCAGTTGGTGAAAACATGAAATATCATATGACCCAGCAATTCCACTCTGAGGTATATACCCAAAAGAACTGAAAACATGTATTCAAACAAATAATTGTACACTGGTGTTCAGAGCAGTACTGCTGTCAATAGTCAAAGGTGTAAACAACCCAAATGTCCATTAACAGATAAATGGATAAACAAAGTTATACCATATAATGGAGTATTATACAGCCATGAAAAGGAATAAAGTAATGATATATGCTACAATGTGGAAGAACGTTGAAAACATAATGGTATGTGAAAGCAGCCAGATACAAAAGGCCACGTGTTGTATAATTCCATTTATATGAAATATCCAGAATAGACAAATCCATAGAGTCAAAGACAGATTAGAGGTTGCTATGGTCTGGAGGTAGCAGGGAATGGGGAATTACTGTTTAATGGGTATGGAGTCTCCTTTTAGAGTGATGAAAATTTTTAGAACTAAATGGAAGTGACAGTGGTACAACATTGTGAATATGCTAAATGCAACTTAGTTTTATACATTAAAATCATCAATTTTATTTTATGTGAATTTCACCTCAATAAATGCAATTACCTGGAGCTCTCTGGCAGGTGAGAGGATGGTAAGAAGGTTAAACACAGTGTTTTTCCCTATTTCTGTCATTCAAGGCTCAGTTACTCTTTCAAAAGGTATTTTAAACAAATAAATGAAGCTGAAAAGAAATCATGCTAGCTTAGGACTATGGTAATTGTATATTACCTGAGCCAAGATATGTGTTTTCTAGCCATATTATTCTTAAACCTCTGCTAAGTAAGTAAAATAATGACAATTATAATGAAATAGTCACCAATATCAAGCTTTGTGGATGAGTATATTTATAACTTAAATATATAACTTTTTAAGTCAGGACATTTTTCCATTACACACTACTTTGGGTAGAACCAATCCCTATTTTCCAGAAGGAATAAATTTTAACTAGAACCATTGCATGTTAAATTTCCATGCAGTACAGGACTAACATAGTATTCATTAATATTTGTCATACATATTTTTCATTTGCATTGTGTTTTCTTCCCAGATTCAATGGTCTATCAGAGAGTTGTGAAAAGGCATTATCAGAGACAAAATCTCAAACTGTCTCCAAAACAGCCAAATTTTACTTCTCTACACTGATCAAATAAACTTCACATATATTTCATTGTTAATGAGCCAAATTCTCAAAGGACTTCCACTCTTCTCTAGGGGAAATTTAGATACTTGGAGGCGCTTCATCAACTTACAGGCCACAAGGGTGCCATTTAGCAAACTACAACTTTCATGTTCTGGGATCCTAGAGAAAGTTAATATATTTTCTTAGACTTCCAAGGTTTTTTCACAAGTGGTTAGGAAAAACAATTAAAATATTGAGTAAAATTTACATGTACTATTTAGATATGCAGAGTCAAATAGTTAAAACTAAGTTGTTGTGTTGGAAAGTAGTGGATGAAATGACTTTGTCTGAGTGCCAAGGTTAGGGTATGTAACTGCATTTTAATTTCTAAAGTATGAAAAGGAAATACAGTTTTTCTTCCTAAATTTAGAAGATTACATGGGAATTCTTTTAAGCATTGCTCAATAGCACCTACAGCAAAGACACCATTTCATCCACAAATCTCATTGTAGATGTTTCTCTACACCTTTCCCTTCTTCTGGTTATACAGAGCACATTACATGGTACCCTACAAAGAGGGATGACCATGAAGTGCATGGACAATTTGCTATCTATGTCAGTCATTTTGTAAGGCACATATGAGTTACAAAAGAACTTACAGTACCAATTAAGACAGTTAGTAAATTAGCAGCATAAGACATTATATCTAAATTGATATTTCTCTTCTTCCTTTTCCTTCCCTTCAGTTGTCTATAAACATATTCTTTGTAATTACACATCATTATGAACTGACAATCACTGACTAACCAAAACAATTTCACCACTGAATCCATCATCTGGCTCATTACTGCCACATTTCACATATGGAAGTAATGGATAGGAAAGCATTAAAAAAATGGTTTTGTTCCAAAGAAAGTCCAGATAGATTTATTTTTAAGAAAGGATAGACTTATGTTTAAGAAAAAATACAACTAAGAATAATGCATTTTCTCATCCCCTTTGCTTTGAGGTTTTAGTCCTCAAATATTTTTGTCTGTTTGTTTGCTTCTTTGTCCATAACCCTTATATGACTGCAGAATGGCATCAAGAAAACAGGAAATAATGAAAGTCAAGTAAAAGAAATGCATGGGACCAAATTCTCTTCCTGTTTAGTTATTATTGCAATATAACAAGTCACTCCAAAATGTAGAGGCTGAAAACAACGACAATCCTGTTATCACTTCAGATTGTTTCTGTGGGTCAGGAAGTCAGGAAGTGTTCATCTGATAGGTTCTGAACTGGAGTCTTTCATGTAGTTGCAATCAGACAGTGACTGGAGCTGGACAGTGGTGGGCTGGAGTGGAAAGAGTTGGCTGAGCATCTATCTATCTGTGCAATTTCAGTGCTTCTTTATGTGGAGGACTAGCATAAGCTAGTTTGGTCTCCTCACAGTGTGGTAGTCTCAGGGCTGTTTTACAGCATACAGGGTGTCTGAAAGCTTTAAGAATGATTATTCCATCAAACAAGGCAGAAGCTGCATCAGTGTTCAAGACCTAGCCTCAGAAATCCTGCTGCATTATAAATAATTCATTACTGATTGCAAGAAAGTCAGAAGCCCAGCTAGACTGAGGAGGAGGGGAATTAAACTGCACATCTTGAGGAATGAGTGGAAACTTTCTAGAGAGCATGTGGGAAGGGAGCTATTATAGACATTTTTGGAAAATATAATCTGCCAAACTTCCTTTGATCACAACTTTTCCTTTATTTTGTTCTGTTCTAAATTCAAGGTCAATTGAGGTTTTACCTTTTTGTAAACATTATGATGAAGTAATTATAAGGTTCCATCATGTATATGGTGCCATACCAGACACTTCAGGCTTAATACAAAAAATATCATGGTCCTTCCCCTCTAAGAGACTATATTTAAATGTAAATGTAAACAGATAAATAATATGCATTTTATTTTCCCACTTTCTGCCAAGCAAAATAAAATGGGAAAGAACAATAAAATGAACTTATTACATTCTTAAAATCACCACAAATGACCCTTCCCTATAAGAAAGGGACTATAAATACATTTAAGGAAATTTTATAATACTAGATATCTTACTGAGAAATTTTTTTGTTTGAAAGTAATGGAGTGCCAACTCAATGTTGCTTAAGAAAAAAAAGAGAAAGGGATTATAATGAGAATAGAGGAGTGTCTTAGAGAATGCATGGACAGAAATGTAACTGGACCTCAAGAAGAAAATAAAATGAGACTGGATGTCATCTGAGCTTTCTTTATTGTCCTCTATAGTCCAGGTTTGGCTACTGATTTTATCTGCATCTTAAAAAAGAACATGATAACCCCAGTGCTTAGCATTCTATGTTCTTATCCACTTGGAAAGAAACTGGTTTCTTTGCTATTTCCATATTCAAATTGGTTCAGTTTACCCTTGGTTCAATGGCAAGCCTGGCTAGGAGCTGGGGTTGCAGTGTCTAACTTTGGCAACTTAAGCTACAATCATGTAGATCAAAGATGGGTCAATCTTTTGAAAAGCTGTGCCAGGTAATGGATCTAACAGATATCTACTAAACCAACACTGAGGAGTGTACAAAGTATTGACACAGTGTATAGGTATATTTAAAAAATTACCTGATACTATTTAAAAGCTAGTAAAAGATACAAATATCTTTTCCAATAACTTACCAAAATGTTATTCTCTTCCTTCTCATGTTACCATAGTTATATTGGAGGATACAGGGAAGCCAGCTCAACATTTTTTAGCAAATGTTTAATTCTCAGATAAACTGGTTAACATATAGTGTTAAACCATGACCAGAATAGTGTATTCGACTGTCTTAAGATATTGGTATGTCATAGTCAATTGTGAGATATCTTAAGTAATATGGTGGATTAAAAAGTTCTAAAGTTTAAAGGATTTATTTCAAAAATAAAATCAAAGCATGCTGAAGAATAACCTTATAATATCACCACTTCTACTATTTTGTGCTTAGATGGGCTTTTTTTGAATGGACAAGACTTACAGATTGTGCACAAGAATTGCAGAAATCCTGACAACTCATGGGAGTCATATCATGTACATTAGCATCATTAGACACATGCATTGCAGTGGAAAGAAGGATGGAGATCCTTTCATTAAGAATCATGAAGAGCTTAAGAGAAGATACAAAATAGATCAATTTCAGCTTGATTGTTGGGCTTAGAAAAATGTGGCAAGAGAGGCCCTGGACAGGCTGTAGGGGAGATGTGTATGAGAAGATATATTGGGACAGGGAGGAGAGAACCAGAACAGATCCCTGGAGAGAGAAGGCTGCTGGAGATCTGAGGTAATGAAATAGGGGCAAGAAGGCAGGATATGAAAGAGAAGTTTCACATATCTCATCATTTTTCCCAGGACAAGGCCTGTTTGCACAAACTTGTTATCATATACTTAAGATTTTTTTCATCAGGACAAACTTTGACATAATGAGATTCCACCTGTCTCATTAACAAGTTAATCAAAGCATTCAGGGGCCATAAGCACAAACCTACAAGCTCATCTCCAATATTTGGCAGTCTGTATAGCACTTGAAAGAAAAAGAACTATGATTCAATACATGTACCAAGACCAAATTATCTCAGATTAGCAATCAGGAAAATAAATGTTTGAGTAAGTTGCAGAAAGAGATCACAATAGTCTATTTCTACAGAGAGGTAGACTAATAAGTGCCCACAAAGGGGCTCTAACCACCTGGATAAATGTGTGTGATATTTTTTGTCCTTCATATTCCAGTTTTGCAGTATTGCCCTTCAATGGAATATTTATATTGTTAAAATGAGAAAAAATCTTTCAAATTTTCAAATTAGGTATGCTTCCACCAGCATGTTTATTTATTTATTTTTAGAAAGAGAGAGAGGGAAGGAGAGAGAGAGAGGGTGAGGGAGAGAGGGAGATGGCAAGCAGGGGAGGGGCAGAGAGAGAATCCCAAGCAGGCTCTGCACTGTCAGGGAAGAGCCCAATGCAAGGCTTGACCTCACAAACTATGAGATAATAATATGAGCCAAAATCAAGAATCTGTCACTCAACTGACTGAGCCACCCAGGCACCACAACAGAAAATTATCTTTAACCTAAAAAGCTATACCCAACCAAACTGTTAATCAAGTGTGAAGGTGTAATAAATAAATTTTCAAACTTGAAAAATCTCAAAAAATATACCCCTTTGAGTGGAAGGTACAAGTTTCCCTGGAATGAATAAGTCATGGAAATAAAAGGCACAGAATAGAGAATATAGTTAATAATGTTTTATGATGTTGTATGATGACTGATGGTAACTACACTTGTGGCGAACATGGCATAATGCATAAACTTGTTGAATCATTATGTTGTGCACCTGAAACTAATGTAACATTGTGTGTCAACTATACTCAAATAATTTTTTAAATTCCCCTTTCCCCTGCAAACTTTTCCAGAAAATAACTAGAACATATCTTCCACCGGAGTGGAGGAATAAACCAGGAAGAGGAAGGCTGGTAATAAAAATCCCATGGGCTCCAACTTAGAAGAGAGGCAAAGGGAATTCCCAGAATGATAGTGACAGGCAGTTTGGGCACACTCCACCATAAGGGCTATAGGAAAGCTTTTTGACAAGAAGATAAAATTGACAGAATACTTGATATATATTAATGTATTAAAGGAGATTTTTAAATGGCAAAGGATACATATATAGAAACTAAGGGAAAAACAAAGGCAACTATTAACTGTAAACATTGATTTAATCAAATGATATGATTATTAGGGAAGAATAAGAAGATAGAAAAAGAGTTTGCTTACATGTTTGTGTTAGGCTGGGGATAATGAAAGAATTGTATCTTATTTTCAACAGTAAGATATTAGTAGAAAACTAGAAACTACCAAAGAAACAACATAATTATTATTTAGACCTGAATTGTCCAATGCAATAGGCACTATTCACATGTGGCTATGGACTACTTGAAGTGTGGCTAGTCCAACTGAGGAATTAAATTTTTCAGTTAATTGTTTTATTAATTTAATTTTAACCATTAAAATGTCAAGATATTATACTCAAGTCAGTTACTGGAAAGCTTTAGATTGTGCCTAGTACAATCTGAGTGTGTGAATCTTCTTCAAATTACAAAGAATCTAAACACAGATCAAACATTTCTGATGAAAATTAATGTCTAAATAGAGATGCGCTTTAAATATAAACTAAACTGGATTTCAAAGATTAGCATAAAAATAAAAGAATTAAAATATCAAATTAATTTTTTTATATTGAGTGTATCTTGAAATGGTAATATTTTGGATGTATTAAATAAATTTTTTACCTCTTTAAAACTTTTTAACAATGCCAAAACATTTATAATTCACATATATGGTTCTCATTATACTTCTATTGGGCAAAGCTGATTTAGACTACTTGCATTATAACATTAAATTATCAAAAAAAAAACAATAACAACAAAAACAACAACACTAAAACAAATGAAAGTTATTTCCAGAAAGCCATATCTAGGGTATGGAAGAGGTTAAAGGACTGTTGTTTATCATGATATTATAGAATCATATTATATGATATTATAGAATTATTATTTTAATACTATAGAAATATGTTGTATTATTTGAATCTTTAATCTTTGTGCATGTATAATTTTAACAAAGAAAAAAACAATTTCTTAATATTTTTGCAGTTTCACAAGACTACACTTATTTTCATTTTTATTTGATATTCTTCTTTGGAGATAGGAAAGCATCACAAACAATGTTTTCAAAAGAACCAAATTGCCAAGAAACCACCCAGTAGTTGGGGCGCCTGGGTGGTTCAGTTGGTTGAAAGTCCCACTTCAGCTCATGATGATCTCACAGCTCATGGGTTCGAGCCCCGCGTCAGGCTCTGTGCTGAGAGCTCAGAGCCTGGAGCCTGCTTCCCATTCTGTGTGTCCCTCTCTCTCTGCCCCTCCCCTGCTCATCATCTGTCTCTGTCTCTCAAAAATAAATAAATGTTAAAAAAATTTAAAAAAAAGAAAAAAAAAGAAACTACCCAGTAGCAACAGAAGATGTGTCCACTGCCATCTCAGTGCATGCATTAGCTAGCAAGCTATGCTTTACTTTTTTTATTCCCATAGGAATGGGTTGAGGCTTAGGAACTAAAATTATAAAAGCATAATAATAATTCAATTTTATGAAGCATTCGTGCTGTATAAATAAACAAAACCCTATGACAGTTTATCACTAAGATATGAAACCTTTATCTCTCCAATGTACCTGCAATCTACAATCTTATTCTAGGAAACCATAGCATATTCTTAAAAATCAACTATTGTTGCTAGTCAAGGAAGCAGCCAGCGATGTTGAGGATCTGCCGCTCCAGTGATAAATAGGTTGGATTTGTAATGTTTCTGGTCAGCTTTTGTACTGCAATAATTAGAAGTGATTTTCTTGATTTTTCTTCAGTCCTACTAGTACTCTCAAGAAAGAGAGATGACACTTTGCAGTTCAGCTAACAGGCATGACAATGTATTTGAAATAGCATTCTTCTAGAGAATTGTCAGGTATAGACTATAAAGGGAAAATGAAAAAAAATTCACATGTAAAATGGAGGAACACAAAAAAATCTCTCCTCTTTCCTCTACGCTTCTTGTCAAACCCACCTTTCCATTCAAAAGTCTTGTTATAATAAAGAAAATACGCTTATTCTTATCATTTTTGTGTGTAGGTCTTTTTCAGCCACAGGAGTCTCTAATCATTTCCCCATTTTAAACTACTAATTGAATACCTATCATAGGCAAAACATTGTGCTAGGCTTTGGAAGACGGCAGTGAACAAGAAAAAAAAATCCCCGTATTATTAAGCTTATTAAATTGTTCCCCATGGCTTATGAAGAAACTGGGCTAAGTAATCTCTAGTATTCTTTCAGCTTGAACATTCAAGAATAGATTGGCAAAGTCATTTCTTGTCAATGGCAGAGGGAGGATAACTTGGAAAAAGCTAGTTCTAAGGCTAATAGGTAGATTTTATTAATGGCAATTTCTTAATTTCTTGACTTCTTTGTCCAAAAAAGTCAATGTTTGGAAAATTGGCCATTTTAAAATCTTTTTAAGTATGACATTTAGAAATTTAAAAGGACTTCATGGTTTGAAAACACTTAATAATCATGAATTTATCCTAAAAATCTGGAAGCATGTGTCCCTTAGAAGCCACTGATAAATATTTCTCAAAATAATCTCATCAGTGTTGGAATACTTGAATAAAGCACACTTCTTAGAGTTATGGCATATGCAAATTTCTTCATTGGAACTATATTGTTCTTCAACCTCCTGCTTCTATTTTGAAAAAGAAAAATAAGATTCTATTTAAAACAACTCTTCAAAAAGGAATGAAGGCAGACCATATTGGTAACAATCAGCTCAAGTAACTCTGAAAAGCAAGGCAGAATATGATCTATTAAGTCTGACAGATCTCCATGATGTTGGCTCTAAAGCAGAGTTTTCAGGGAGTTCAAGTCACCTTTATAACCTGCCCTGATAAGGCTTGTCTTCACTTTTTTCCTTTTCCCTTACTGAAAACAGGAAGTACCAATGTGGAACATACTCAGGCACCAAAAGGTCTTAGGAGGCTTGACGTTGGGGACCTGGGTGAGAAGCCAAGATTCCCTGGTATTATTTTTAACAGAATTTTTTGTATCCTACATGGAGGCATTATAATACAAGAAATATGGAGCTGTCCCTCAAAGATGTCCCCTTCCAGGGAATACTGGGTAAACAAATGCTATCCTTCCCTCCCCTTATCCCAATCCAAAGCAATAAAATTCAGTTAGTAATAACTGTTATAACTCTGTCTCCATTCCACATAGAAGTAAAAACTGTGCAGAGAAACCAGTTTACTAGGGAGTATTTAGGGAGGGGACAGAGAGCCTCACCTTCCTGACACATAAAGTACCCTAAGGTAGTGAGTAAAATCCTGTTAGCTTAGAAGCCAAATTGCTCGGGTTAAATTCTCAGCTCTGTCGCTTACTATTGTGTTGCCTGGGACAAGATACCTATTCTCCTAGTGCCTCAGTTTCCTCATTTTTAAAGCAAAGATAATAATAGTATGTTATGGGCTGAGTTGTGCTACTTCCTGCCCCCCGTATTCATATACTGGCGTTCCAAAACTTGGTACCTCAGAATGTAACTTCATTTGGAGATAAGATCTTTATTTTTTTTAAATGTTTATTTACTTATTTTGAGAGACAGAGAGAGAGCACGAGTGGAGGAGGAACAGAGAGAGAGGGAGAGAGAGAATACCAAGCAGGTTTGGTACTGTCAGCACAGAGCCTGATGCAGGGCTCCATCTCAGGAACCTTGAGATCACGACCTGAGCCAATATGAAGAGTCAATGTTTAACTGACTGAACCACCCAGGTGCTCCAGAGATAAGATCTTTAAGAAGTAATTAAGTTAAAATAGGGCCATTGGGGTAGGGCCCTAATCTAATAAGACTCTTGTCCTTATGAGAAGAAAACACCAGGGATGCACTTGTGTAGAGGAGAGACCATATGAAGAGCCAGTAAGAAGGCGGTCATTTATAAGCCAAGGAGAGAGGTCTCAGAGGAAACCAACCCCGCCAATACCTTGAACTTGAGCTTTTTGTCTCCAGAACTTTGAGAAAATTAATTTGTGTCATTTAAGCCACCCACACTGATATTTTGTTATGGTGCCCTAACAAACTAATACACAGTACTTATTCTTATAAGATTGCTATGACAATTTAATTAGTTAATCCATATAAAAAGCCCCAAATGAAGGCTGGCACATAATGACACTGTATGTTAGCTATTAAGTGGAACAAAAAGGGACCATCTTTGCAATATATAGTGTAATTTAAAGCCATCAGTCCATTATCCCCTGACCTTACTTGGGAGAGGGAGTCTGGCCACCTCCTGTTCATTTTGCTAAAGATATGGATGAAAGTAGCTCCCAGATTATGTCCTGAAGGGGATTTCAGATTCTAGGGGTCCTGATAGGAAGGATGTTGTGACTGGCTCTCTGGTAGGCATTGGAAGACATGTTCAGCATTCCCCTTTAGAGCAAGTTATTTCACTAAGAAGTTTGCTTTTTTTGTCCTAGGGTTGTGAATCGTCCCTGTGAACATCGGTTTAACTTTTTTATGCACCATCACAAGCTATCAGTTTGCAATAACATAAGTTTTATAGATTCTACATATCAGATACTGTTGAATATAAAAATGTAACGATTTGAGCACATGTGAGTTAATTTTTTCTAACTATTAGATTAAAAATGCACTAGGCTAAGCAAAAAATAGGTTAGAGTTTTACAGGAGAGTATCCATTTTAATGAATGAGTATTGTTTATTATTCAGGAGCAAGTGATGGTACTCACTTTCAATTAACCCAATGAAGATGCTTTATACCAGCAGTATTTAGTATCACTGAAACCCTATAATAATGCTTTCTTTCTAGAGACCATTAAAATGATTACTTCATACCTTTTTAGAAGTCTGAGAATAAGATAGCAAGCCTTGTTCTGATGAGAACAGAATAAAATGGTTGCCCGTCTGCAAACCTCCCCAGTATTCAGCATATCAAAGTATCTCGAAGATACCATTGCTAGTAGAACTCTCCAACTGCAAATAGCTAACCTGGATGAGTTTTCATTGAAAGACCCATTACCATTTCACCTCTCTAAATCTCATTTTCCTTAACTAAAAAATAGACATAATAATCCTCATCCCAATTTAATGAGTTGTTTACAAGGACAGAGTGAAATCATGGACAACCACACACTAATCTTTGTTTTGGCACCTAGGTATTAAGCTTTGTAATTCTCTGGATATATTACCTTACTTAAATCCTCAAAATGACACCATGAGGTAGATACATTTATTATACTATGTTATATAACCCATGTTTTACAGAGGGATAAACTGGTACTTAAGTTAACTAACTTGCCTAAGGTTCACCCAGCTAGCAAAGGGTATGGTTCCAGTACTAGAATTCAATTCTCAGCTCAAAGTCAACTCCTTAGTCTTCTGGACATCTCTAATTTAAATTCTTGAGCATGCTGCATAAGTCATTCTCTTTCATATCACTCATCATTTTCTTTTATTTTCTTTTTTAATGTTTATTTATTTATTTATTTTTAATTTTTTTTACATTTATTTATTTTTGAGAGACAGAGTAAGACAGAGCATGAGTGTGGCAGAGAGAGAAGGAGACACAGAGTCCAAAGCAGCCTCCAGGCACTGAGCAAGCATTCAGCACAGAGCCTGACACGGGGCTCGAACCCACAAACTGTGAGATCATGACCCGAGCCAAAGTCGGAAAGTTAACCGACTGAGCCACCCAGGCACCCCAATATTTATTTATTTTTGAGAGAGGGAGAGACAGAGCATGAGCAGGGGAGGGGCAGAGATAGACAGGGAGACACAGAACCTGAAACAAGCTCCAGATGCAGGACTTGAACTTGGGAATGGTGAGATCATGACCTGAGCTTAAGTTGATGCTTAACCGACTGAGCCACCCAGGCGCCCCTGTTTTATTTTCTTTATAATGTTCATCATCATCTAAAATTCATATTCATTTGTTTTCTTCTTTGTTTCTCTTCCTTCAATAGAATGTAAGCTCTGTAAGAGTAGGGACCTTGCCTGTCTTATGCAGTACTGTGTCCCCAGTGTCTAGAACAATGCTTGGCACAGAACAGGATGGAATATTTGTTGAGTGAATTGGCATAATGGGCATAATGGGCATAATGGGCATAAACCTCCATGGTAAACTCGAAAATTTTAGTTAACTGCCAGTTATTGTCATCATTACCTGAGCTTGGTTAGTTAATCATAGTGCTGAGCTTGGGAAAACCAGGGAATGTTTTAAGTGGTGAAAAGGGTTGGACACCTTACCCTAGTGAGTAACCCAAGTAGGATTTTGCAGTCAGGGGCAAGAAGGCTTCTAAAAGAAGTGTTGAAAATAAATATTTCACTATATTTCATTTTTATGTATGATATATTCAAAGCACCCTGAGAAGTCCTTTTATTTTGGTGAGAAACATGATTATGACACAAATAAACCTCTCTGAACCTCAGAAATCACTTAATTAGGGGGAAATATCTGCCCTACAGAAGTTCAAAGAATCAATAAGAAGATAAAATGAGATAATGCATACAAAAGTGCCTTATAAAATTTAAAGTACTGTGCTACAAGGGTAAGGTGGTATTAAGATGTTAATTTGATCTACTTGTTTCCATTTCAAATGGATAGCATACAAATTTGTTTCTTGGACAGTCTTTCCATAATAACATGATTATGATAACTCTCCAAATGACATTGGCTTATTGCATCAAATTCAGCTAAGAACTTTGGTCTTTGCAAAGATCCAAGTGTGAGACACTTAACTGTGGTAGTCTCTGTGCAGGGAACCTGAGAAGACAGTGAAGTGGTTAATACAAGGTGGAAGGCAGATTTACTTTTCATTGTACTCTGTTTTGTACTGTTAGGTATTTTTTTTGATTTAACTACTTACAAAATATCTAAAAGGAAACAAAAGAAACAAGCAATAAAAGTATACAATAGCATGATCATAGTTATCAAAGCTAAGAAGCTTTCAACTGAAAGGAGGCACCGACTTTCTCTCTATGTTCTTCAATTGCTTGTTTCATGCTTGTTTTTACCCTGGTGGTAATAGTAAGCACTTTGTAGGGCAGCTGCCTAGCTTAGAATTTTCCCTTCTCTGAAAATGAGCCTGTATATAAAATAGTCATTACTACGTTATTCTGTCCAAAGCTGACTGATTTAGGGGTAGATGTTATATCTTGAGAAGGACTGCTCTAGAAGGAAGATCCATAAAGTGCACCTAAAATTTCTGTGGAGCTACCTTTGTTCCTGGCCTCCTTGAGTTTGTTCTTCAGTAATTCTAAAACCTTCTAGGGACATTTCAGTAAGAACATGTCTTCAGTGTCCACTATTTAAGCTAGCTTCAAGTCAATGGGAGTGAGACCCAGTATTTTTTTTAAGTTCTCTGGGTGATCCCAATGTTAAAATTAAATACAGAATGAGACTGGATTTGAGAATTCTCTGAGCAGATAAATTCATCTAAGCTGCATAAGCAAAACTAAATCTATCATATTTCATGAACATAAGCAAAACTTACTTATGTTATTTCCTGTGAATACCTCTGACAATCATAAAAGAAACTTAAGTCATCTTAAAAAAAAGTATGAGATAATCACTTTTAAACAATCCTCTTGGTATCTGGAAACTTCCATTGTAATAACTAATTACTGTAAACAATAAATGACTTCATTTTCACTTTGTAAGCCATCCTGTAACTTCATGCCCCTAAGCATCACATCAGTCTTTGAATTTGAAAGCACCCAGTTTGCAAACCATTCTTATATGCATGATAAACTCTTATGAAATACTACTTATTGAGTCAGTGGTCTTAATCTCACTATTTCTGAATTTTTGACACCAATATGCATCCAAGGCTGAGAAGAGTTACCCTACTCCAATGTTAGGCAAACTTTAATTTCATATGACTCACCTAAAGATATTGCTAAACTGCACATTTTGATTCAGTAGGTTTATGATGGGGCCCAAGATGCTTCGTTTTCAGCAATGTCCTAGATTATGTCAATGCCACTGGTCTAGGGGTGACATATACATAGCAAAGCTCTGCATGGTTTCTGTTGCTTGAAACCAAAAGAACGTTAATTAACACAGTACCTTTTCTCAGGTTGCAACTCTATCTTGTAAGGCCTTCCCTCTTTTCTACCTATTCAGATCCCACCCATCATTCAAAATTCAATTATTACCTTATTTCCTTGATAAAGTTTTCTTTAAATCATTACAATACTCTCTCTCTTTATTGATGGTCCATGGCTCATATAGCCTCTGTTATATAATATGACATTTAATTATCTTGGATGTAGCCCATTTCTCTCCTAAGGAATGCATGTTTATATATATATATATATATATATATATATATATATATAAAATAAATATATAAATATATCTTCAACCCACCATGATTACAGTTCCAATAGTGGGAACTTGGCAGGTGTTTAATTAGTACCTATTGAATTGAATGCATATGAAAAAGGAACATGTGACCACCATTATCTCCCCCTCCCTTCTAAAAAGTAGAAAAGATCATAAAACAGAATGGAAGAATGACCTAACATGGTTTATAGCCCTGGGTCCCAGAGGATAAATATATTTACATAGAATTTTGGTGAGGATAGTGGTTCATTGCTTAGGAAGTAAAGATGGATCTGGCCACACATATGTTCAGGTCATATGTGCAGAGCCTCATATAGCACAGATGTCTTTTAGCAAAGGCAAAAGTACCCCAGAGTCCTGTGTGCTCAGTGGTTTGCTTTAAGCCAAAGGAAGAAGAGGAGGTGAAGAAGGGAAATAGCACAGAATGCCAGAGCTGAAAGCTACCACAGAAATGATCTTTTATCCATCTTTCTCATTTTAAGAATGAAGACTTTGAGGATGAAAAGTCCCTAGATTATAGATGAACAATTATGTTATTTTTTTAACATTTATTCATTTTTTGAGAAAGAGAGAGACAGAGCTCAAACAGGGGAGGGACAGAAAGAGAGGGAGACACAGAATCCAAAGCAAGTTCCAGGCTCTGAGCTGTCAGCACAGAGCCAGATGCAGGGCTCGAACTCACAAGCTGTGAGACCGTGACCTGAGCCAAAGTTGGCTGCCTGACTGACTGAGCCACCTAGGTGCCCCTGAATGAACAAACCTTGACCTAGAACTCAGGTCTCCAATTTGTAGGACAATGCTGTTCTGTGGCACTAATTGATCTGGTAATAATTATTAATCTATATAGGAACCCCTAGTCTCATAGTATCTCTTTTGTTGCCTTTGTCAGGGCTGGGAAATTCTGGCATTTTAGATGAAGAGCCACAAAATAGCAGAAGTATCCCGGCCCTCCATTGTGTGGAGCAGAGTGTGCAGCACAAATGAATGTGGTCTACTGTATACTGCCTCCCTTCTGACTCCAGTTCTCTTTGGTCCCCAGAAGAGCCATGACTTTAAATGGATTAATTCAACATAACTCTTTTGCTATGCTCTATTTTGGTATGAGTCGATTACAGATTTGCTCAAGGATGAAAGTTTGGATGAATAAAGAATGCAGTAAGCAAATACTTCTTGAATAGTGAGGCCCTCCTTCCAAGGACTCCTAGAATCTCTTCTGCACAGTCTTTACAGTGTAAAGTGGTTGCTAACAAAAATGGTTCTTAAAGTCTGATGCTACATCTTGACTCAAAGCAGTCTTAGAACAACTGGTTCTGCTTCCTAATGAAGCATGCAAAAAACCAAAACAAACAAACAAAAACCCCAAAACAAAAAAAACCACCACTACTACCACCAACAATAACAGCAAAACTTCAAGAAAGTCTATGTATTATTAACAGAAAAAACAAACAAACAAGCAACAACAACAATACCTTTGTAGGTGTGAATCCATTTCCACATGTGGGATAGAAATAATACAAGAGATGGCCATCTTGTTTTACAGATAATTAAGGATCTACTTTTTGAAGCCATAGTACGTTGTGTTTTAGCAGAGAAAAATAAAAGGGAAATTAAGCAGAAGGACTCAAAGAGAAATAAAATTGTCATTATCAACTAGACATGAGTCAAAGGATAAAAGGCCAACAAACGTTCTTTTGCTACACTTTAATTTGTCTTGCTCACATGCATTGTTATGTTCTAGCTTAACCCTACAATAAATGGCACCAATACATATCAACACATCAATGATTTTTGCGGAAAAACAAGAATCATCGGAGTGACAGAAAATTCAATTTCGCTAAAAATAAGACTTAGTGTCTTCCTTTAAAAAAGACAGGGAAAAAGATTCTGAGTGAGTCAGCGTGAACAGTTTTGCTCCAGTGTACTTGAAAAATATGGCACTCAAGGTTTAAAACCCAGACAAATCCTACACCTCCATCTTTATAAAACAAAACGAGGACGGGGACAAGATGGCAGAGAAGCAGGGAGCTCTGTAATCCGCGCACGCCCGCATGGATTGAACTGAGAAGGACTGAAGGGATAAAACTTGGATTTGCAAGTGGGGGAAAGAAGAAACAGACGCCAGAAAGAAGACAACCTCAAAGATGCCTGAGTGAGTAACTGTGATCTGGGAAATTAGGGGACGGGCGGGACCCGGTGGTGCAGGGGGAAGGAGCCCCCGAGCCCAACACAGGGAGAGCGCGCTGTGCCCCGGAGAGACCAGGGGAAGAGAAAGAGAGACGGAAAACGCACCTAGAACCATCTCTAAGAGAGGAAAAACTCGCCCGTCTCCCCATATATAACGGCCGAGCGCCGGGAGAGAAATCCGTCCCATCTGGCTGGCGAATTCTTCCTAGGGCGCAGCGGCAGCAGCATCCACTCCAAGCCGCACGGGGAGCGGCGGCGGCACAGATAAAGGCAGCGGCGGTGCGAAAAGCGGTGGCGGCGGTGCTGAGAAAGGCGCCTTGAAATGCGGAAGCAGCGGCCGCGGCAGCTCTGAGAAAAGGGCAGCGCAAGCTGGGCCGGAGGCCGGCCGCCAGCGGGAACGCATCTCATCCCTGCTGACGGTGTTGAACTGCATGGACTAGGATTTGGAAGTGAGGCGGAGCTTGGAGAATACAGTTTGGTTCGCCCGAGGCACAGGGAGATCGGACTCAGAAGCTTGAAGCAGCGCCATACTTCTCCCCGCAACCACCAAGGCGGGGCCTCAGAGAGAACAGCCCCCCGAGACCTGCCCTGATGCCAGACCACGCCCATCCGCACAGGGAAGGTTTTTTTTTTCCTTTTTTCTTTGCTTCTCCTTCTTTTCTGCTACCATCCAGATATATTTCCCGTAGCATATTCTTATCTCGCCTCTTGGCTGGTTATATACTTTTAGACTGCCCACAGACTTTTGCTGTCCCTGTCCCCACCTTGTTTTTCTTTTTTTTTGTTTTTGTTTCTTTTTCTTCTCTCTTTTCTCCTCTTCTTTCTTTTCTTTCCTGTCCTTTCCTTTTCATTACTTCCTTTCCCCTTTTGGCTTGCTTGTTTGTTTGATTTGTCTCTGCATTTGCATGCTTTTGTTCCCTGTATACTAGTCTGTTTCCTTTTCAGGGATACCTCAAAAAACAAGCCAAAGTATACATGGTGGAGAGTCCCAAATATCACTGACCAGGGAAATAAAATAATCAAAGGCACAACAAGAGAAACCGAAGGACACCATTAAAAGAACACTTTCTGAAACGACAGGCCCTGGACAGTCAATGAGCCTCCTTTACTAGAGCAATACTAACAGGTGCACAGTACATAACGAGCTTTTAAACCTGACAAGAGACAGAAAGCTAGCCAAAATGACGAAGCAAAGAACTCTTCTCGAAAGCAACTCCAGGAAGAAGTCACAGCCACAGAACTCCTCAAAAACAGGCTTAAACAACATAACTGAACAAGAATGTAGAACAATTGTCATAAAGGTAATTGCTGGACCTGAAAAAAACATCAAAGAAACTATTCATAAACAGACTAGGGACCTTCAAAATAGCTGTGATGAGTTAAAAAAGGCTATAAATGAGGAGCACAAAAAAATGGAGGCAGCCACTGCACGAATTGAAGAGGCAGAGAGGAGAATAAGTGAATTAGAAGACACAGTTATAGCAAAAGAGGAAGCTGAGAAAAAGAGAGAGAAATTGATACAGGAACACGAAAAGAGAAATCGAGAACTGAGTGATACAATCAAACGGAACAATATCCGTATCATAGGAATTCCCGAAGAAGAGGAAAGAGAAAAAGGTCCTGAAGGGGTACTCGATCAAATTATAGCTGAAAACTTCCCGAATATGGGGAAAGAAATGGACATTGAAATCCAAGAGGCCCAAAGAACCCCCTTAAGACGTAACTTGAATCGACCTTCGGCACGACATATCATGGTGAAGCTGGCAAAATAGAAAGACAAAGAGAGAATTCTGA
>CM053579.1:43058193-43091346 GCA_028646485.1 Cryptoprocta ferox | reverse complement strand
GGTTATACATGTGTTAGCGTGTAGTTTGTTTGCACCCACTATTTATGTCTGAATCATTTGTCACAGGAGAGTGTGTGCTGATGAGATTCTAAGTTTGTGTGTTTTTGAATTTTTTTGAGCGAGGGAAGGAACAGCTGGACGCGTGTCTTTGCTGACCGCAGGTTTCTTTCAGAGGGCGTTCGCCGGTCTGGGTGTGCACACGATACGAAGAATGATCTGGAGTAATTGTGCTGTGTTAATGTTGACCCCACCCGTCTGTGATTAAATAAAAAGGAAAACCGTAAAAAAAAAAAAAAGAAATTTCTCAAAGAATTAAAAATAGAGCTACCATATGATCCAGCAAGTCCACCTCTGGGAATATGTCCAAAGGAAATGAAAACACTATATCAAAGAGATATCAGCACCCCCATGTTTATACCAGCATTGTTTATAATAGCCAAGATATGAAAACAACCTAAGTGTTTACCAATGGATGAATGAATAAAGAAGTTGTGGTATACATACACAATGTGATATTATTCAGTTAAAAAAGAGGGAAATCCTGTTATATGTGACAATGTGGATGGACCTCGAGGACAATACGTTTAGTGAAATAAATCAGACAGAAAAGTACAAGTACAGTATGACCTCACTTATATGTGGAATCTGAAAAAAAGAAAAAAACAAACTTATAGAAAAAGAGATCAGACTTGTGATTACAAGAAGTGAGCTTAGAAGAATCAATGAAGGTCAATGAAGGTGGTCAAAAGGTACAAACTTCCATATATATATATATATATATATATATATATATAATATCTTTCTTTATAAGATAAATATAAGCCCTGGCATTGTAATATACGCTGTGATGACTATAGTTAACATTGTTCTATGTTCTATTTGAAAGTTGTTAAGAGTAATCCTGTGTCCTCATCACAAGGAAAAAAACATTTTTTATTTTTCAAAATTTTATGTCTGTATGAGACAGTGGATGTTAACTAAATTTGTGGTAATAATTTCACAATATATGTAAGTCAAATCATTATGTTGCACATCTTAAACTTATGCATTGCTAGATATCAATTATATCTCAATAAATCTGAGGAAAAAGATGAGAGCTGAAGGAAAATAAAAAGTTATATAAAGAGGGAGGCAAAGAGTATTTCAGGCAGAAGAAACTGTGTGTAAAGATCAGGATTTGAGAAAGAAGGTAGTAGCATTCATAGTAGATACTGTTCATTGCTTCCTCAACATCCACTTACCTCTTTCTTACTCTGATCATATCTTCAATTTTGTCAGATATTCAATCCTATCTCTGGATGTTCAGGAGAATCTGATTGGTTTAAGCTAACCAGTGTGTGGCCTTCCCTTGGTGATTGATATTTGCCTAGCAGTTAGCTCCTAACCTAAATTAGCCCAGTAAAATTTAAAGAAAAAGCTCTCGTCCATGCTTCAAGGAGATATTTTCCTTTTCTTTCCTGCTGGTAGTGAGAAAAAAAAAAAAAGCCTTGTAGTCCTATTTCCACTGGTAATCATCTTGCTACACAGAAGATAATCAGTCTTAAAATGAAGCCAAACTGCAGGGAACTTAGCACAGAACTGAAATGAATTCAACGGTTTCATAACAATAATTGAGTAGATATTGGTTTCTATTATAACTAGAGCCTGTCATAGTTTTGGAAATCCAGTTCTGAGTTAATAAATTCCCTCATTACTAGAGCTAGTTTGAGTCAGTGTCTTATGTTACCTAAAATCAAAATTATTGTAAGTGATAGATTATCTGATAGAATGAAAGAAATTCAGTATAAAAAGACTATGGAGCAGAACAAGATGAAGTTGAGGTAGGCAAAATCTTCTGGACCTTATTTCTGCTGGCAACACACCAAGCTCAGGGCAACCATAAAGAATGAGTCCTTCCACCAAATAGGCAGACATTAAAGGATAGAAAGACAAGGCTTGCTTATGATATTTAAAACTTCATTCTTATAGATAGCACAGCTTGGTCCATTTAGGAACTACGTAAATGGTAGTCCGTGTTTATTGTGGTTTAATTAGCTCCATTTTATCCACACGCATTCCACATCAGAGATAAGTTACATATTTTGTGAAGGTTGAGAAAATGCTTTTCGAGTACTATTAGGGATGTGGAAAATAATATTGGAGGATTTGATGCTGTTTAGGGGTCAGAGTCATGTCCGAGAAGACTTAAAAAATTATTCCAGAATGTAATACAATATGGAGAATGGATCTAGGAAAACCAAGTTTTCCAATCACATGAAGAACAGACCAAGTAGAATAAAAAAAAACAACAACAAAGTTTAGAAGAAAACTTTGAGCTGAAAAGTGTCAATATAATACAAAATAAATGAGGTAAGCAGGACCAAACATGTCCTGGTTGAAAGTTTTACAATTCAAAGTTGAAAAATAAGTCTTATGAACATTTAGCTATGTAAAACATTACTCTATTTATAATAGGGATAGTGTCAGGAGAAGGGGAGAAATCAGGAAATTCCATTTTGTACTTAACATTGATAAGAGAAATATAGGTACAACTTTATTTTATTATTTTTTTAATGGTTAATTAATTAATTTATTTTTAAATTTATTTAATTAATAGTTAACTTATAGTATAATATTGGTTTCAGGAGTAGAATTTAGTGATTCATCACTTACATACAATACCCAGTGCTCACCACATCAAGTACCCTCCTTAATGCCCGTCACCTCTTTAGCCCATTCCCCACTCACCTTCCCTCCAGCAACCTTAAGTTTGGTCTCTATAGTTAAGAGCCTCTTATGGTTTGTTTCCTTCTCTTTTTTCCCCCCTCTATGTTCATTTGTTTTGTTTCTTAAATTCCACATATGAGTGAAATCATATGGTATTTGTCTTTCTCTGACTTGTGTCACATAGCAAAATGCACTCTAGCTCCATCCACATTGTTGCAAACAGCAAGATTTCATTCTTTATGATGGCTGAGTAATATTCCTGTGTGTGTGTGTGTGTGTGTGTGTGTGTGTGTGTACCACATATTTATCCATTCATCGGTTGATGGGCATTTGGATTCTTTCCATAATTTGGCTATTGTTGATAATGCTGCTATAAACATTGAGGTTCATGTGCCCCTTAGAATCAGTAGTTTTGTATCCTTTGGGTAAATAATAGGTACAACTTTTAAAATATAAAAGTAAATTTAAAAGATGATTAATTTCTTCCAAATATTTAAACAAGAAGGAAAATATTGTATATAGAACAAAAGAATCAGCACAAAAATATGAAAACATTAAAACAAAGGAGCTTATAAAAGACAAAGCCGATATAAATGAGTTAAGTCCTCTGATGAAAGTTTCAGATTTGGACTTGCAGATGCTGCCACTCATCCGTGGTCAACCACACTGTGTTTTTCAACATCTCTGTGATCAGTGAGCCTTTGGGCCATGTCTCCTTCAAGCTGTTTGCAGACAAAGTTCCAAAGACAGCAGAAAACTTTCATGCTCTTAGAGCTGAGGACAAAGGATTTGGTTATAAGGGTGTCTGGTTTCATAAGACTATTCCAGGATTTATATGCCAGGGTGGTGACTTCAAATATAATAATGGCACTAGGCGAAAGTCCATCTATGGGGAGAAATTTGATGATTAGAATTTAATCCTGAAGCATGAGGGTCCTGGCATCTTGTCCATGATAAATCCCAACCTAACACAAATGGTTCCCAGTTTTTCGTCTGCACTGCCAAGACTGAGCGGATGGATGGAACTGTGTGGTCTTTGGCAAGGTGAAAAAAGGTATGATTATTTTAGAAGCCATGGAGCACTTTGGGTCCAGGAATGGCAAGACCAGCAAGAAGATCACCATTGCTGACTGTGGACAAATCTAATAAATTTGACTTGTGTTTTATATCTTAACTACTAGACTATTCCTTCTGTAGCTCATTGGAGCACTCCTTCACTCCATCTGCTCGAAATAACCAACAATCTTTGTGTTCTTTAACTTTTTTTTAATAAAAATTATTTAAAGTTTATTCATTTTTGAGAGACCGAGTGTGAGCAGGGGAGGGGCAAAGAGATAGCGAGACATAGAATCTGAAGCAGGCTCCAGGCTCCAAGCTGTCAGCACAGAGCCCAATGCGGGGCCTGAACCCACAAGCCGTGACATCATGACCTGAGCCAAAGTCCGACACTTAACTGACTGAGCCACCCAGGCACCCCATTAATCTTTATGTTTTTCCTGCAGTTCTATGGACTCCATATTTTCTTCACTTCTCTCAAAATCTACCTGGACTACAGAGTTAAGTTTATGATTATAAAATAAAAACTAAACAACAAAAAAGTTTCAGACTTAACCGAGAAAAGAAGTACAACTATTTGCAACTTATAAGAAGTATCTAAGATTAAGTCCCTTAAAAGTAAAAGTATTTTCATGTTTATTTATTTTGAGGGAGACAGAAGGAGAGCACAAGTGGAAGAAGGGCAGAAAGAGAGGGAAAAAGAATCCCAAGCAGGCTCTATACTCAGCATGGAGCCCAATATGTGGCTCAATCCCATGACCATGAGATCATGACCTGGGCTGAAATCAATAGGTGCTTAATTGAATGAACCACTCAGGCTTCCCAAAATATTTTTAAATGGTCAAAAACATAACAGAAAAATATAATAAAAATGTATAGATGGTCATTAATAATACTCAAAGTAGAATTAAATAAATGAGGCAAAGTTATTTTCCATTGATGGAATAGTATTTGGTCAATGAAAATAAGAGGCATGGGCCTTTATAATAATGAACAATGTGGCCAGATACTGCACTACCATTTTCACATGCATTAGTTAATGTTCAGAATAACACTATGTGGCAGACATTGTTATTCTCATTTCAGAGATGAAATAACTGAGCATAGAGAGGTTTAATAACTTGTTTGAGGTTCTCATTTGTAAAGGCATAACTGGATTTGGACCCAATTAATTATAACTTGAGAATTTGAAGGACACTACCTTAGTGTATCTGAAAGGTTAGTCTTTGCATTACTTGCATCAGAATGCTTACTAAAAATGTAAACTCCTGACATTATCTCTGATATATTCTAGAACTCCGAAATTTGCGTTTTAACAAGTATTCCAGTTGATTCTAATACATGTTAAAATTTGAAAACCACTGCATTACATGTACTACCTCCAAGAAAATGAGAGAAATACAAGCGAAGTAGAAATTTCTAATCCACCCTTTCTATCTTAACCAGATTAAGTAGAGAAAATAATAAATAATTTAATACTAATCAGGTTATCATAACAAATTTAAAACATTACAAAAATATATATTACTTTCAACCATCCCTTTTACTTTTACAAAACTGATCACACATTATATTCTAAAAGAAAACTAATTCCAAAAAGCAGAAGTACTAAAGACCACATTAATTGATTACAATGAGCTAAAACTAAAATTTAAAACTTTAAGGAAAAGGACACAGCTAGGACTAATTTTAAAAGACACTTTCTTAAATAACTATTATTATAGCTATTATAATAAAGATCAGAGCAGAAATATAGAGTGCATAAAAAGAATCAATGAAACTAAGAACTTTGAAAAGACAAAAAAATTGATAAACGTTTAGCCAGACTCATCAAGAAAAAAGAGAAGATACAACTGACACCACAGAAACTTAAAACATTATAAAGACTACTACAAAAAATCATAAGCCAACAAATTGAACAACCTAGAAGAAATGGATAAACATATAATTTTCCAAGACTGAATCAAGAACAAATAGAAATCTTAAACAGATCAATTACTTGTAATGAAATTGAATCAGTAATCAAAAAAAGTTCCAACAAACAAAACTCCAGGACCAGATGGCTTAAAGGTGAATTTGACCAAACATTTGAGTAAGAGTTAATAAGTATCCTCTCAAACTATTCCAAAAAAAATAAAAGAGGAAGAAATGCTTCTAAATTATATGAGACCAGCATTAATTACCCTGATACCAAAACCAGAAAGGACACCACAAAATAAGAAAATTATAGATCAATATCCTTTATAAACACAGATGCAAATATTCTTAACAAAATATTAGCCAACTGAATTTAAGAATACACCAGAAGGATCATTCACACCTATCAAGTGGGATTTATTCCAGGGATGCAAGGATATTCAATATTCACAAATCAATTAATCACATAAACAGCACTTAGGATAAAAATCATATAATCACTTCAATAGATGCAGAACAAACATTTGAAAAAATTCAACATTTATTCATGATAAAAACTCTCAACAAAGTGGGTATAGAGGGAAGACACCTCAACATGATAAAGACCATATGTGACAAACTTACAGCCAACATATTTAATGGTGAAAAGCTGTCTAAAAGATCAAGAAGAAAAGGTTATCAGGATATCAGTTCTCCCCACAATTATTCAACGTAGTACTGGAAGTTCTAGTCACAGCAATCAGAAAACAAAAGGAAATAAAAGGTATCCAAGCTAGTAATGAAGAAGTAAAACTGTTACTATTTTCAGATGATACTGTAATACTGTATATAGAATATAGATAATACTGTATATAGAAAACCCTAAAGATTCCACCA
Source organism: Cryptoprocta ferox (assembly GCA_028646485.1). NCBI lineage: Eukaryota > Metazoa > Chordata > Mammalia > Carnivora > Eupleridae > Cryptoprocta > Cryptoprocta ferox. The sequence goes on along the minus strand of CM053579.1, from coordinate 43,084,791 downwards.
AAACCTTATTAGAATGAATAAATAAATTCTAATAAATACTAGTAAATAAAGTTGCAGGATACAAAATCAATATACATAAATTTATAGAATTTCTACACACTAATAAAAAATAGCAGAAGAGAAATTAAGGGAAAAAAAATCCCATTTACAATTGCATCAAAAAGAGTAAAATACCTAGGAACAATTTTAATCAAGGAAGTAAAAGGCCTATATTTTGAAAACTATGACATTGATGAAAGAAATTGAGGATGATTCACATAAATAGAAAGATCTATCATACTCATGGATTGGAAGAATTAATATTATTAAAAATTTGATACAACCCATAGCAATATAAATGCAATCCCTATAAAATATCAATAATAGTGTATTTCACAGAACTAGAACAAGTAATTACAAAATTTCTATGGAATCCCATAAGACCCTAAATAGCCAAAGCAATCTTGAGAAAGAAGACCAAAACTGGAGGAATCAGAATCCCAGATTTAAAACTAGACTAAAAAGTTATAGCAATCAAAAGAGTATATTATTTGCACAAAAATAGACACATAGATCAATGGAGCAGAGTAAAGAGCCCAGATATAAACTATGCTTATATGATAAATTATTGTACAAGAAAGGAAACAGGAATATACAATGAGTAAAAGACAGTCTTTTTAGTAAATAGTGTTGGGAAAAATTGGCAGTTACATGCAAAAGAATGAAACTGGACCATGTTCTTATACCATACACAAAAATAAACAAAAATGATTAAATATCTAAATTTGAGATGTGAAACCATAAAACTCGTAAAAGAAAACATAGCCAATGAACACTGAGACATCAGCTTTAGCAATATTTTTCTTTATCTCTCTCCATTGACAAGGGAAACAAAAACAAAAATAAACAATTGGGACTACATCAAACTACAAAGCTTTTGCATAATTAAAGAAACCATTAATAAAACAAGAAGGCAACCTACAGAATGGGAGAAGATATTTACAAATGATAAATCTGATAAGGGGTTAATATGCAAAACATATAAAGAACACATACAACCTAACACCAAAAAGACAAATAATCTGATTAAAAAATGTGTGGAGGACCTGAACACTCATTTTTCCAAAGAAGACATACAGGTGATAAACAGAATTATGAAAAACTGCTCAATATTACTCATCATTAGGGAAACGTAAATTAAAGTCACAATGAGATAACACCATATACCTGTCATAATGGCTACAATAAAAAGACAAGAAATAACAAGTGTTGGCAAGGATGTGGAGAAAAGGGAACACTTGTGTGCTGGTAGTGGGAATGCAAATTGATATAGCCACTGTGGAAAACAGTATTGTGGTTTCTCACATAATTAAAAGTGGAAATACTAGATGATTTAATTATTCCACTGGATATTTCTAGATATTTACCCAAAAGAGAAAACACTAATTTGAAAAGTTATATGCATCCCATGTTTGTTGCAGCTTGACAATAACTAAGATACTGAAGCAGCCCAGGTGTCCATGGGTAGGTGAATGGATAAAGAAGAAATGGTATAAATATACAATGGATGATTATTCAGCCATTAAAAAGAATGAAATTTTACCATTCACAACAACATGGATGGACTTACTAGGTATTATGCTAAATGAAATAAGTCAGACAGAGAAAGACAAATACCATGTAATTGCACTTTTATGTGGAATCTAAAGAAATCAAAACAAATAAAAAACATAAATTGATCCGTAAATACAGAGAACAAATTAGTGGCTGCCAGAAAGGAGAGGGGTGAGAAAATAGAGGAAATAGGTGGGCAGATTAACAGGTACAAACTTCCAGTCATAAAATAGATAAGTTATAGGTATTAAAGTACAGCATAAGGAATATAGTCAAATAATATCTTAATAAATTCGTATAATGGCAGATGATATCTACATTATCACAGTGAGCATTCTATAAATGTATATAATTGTTGAATCATTATGCAGTACACTTGAAACCAATATATTGTATGTCAGATATACTTCAGTTGAAAAATACATAAAAATTTATTAGTTCACCCAACAAAATTTCTAAAATGAGAAAGATAGAAAATAACAAGTATTGACAAAGATATAGAGTAAGTGGAGCTCTCACTCATTGCTGGTGGGTCTGAAATAGTTAAAATCATCTCAGAAAATGGTTTGACAGTAGGTAATTGAGTAAATTGTATGCAGTATGCATACCCTATGACACAGCAATTTCTCTTCTAGTTTTATGACCAACAAATTGTATTCAGATGCTCATCAGCCCCCAAATGAAAAGTTCCTAAATACCCAATGTAGAAAGTATAAATTGTGGTATAGTCACACAATTGAATACTATATAGTGAGAGAAGAACAATCTACAGTTATATGAATCTTATAATGTTGTGTGAAATAAACCAGATACAAATGTATACATTCTGTATAATTTCATTTGCATAATGAAAAAAACATTCGAAATTAATCTATCAGTTTGACTATGGTTTTCACTTTTTCTAAATTTGTATGGATGACTTTTATTAAGTTTTTTATATTAATTCCAGTATACTGAACATAGTGTTCTAGTAGTTTCAGGTATATAATATAGTGATTAAACAATTCTATACATTAGTCAGTGCTCATCATAATAAGTTTACTCTTTAATCCCCATCACATATTTCACCCACTTTCCCTCTGGTTACCATTAGAGAGTTTTCAATAGTTAAGTCTGTTTCTTGTTTTTTTCTCCATTTCTCTCTTTTCTTATTTGTTTTGTTTCTTAAGTTCCACACATGAGTGAGATCATATGGTATTGGTCTTCCTCTGACTGACTTATTTCACCTAGCATTATACTCCCTCACTCCATCCATGTTGTTGCAAAGAGCATGATTTCATTCCTTTTTATGGTTGAATAGTATTCCAGTGGAATATGTATTCCATTGCATATATACGAACCAGTTCTTCTTTATTCATTCACCTATTGCTAGACACTTAGGCTACATCCATAATTTGGCTATTGTAAATAAATGCTGATAAAAAACATTGGGGTGCATGTTTCCCTTTGAGTTAGTGTTTTTATATTTTTGGCAAATACCCAATAGTGTGATTACTGGGTAGTTCTAATTTGACTTTTTGAGGAACCTCCATATTCTTTTCCATAGTGGCTGCACCAGTTTGCATTCCCACCAACAGTGCAGAAGGGTTCCTTTTTCTCCACATCCTCATCAACACTTGTTCTTTCTTGTGTTTTGATTTTAGCCACTCTGACAGATATGAGGTGATATCTCATTGTGGTTTTGATTTGCATTTCCCTGATGATAAGTGATGTTGAGTATCTTTTCATGTGTCTGTTGACCATCTGGATGACTTTTTTGAAGACATGTCTATTCATGTTTTCTGTCCATTTTTAATTGTATTATTTGTGTGTTGGGTGTTGAGTTGTAGGAGTTCTTCATATATTTCAGATACCAACCCTTTATCAGAATTATCACTTGCTAATATTCTCTACATTCCATAGGTTGCCTTTTAGTTTTGTTGATTGTTACCTTGACTATGCAGAAGCTTTTTATTTTGATGTAGTCACAATAGTTTATTTTTTTCTTATTTCTCTTGGTTCAGAAGACATATTTAGAAATATGTTGCTATGGCCAATGTCAGAGATATTACTGCCTGTGTTCTCTTCTAGGATTTTTATGGTTTCAGGTCTCACATTTAATTCTTGAATCGATTTTATATTTTGTTTTGTGTATGGTGTAAGAAAGTGGTACAGTTACTTTCTGATGCATGTTGCTGGCCAGTTTCCCCTAAACCATTTGTTGAAGATACTGTCTTTTCCCATTTGATATTCTTTGCTGTTTTGTCAAAAATTAATTGACCATATAATTATGGGTTTATTTCTGGGTTTTCTGTTCTGTTCCATTGACCTATGTGTCTGTTTTTGTGCCAGTACCACCCTGTTTTGATCACTACAACTTTGTAATATAACTTGAAGTCCGGAATTGTCATTGCTTCCTTTGCTTTTTCTTTGCTTTTTCTTTTTCTTTTTCAAGATTTTTCTTTGCTTTTTCTTTCTCAAGATTGTTTTTGTTATTCAGAATCCTCTGTGGTTCCATACAAATGTTAGGATTGTGTGTTATATTTCTGTAAAAAAATTCTGTTGGTATTTTGATAGAGATTGCCCTAAATTTGTAGATTGCTTTGGATAATATAGGCATTTAACTATATTAGTTCTATCAAATTACGAGCATGGAATGCCTTTCCATTTCTTCATGTTGCCTTGAATTTCTTTCATCAATGTGTTATAGTTTTTCAGAGTACAAGTTTTTCATCTCTTTGGTTAGGTTTATTCCTAAGTATTCTTTATTTTTGGTGCAATTTTCAGTCAGAATATCTTCTTAATCATTCTTTACACTGCTTCATTATTAGTGTTTAGGAATGCAACTAATTTCTGTATATAGATTTTATATCCTAAGACTTTGCTGAATTCATTTATGAGTTCTAGTAGTTTTTTTGGTGGAGTCTTTATAGTTTTCTCTGTAGGGTATCATGTCATCTGCAAATAGTGACAGTTTTACTTCTCCCTTACCAATTTAGATGCCTTTTATTTATTTTTGTTGTCTCATTGCTGTGGCTATGACTTCCAGTACTCTGTTAAACAAGGTGGCAATAGTGGACATCTTTGTCCTGTTCCTAACCTTAGGGGAAAATCTCATTTTTTCCGCATTAATGATGATGTTTGCTGTAGATGTTTCATATCAGGACTCTAACATGTTCCTGTAGACCTACTTTGTTGAGGGTTTTATCATGTATGGATGTTGTACTTTGTCAAATGTTATTTCTGCATCTATTGAAAAAATCATATAGTTTTTGTCTTTTCTCTAATTGATGTGATATATCACACTTACTGCTTTCCAAATATTGAATCACTCTGCATCCTGGCAGTAAATTCCAGTTGATTGTGGTTAATGATTTTTTAAATGTATTGTTGGATTTGATTTGCTACTATTTTGAAGATTTTTAGACATATATTCACCAGTATATTGGCTTGTATTTCTCTTTTTTAGTGGACTCTTTTGTCTCTTAATCAGGGTAATACTGGTCTCATAAAATAAATTTGGAAGTTTTCCTCCCTCTTCTATTTTTTGAAATAGTTTGAGAAGAGTAGATAGTAACTCTTCTTTAAATAATTGGCATAATTCACCTGTGAAGCCATGCCCTAGACTTTTGTTTGTTGGAAGTCTTTTGATCAGTGCTTCAAATTCACTGCTGTAATCAGTCTGTTCAATTTTCGATTACTTCCTGTTTCAGTTTTGGTAGGGTATATATTTCTAAGAATCCATCCACTTCTAAGAAGTCCTTTTTGAAGATTTCTTGAACTAGAATTATTGAATCAAAGCCTGTAAGTTTTTTTTTAGTTTATTTATTTATCTTTGAGAGAGAGACAAAGAGAGGGAGAGAGGGAGAGGAAGAGAGAGAGAGAGAGAGAGAGAGAGAGAGAGAGAGAGAGAATCCCAAGCAAGCTACACACTGTCAGTGCAGAGCCTGACGCAGGGCTTGAACTCATAAACTGAGATCATGACCTGAGCCCAGACCAAGAGTCAGCTGCCTAACCAACTGAGCCACCCAGAAGCCCCCAAAGCCTATAAGAAGTGTTTTTAACGTCCTTGAAATTCAATGCAAATTCTCTGCAGAAAGGTTTACCAATTTCTATTCCAACCCAATATTTTTCTTCACTGAAACTTTTAGTGAATTAGTTATACTAGTTTTATTTCACTCACTTTATGAACCCAAAGTAAGTAAATTAAATTAAACAACACTAAAATACAGAGCCGCAAAATAGTAAACAAAACTAAAATATAAGTCAAATATTGTATAACATATATACTTGTGGCCACTTGACCATCCGGAACATGCTTTGGGTGGTTCAGTCACTCAAATTTCTCTTATGACTTCAGTTTAATACTACTTTCTTTTTCACCACTCTTTTGAGATTCATTCAGAAAGGTCAGCAGCTTCTACAAGGTTTCAGAATAATCTCTTCCTGGTACATCTGAAGTGCCCCTCCTTTCAAGAATCCATTTTCTTTTTAATATAACCTTCTTGCTAGCCTTTTTTCTTTTTTGCCAGTATTGTGCTTCACTCTGAGAGTCTCTTGGCTGCAGGTTTCCAAAGCAAATCTTTTAAGTACCTGAGTTTATAACAAGCCTATATTTGTCTAGGATTTGACTCTTCTCTGCCTGAATGGAGGGCACCATTCTTCAGCTGATTCCAATTAAGACATTTGGTCTGGTAAGTAACTTTAAGGTGTGGATTTTAGGACAAATTTTGAAAGAGAAACACAATATATGCTATCCTTTTCATTTGCTGCATTGTGTTCCTTAAAACTATCATAAAACTAAATTTTCTACAGGAACAATTATTGGGGTTCAATAACTTCACTAGTGGTTCAATAGCAAGAAAGTGATAGCTTTATGTGATGATACATAATCAATATTTATGTCTTCTAAATGACTTTGAAACCATGTGTTTAACATGTAAAAAATGCAGCTATTATTATCTTATCTAAATCAAAGGTGTGAAAGCATACATCTTCCACATTAAATTAATGATATTTTGTTGGCTTCTTAGAATTTAGAAAAGACATGAGGGAATGTCTTAGACAACTCAATTTCTTTTAAAATGCTATCCAAGTAATTTCCAAGTGGTGTCTTCTTTTTCTCTTGATAAATCTCCCAACAATAAACAGTGTCATTCAAAGTCATTCCCCTGAACTTAGAACTACTCTCAAAGTGGTTAAGTACTCTACAAGTGTTTGTATTGTTGATGTGGTGGTAGTTTTATACCAAAAGCCATTTTCAAATCTAAAGACTGATCCACTAGTTCTCCCCTTCACTCTCTCCTACCTTCCTAAGTTTAAACAAGCTACAAAGAGAACTACTTAATTTTGGAGTGAAGTATTGTCACCAGGAATCTCTAACTGCTGCTATTTTTTTTTTTTACCAACCTTCACTGCCACATGGTATAGTGGCAACTCTATCCAATGTGATTATTTCCCTGTGACTACTCTTCTATAAATTTGAGCAACCAACCCAGTATACCCTCTGCTACTTTTTTTAAAATTTAATGTTTATTTATTTTTGAGAGAGAGAGAGAGAGCGAGAGAGAGCGAGAGCATGAGTGGGGGAGGGGCAGAGAGAGGGAGACACAGAATCCTAAGCAGGCTCCAGGTTCTGAGCTGTCAGCACAGAGCCTGATGTGGGGCTCGAACTCATGAGCCGTGAAATCATGACCTGAGCCGAAGTCGGATGCTTAACCTGACTGAGCCACCCAGGTGCCCCAATACCCTCTGCTCTTAATCTTCTTTCAACTGCAATCCAGAAGAAACCCCTTTCCTTAACAGCAAGCAAACAAACAACAACAAAGTGGTAGGTAGACTAGCTTTGGCAAACCAAAATAGAAAATGTTTGCCACACAATCATCATATTGCAGAGGCAAACCATAAGAGACTATTAAATACAGAGAACAAACTGAGGGCTTATGGGGCAGGGGAGAGGGGAAAATGGGTGATGGGCATTGAGGAGGGCACTTGTTGGGATGAGCACTGGGTTTGTATGTAAGCAATGAATCATGGACATCTATCTCCAAAACTGAAAGCACACTGTATACACTGTATGTTAACTAACTTGACAATAAATTATAATTAAAAAATTAACAATAGAACTATGTTACGACCCAGCAATTGCACTACAAGCTATTTACCCAAAGGATACAAAAATGCTTATTTGAAGGAACACATGCACCCCAATGTTTAGAACAGCACTATCAACAATAGCCAAATTACGGAAAGAGCTGAAATGTCCATCGACTGACAAATGGATAAAAAAGACATGGTTACATATATACAATGGAATACTGTCATAGACTCTGGGTCTAGAGTTCTATTTTGTCCAGCAAGAAAGCAGGATGAAGGATTAAAATGCAAGAGATGGCTAATGTCCAGGAAAAGACAATAGCCCTGATTAAGGGTCCTTGCTCCGTTTTTATTAGGATCAGAAAGCTTACAAACGTGATGATGGATGTGCACAAAGGGACAACGGAATAGTGAACATTAACTCATGGGCGTGAGGGATAGGGGATTTTTAAAATATGCTGTGTTAGGGGTTTGGGTCAATACAAAACAAAATCTTGGTGCCACGGAAGGTTGTTTACAGCAGATGTGAGGCACCACCTCTGATTACCTAAACTGGTCTAGGGGACAAGAAGGACAGAGCATGCTACCTCGGGGTCAACAAGGCACCTTTATTTTGTTAATTAGCTCCATTCTGGGCAACTTCACCCCACAGCAGTCTATACCCCTATTTTCCTGTTTACCTAATTTGGTCCTTCCTTCCTGTGAAAACAGCTTTCTGCTACTGTACTAAAGAGGGGGTGTTTCCTCCCTGAATACCTAATCTTATTTACCTCATATAACTTTGTTCTATACTGGGGTCTTTGCCCCGCCCTCTCTATACTGGGGCCTTTGTCTCCCCTTACCTATACTTATTTACCTAATCTTGTTTACCCAAACTTGGATGTGAACATCCTATGGCTTTCTAATTCTTTATACCTTGTTAACCCATCTGTGCAAACTCAGGGAATTCCTAAACTTATTCCCCACAGAATATTACTCAGTTATCAAAAGCAATAAAATCTTGCTATTTGCAACAACATGGATGGAACTGGAGTGTATTATGACAAGCAAAATAAGTCAGTCAGAGAAAAATAAATATCATGATTTCACTCATATGTGGAATTTAAGAAACACAACTGATGAAAATAGGGAAAGGGAAAGAAAAACAAGATAAAAACAGAGAGGGTGGCAGACCATAGGAAACTCTTAAATACAGAGAACAGACTGGGGGTTGTTGGAGGGGTGTTGGGTGAGAGGATGGTCTAAATGGGTGTTGGGCATTAAGGAGGGCACTTGTTGGGATGAGCACTGGATGTTATATGTAAGTGATTAATCACTAAATGCTACTCCTGAAATAATTATTACACTATATATTAACTAATTTGGATTTAAATAAAATTAAAAAAAAGATGAGCTATATCTTGAAAAAGGGAATTTAAGGAGAACTTCAAAAGAAAGGTTTTGAAGTAGAATTAATATTGTATCCATTGTAAGTGGAGCACAGAGAGAAGAAAGAGAGAGATAGGTATGCTTTCAGAGAGTTTGGGGATAAGTCATATAGTGCCTTGTAGAACATGTAAGGACGTTGGCTTCTGCTTCGGGTAAGATAGGAAGTCATTGGAGGTTTTGAGCAAAAGAGTAACATAATATGGCTTTTATTTTAAATATTCAGTTTTCTGTGTTGCCAATAAACTATAAAGAGGACCAACATAGAAGCAGGATGACCAATTAAAAGACTATTGCAATAATCTCAGTGACTATTGATTTTAGGAAGCACGCTAACTGTGTAGGTTGTGATATGTGACTGAATTGGGGATATATTTTTAAGGTAGACTTGACAGGATATACTAACAGACCAACTACAGGTGTGAGACAAAGAGATGAGTCAAGAGTTTTGGTGTGAGTTATTGGAGATCCAGGTGTGTGGAAAAACAAAATTATATGTATAAAAATTATAACATTACAAATAAAAGTAAGGCATGAAGATAAGTATTTACTTGAATGTGTTGTAGACTGCCTCCAAGATGATCCTGACTGCCTCCAAGATGATCCTCCCTAATCTTGACTGCACATGTCAATTTCTTAAATGTAATATCGTGAGAGATCCTAAGCCAGACCACCAAGCTAAGCCATTCCTGAATTCTGACCCATGAAAACTGTGTTAGGTAATAAGGTAATAAATATTTATTCTCTTAAGAACTGATTAAAACAATTAGCTGATTGTGAGCTAATTTGTTTTTCAGGAAAGGTATATAATACAGATTTTGGTGCTAGGGATGTAGTATTACCATGATAAAACCCTAAAATAAGGAGAAGCTTGGAAACTTGGTAGTTAGCAGAAATTAGAAGGATTTTGAGATGTTAGGGAAAGCTTAAAGAACATTGGCAAAACTGTCAGTAGAATCTTGCTGGGCTTTTAAAAAGCTGCGAGTGAGAGGTTAAAAGAAAGAAGGAAAATTATATTGAAAACTGGAGGATATCGTTAAAATATCCATAGTACCCAAAGCAATCTACACATTCAATGCAATTCCTATCAAAATAACACCAGCATTCTTCACAGAGCTAGAACAAAATTTGTATGGAACCAGAAAAAACCCTGAATAGCCAAAGTAATGTTGAAAAAGAAAACCAACGCTGGAGGCGTCACAATTCCAGACCTTAAGCTGTATTACAAAGACATAATCATCAAGACAGTATGGTACTGGCACAAAAACAGACACATAGATCAATGGAACAAAATAGAAAACCAAGAAATGGACTCACAAATGTATAGCCAACTAATCTTCAACAAAGCAAGAAAGAATATCCAAAAGAAAAAAAAGTCTCTTTAGCAAATGGTGTTGGGAACACTGGATAGCGACCTGCAAAAGAATTAAACTGGACCTATTTCTTTCACCACACACAAAAATAAATTCAAAATGGATGAAAGACCTAAATGTAAGAGAAAGCCATCAAGATCCTAGAGGAGAAACCAGCAGCAACCTCTTGACCTCTACTGCAACAACTTCTTACTAGACATGTCTCTGGAGGCAAGAGAAACAAAAGCAAAAATGAATTATTGGGACTTCATCAAGATAAAAAGCTTCTGCACAATGAAGGAAACAATCAACAAAACTAAAAAGCAACCTACAGAATGGGAGAATACACTTGCGAATGGCATATCTTATAACGGGCTGGTATCCAAAATGTCTAAATAACTGTTACAACTCAAAATCCCCCCAAAACAAACAATCCAGTTTAAAAATGGACAGAAGACATGAATAGACATTTTTCCAAAGAAGACATACAGATGGCCAACAGACACTTCAAACGATGCTCAACATCACTGATCATCAGGGAAATGCAAATCAAAACTATGAGATTACATCTCACGCTTATCATAATGGCTAAAATAAAAAACACAAGAAACAACAGGTGTTGGTGAGGATGTGGAGAAAGGGGAAGCCTCTTGCACTGTTGGTGGGAATGCAAACTGGTACAGCCACTCTGGAAAACAGTATGGAAGTTCCTCAGAAAGTTAAAAATAGGGGCCCTGGGTGGCTCAGTAAGTTAAGCATCTGACTCTTGATTTCTCATCATGTCATGATCTCATGTTTTGTGGGTTCAAGTTCTGCATCAGCTGTGCTGACAGCAAAGAGCCTGCTTGGAATTCTCTCTCCCTCTCTCTCTACCTCTCCCCTGCTCTCTCTCTGTTTCTCAAAAATAAATAAAGTTAAAAAAAGTTAATAATAAAACTACCCTACGACCCAGCATTTGCACTACTAGGTATTTATCCAAAGGATACAAAAATGCTGATTCAAAGGGGCACATGTACTCCAAAGTCTACAGCATGCAATCAACAATAGATAAATATTGGGGCGCCTGGGTGGCTCAATCGGTTAAGCGTCTGACTTCAGCTCAGGTCATGAAGATCTCACAGTTCGTGGGTCCGAGCCCCGCGTCGGGCTCTGTGCTGACAGCTAGCTCAGAGCCTGGAGCTTGTCTTCGGATTCTGTGTCTCCCTGTCTCTCTCTGACCTTCCCCTGCTCATACTCTCTCTCTCTCTCTCTCTCTCTCTCTCTCTCTCTCTCTCTCTCAAAAATAAATTAAAAAAAACATTAAAAAATATAAATATCATATGATTTCACTCATATGTGGAATTTAAGAAACTAAACAGATGAACATAGGGAAAAGGAAGGAAAAATAAAATAAGATAAAAGGAGGGAGGGAGGCAGACCATAAAAGACTCTTAGAGGACAAATTGAGGGTTGCTGAAGGGATGTTGGATGAGGGGATGTGCTAAATGGGTGATGGGCACTAGGGAGCTTACTTGTTGGGATGAAAACTGGATACTATATGTAAGTGATGAACCATTAAATTCTACTCCTGAAACCAATACTACATTATATGTTAAGAAACTTGAATCTAAATGAAAAATAAAGAAAAAAGAAGAAAGAAAGAAAGAAAGAAAGAAAGAAAGAAAGAAAGAAAGAAAAAAGAAAGTGATGGAAGGAAGTAGGGAAGGAAGGAAGGAAGGAAGGAAGGAAGGAAGGAAGGAAGGAAACTGGAGGAAAAGTATCTTTATTATATAGGGGTTGAATGTTTAGCAACACTGTCACCTGTGTTAATGGGGATAGTAGAAAATATACTAGAGTAACTAGGTTATCTAGCTATAGGGATCTCTAGGCCCAGTGTTGAGAGTGCCTCCTGGTTTCTTCTTGCTATTGATAATAAAATTCAACAAGACATTGATAAGCTTAAGGAAGAACTGTTAACAAAAAGGAGCCAGTCTTGCAACTTGAACATTGCTAAGAGAACATTGTTAACCTTTTTAAAGGTTCACACCATAAGAAAAAAAATGTAACTATGTAAGGTGATTGATGTTAGCTAAACTTATAGTGTTAATCATTTCACAATACATACATATATCATACCATTATGTTGTACACACTGGATTAATACAACATTATTTGTCAATTATATCTCAATAAAACTGGTATATTAAAGAAGCCAGTCTTGTAGTTTCTGAAAATTCCCAATCTACCAGAATGGCACATATTGCTAAAATTAAGGAAAGGCTCAGGGGCAAGGATCAAATCCAGGTCACTGTTAAAAACAACAACAACAACAACAAGATACAAAAATGAAGGTCAGAGTGTAGCTGTAAAATTTTTTGTTAACATCTCAGAAAAAAGTAAAAATGTTTCAAAGATCCATTTAAACAATAAGAAGCATAACAGTATTGTCTCTTAGCAGTCTCAGCAGAAGTTCACATTAGAAAAAGGCTTAACTCAAGACGATTTTGATGGGGTAAACTCCCAATGAGATTCATAGTATTTTCACAAAGTTTTAAAAAGAATTATATTGGAAGAAATACTGCTAGCTTGTATTGAAAAGGACAGAAAATTTTACAATGAAATGAAGACTTTGGACCCTAAAATATTTACAAGCTAGAAGCAGGTTGAGTAAACTGTGCATCTTCACACATGGACTCAGAAGGTAGAACCAAGAACACAGGATACAGAGTAAAAGGCCATGCAGAATAATTCCTAGGAAGAAGTAGGACTTAGGTCTAATCAGAGAACTTCCAACACTTGCCTACCTGAATTTCAAGATTTTTTGGACCAGTTTGCCTTCCATTTACTCCCTTCTTGAATGAGAGTGTCTATAGTGGTTATTATAGCTATGCCTCTCCTACTGTTGTACATTAGGTGTGTGGAAAGCAAATATGATATCTCTTTAGTTAAAGGTCTTTGGACCAAGAGGAACTGTTTTTGAGAGCTCTGCTTCTATAATAAAGGAGCTTCTTCCACGCGAGAACATGATTTAGGTGAGGAGATTCTAAACTCTGAGTCAATGCTGGAATATTAAGCCTTTGGGGACTTGGGAGAGAGGGAATGTATTTTTTTTTGTACAGGAAGGGCATGAATCTTTGGTGGTCAGAGAGAGGACTGTGGTAGCAACTCTCCAAGATGATATTTAATGATACTATCTTCTTGATATTTATGCTTTTCTGTAGTCGCTTTGTACGCTAACTAGACAGGGCTGACGTGTGTAATGAGTAAGAGTACAGAAAGGGGTGTGTGTGACTTCTGAGGCTAAATTACAGAAGTCATTGTGGCTTTTACCTTGCTCTTTCTTGTATATTTCACTCTAGGGGAAGTCAGCTGTCATGTTATGAGAAACCCTGTTGAAAGGTCCACATGGGGAGAAACTGAAGCTTCCCACCCACAGCCAGAATAATTTGCCAGCCAGGTGAGTGTGGATCTTCTCACCTCAGTCAAGTCTTCACATGACTGTAGCCTTAACCAACATGTCAATTGTAACCTCATAAAAGACCTAAGCAAGAACTACCAAGCTTAGGCAGTTCTGAATTTTTGACTGACAGATACTATAAAATAATGTGTTTTATTATTCAAGCCATTAAGTTTTGGGGTAATTAGTTATGCAGTAATAGAGAACTGTTGTAGAATAAGAAAAGATACCACAATAAATCACTTATTTAAAAAAAACTAACAAATATTACAAACATGACACAAATCCAGGAAAATAACATAATACTTTTCTTAATTAAATGCCTAGTACATTGCTCTACTATCATTTTCTCTATAGTTTTTGCCGGCAAACTCTGAGAAGTCAATCTTCTTTAGCATGATTGATCAAATCTTTAAAGTTTATTTTTTTTATTTTGAAGGAGAGAGAGAAACAAGGAGGTGCAGAGAGAGAAGGAGAGAGAGAATCACAAGCAGGCTCCACACTGTCAGTGCAGAGCCTGAAGCGGGGTTTGAACTCACAAACTGTGATGCCATGACCTGAGATGAAATCAAGAGTCCTCCACTTAACTGACTGAGCCACGCAGGTGCTTGATCAATTTTTTTTTAATGAATGATAGCTTTTATACATTTCTTTCATCTTCCCAACATGCTACTGGTAATGTTATGTACAGCTTTAGGATTTATGTAAAGTTGGGACACTTCTATCAAGTTTTCTTAATTTATGAGCTATAATATTTCAGAATATTTCAAATTTTCTTGCACAGTGACTAATGTTAAATATTGTTTGAACTGACAGTAACAATTTTTGCATCAGTGTACTCATGGCATCATTTTGAGTTTTATGTTATCTTTAGCAATGTCAGTATTTTGTATCAAATAAGCAATTTAAATATTTTCCTGATATATTCACATGATTTACTTATCTTCAACCTTTGGATTCTTAAATAATCCAAGAGCCTATTCTTTACTTCTATTCAACATTTATCTCTTCCTTTTAATGAAGTACTGGTTTGGGCATAATCTGGAAAAAATGTTTCAATTCACTTTTAAGTCAGAATTTCTATTGATTTCATCAGTTTTGCTTCATATTTTATTAATTTTTAATCTTAATTTTCTCTCTGTGATTCAAAAATAAATTTAAAGATGACAAAAGGAGTATGTTTTATATTTAGCCAAATCAGAAGGCTAAATTTTTATTTGTTTTACAGAAATATTCCAAGGCATCTTTTCAAATTTGCTTTTCAACATTAGAATGATTTCTATCATACCTAATACATTTCACAAAACCATATGACTGTGTGAATACATTGCCAAGGCCTGCTGTTAGGGTCTTAGGAGGATCTGATAGGGAAAAACCTGTTATAAGATAGCTGACAGGACTGAGGGGAATTCCAGGCCCTGCCCAAGACTCTCATTCCAAGTTTTCCTTCCCACTCCACTTGCTGCATGAACAGACTATAAATTGTCAGCTCTGCTTATGATCAGGGCTCAGACCTCTGGAAAATGATCTCCTCTGAGTCCACCAGTGTAAAATAAACTTCCTGCCTTCTGCGATCTCCTAATGCCACTTGGTTCTTCTGCCGGGTGATCCAGACCAGATTCTGTAACATTTAATTCCCTGACCGGGAAACGTTTTGGCCTGTTGTTGCCACTGATTTGGGAAAATGGCAAGGCGGTGCCGGAACGAGGAATCGCAAAGGAGAAGGTGTACCCTGCCTGAATTTCGGCAGTTTCCAGCTCGGTTGCCTCAGGCTGGCCCTGCTCCTCCATTCCTGCCAGACTCTAGGAGACTTGGCAAGTGAGGACCTGGAACCAATGTCTGAAACCAGTAAGGCCTGGGCCCTAAATCTGTCCTGTCTTGCCCACCCATAGTGGTGGAAGGGAGAGCTGATCACTCCCCGGAGACCTCAGTGGTCTCACTGACAAGAAACCTGCAGGGGCCCCATCTGGCCACCCATGGTGGTGGAAGGGGGACTTGATAACTCCCCAAAGACATCAGAGGTCTCTCTCTCTCTCTCTCTCTCTCTGTTACAGGGCTCCAAGTCTGTCCAGCCCACCCATAGTGGTGGAAGGGGAAGATGATCACTCCCCAGAGACCTCAGTGGTCTCATCTGTAGAAATTCTATGGGAGGGAATGTAATAACCTCTGGTGTGTATGTAAATGTGAATGTGCGACTCGGTCTGGCTTGCCTGCCGGGTTCTATTCTGTGCCTCCATGGGTGGACACCCTTAAGGTCCCCAAAATCTTACAGAGTCTGAATTGGCCCATCTGCGATTCTGTGGTGAACAGTGTACAGTCTATGGCGGCATCAGAATGGTTACTGATTATGTCACAAAGCTAAGACCACTACAGCTAAGCGTCACCTAAGTTCCTTCCGGACATGGCCAGATGGGCATCTGACTGGTCTCCTCATTAGAGGGGGCACGCCTAACCCTTTGTCTGTCATTGTGACCCTGCCTCACAGGAACATTATGGTGTTGGGACTGTACAAAGAATGGGGTTTTGGGAGACTATGGAATTATGTGAATTAGAATGGCCCACTTTTGGTGTAGGATGGCCCTCAGAGTGAATCTTAGATGTCCCAACCATCCAAAGCATCTGGCATGTTGTCGCCAGATTCCCAGATTACCCTGATCAGTTCCTGTATTGACTCCTGGTTAGAGATTGCCCAAACCCTTCCACCTTGGGTGCGATTTACCTGCAACAAACAGGGCCAGGCTAGGGTCTCAGTCACCTCGACAAAGTGACCCAAGGAAGGTCAACAGCCACAAATTCTCACCGGTGATCTGGAGAAAGACTCCACCATGTTCAGTCTCCACAGAAACTCCAAACTCTGTGCATCCTCTCTCTCCCATACCAGGAGCAAGATTGTGCCCTCAGCTAGGTGCAGATGCTCTCCAGATGTCGGTCCACAGCCACCAGTACCAAGATGCTCTCCTCTGAGGGATTGGAGCAGGGGCTAAGAAGCCCCATGAATATGCCCAGCAGCAAGGGGAATCCCCCGGGGATTATTGTGAGAGGCTATGCAAGGCTTACACCCCATTTTACTCTGAGGCACAAGAGAGCCATGACAAAAGGATGGGAAAGGTCCAGCCCCCAAAAGGGGGGAGGCCCAGAACCTCCTTAGCAAGGGTCAATGAGCTTCTGCAAGGAGAAAGGATATTAAAAGAATAAATGTCCCAACCGGGGAAAGTCCCAGAAACCCAGCCAATATGCACAAGAACCCTGCAAAAAAGACCTCATAGGCCTAACAGGAATAGATTCAGATTCAGGTCTGGGAAAACAGAAACAATCCAAAGAGAACTTCATCACAATTCACCTTCAAGTTTACCATCTGTCTACACCCTATATTTTATATAAAAGCAGCATGCTTTTAAAACAGGTGTTCTGGGAATTCAGGTTCTCTGTAATACAACGTTTTTATTCTCTGATTTGGAGAGTTCTAAGTCACCTGCAAATAAGGATAAGGAGTGAGGTTGTGTTGGACATTTTAAGAATGAAGAGATATGTTTTCTTTAAGGTTGTACAGTCTACATTAGCACACTACCTGGTACTTATTAGCTATAACTACACACAAGAAGTCATAAAATTCTGTTCTTTATACTCTCAGAACCTCTCTTGACTCTGTCCATTTCTTCATATTCTCATTCTAACTACACTGTTTTAAGCATGCATCTTTCCTTGCTTAACTGTTCTCCGATCTTTAGTTTTCCGTCCTCTAATTTATCCCCCACACTAAGGTATTATTATCCTTGTATTCCTCAATAAGATAATGTTGAGTGAATAAATGGTTATACAAACATTAACATTTGACAATTATACACACAGTGGATTTCTTTACAGGGAAAAGCAAACAATGTGAAATGGGAGATCTCAAGCTTAGGTTTACAGAACTCTCAAGTATAAGGGTCATATACCTTGAAAGAAAGAGAGAGTATAAAAAGTAGATTCTGTCACTCTTGGACTTATGACAAAATAATTTTTGCTTTCTCTAGAAAAATAAAAGTAAATGATAAAAATTAGTCAGCATACGTTACTCATCTGAAAATAAGCAGAAGTTTTTAACTAAGACATTAAAAATGTTTTCTAATTGCAAAACAAATATGTTTATTGTAGGATATTTGGGAAATACAGAAATGCATAAAGGATAAAATAAAACCACCACCACAGATATTTGTTAACATTAGTGTTTATCTTTTCTCAGTTAAATATTTTAAATTTAGTTCATACTCTTACAGTTTTGTATTCTACTATTTTTATTCATTTATTTTATGAACACTTTCTGTTATTAAATATTTTTAAAGCACTTGTTATAATGGCCACGTCATGTTCTATCATATAAGTGTATCATAATTTAAGCATTTCTTTATTGTTGGTCATTTATGTTAAGTCTTTCTTTTTGGATAAGCTAAAATTATCATGAAACAAAAATGCATTCATGAGATGGGTTCAAGATGGTGGCATAGGAAATCCTGAACTCACTCCTTCCCATAAATATAACAAATATACAACTAACATATGGAGTAATTCCTCCTAAAAAATACCAGAATATTGGATGAACCTAACCTCTATAACAAAGGACAAAAAGGGCAGCATCAAGATGGGTAGGAGAGGCAATGACATCATCTTGACAAACAAACGAACCCACCCCAGGTATAGCAAGCTATATTTGGGAAGGACCTCAAAAATATTGAACTTTTCCCTGAGGAGTGAGGGTTTTGTGCTCCACATCAGGCACCCCACCCCTTGGATCCTGCATGAGAAGAATGAGCCTCCTAAATGCCAGGCTTTGAAAACCAACAGAATTGTGTAGAAAACCCACAGAATGGTAAGGAATAGAGAACCTTATTTTAAAGGGCTTGCACACAGAATCACTTACCTTAGGACCCAGTGCAAAAACCCCAATTTGAGAAGCACCTAAACCACATGTGAAGGAGACACTTATTAATATTAAAATGCCTGTTGGAGAGACAGAAAACCATTGGGATTTTCTCCAGGGTTGGAGATGCTGGAGAGCAAAATATTTGCAAATTCATTCTAGCTTGCTAATATTGACACTGGTGGGTCCCATTTAGAACTATCCCTCTAACCTACTAGAGCTGGGGTGGACACATATACCTGAAAAACCCACCTGCCTCCACATCACAACCATGCATCACAGCCAGGCCAGGTTACAGCCCATCCCACTACTATGCCCCAGTGGAGCCAAATGTTGCAGTTGCCCAGGCAACAGCCCCACCAATCCCCATGCACAGCTACGTGTTATATCCGGGCTGACTGACAGCCCCATTCCCCTATACACTGGAGCCACACTATGGAGCTGGGCCAGGTGCCAGGCCCATCCAACCCCATGCTACAGATGCAGCTCTGCCACAGCCTACATAAGGGATGTTTCTTGAGCACCTAGCTCAGAGGGGATTGCATTTCTGGGCTCCAGATGACATCTTATACACAAGGCCATAGCTTGAAGACTGGGGAGATCATTGATTTGCTTAATACATAGAAACAAACATAGAGAGTCAGAAAATATGAGGAGACAGAGGAATATATTCCAAATGAAAGAACAAGACAAAACATCAGAGAAAGACATTAATTAAATGGAAATAAGAACTTTATCTAATAAAGAGTTCAAAGTAACGGCCATGAAGATGCTCACTGAACTTGGAAGAAAAATGGATAAGCACAATGAGATCAACGAAGAGATACAAAATATGGGAGGGGTGCCTGGATGGCTCAGTTAAGTATCTGACGACTCTTGGTTTTGGCCTAGGTCATGAACTCAGGGTTGTGGGATTGAGCCCTACATAGGGCTCTGTGTAATTGAGCATGGAGCCTGCTGAGGATTCTGTCTCTTTCTCCCTCTACCCCTCTCTACTACTCACATTCTCTTCTCTCTCTCTCTCAAATAAAAAAAGACAGAAAATATAGGAAATTTCCAAACAGAAGTTATAGGGTTGAAGAACACAATAACTAAGCAGAAAAAGTATACCATAGGGGCTCAATGGCAGCCTGAATAAAGCTGAAGATCAGAGCTCTGGAAGACCCAGAACTCACCCAGACAGACAAAGCAGCAAAAAGAAAAAAAAATTTAAAAAAATGAAGATAACTTAAGAGACCTTTAAGACATCAAGCAGACTATCCATTTACATTTTAGGGGTCTCAGAAGGAGAAGAGACAGTAGAAGGGCGAGAAAAGTTACTCGAGGAAATAATGACTGAAAATTTCCCTAATCTAGCAAAGGAAACAGACGTACAAATCTAAGAAGTCTAGAGAGTTCCAAATAAGATGAGCCCAAAGATCCAAACCAAGACACATTATAATTAAAATGGAAAAGTTAAAGATGAATAAAGCATTTTAAAAACAGCAAGAGAAAAACAAATTATTACATAACAGAGAAATGCCATAAGGCTATCACCAAATTTTCTATCAGAAACTTTGCAAGCCATAAGAGAGTGGCATGATATATTCAAAGTGACAAAAGGAAAAAAAAACTTCCAAGCAAGAATTCTCTACCCCACAAGTTATCATTCAGAATTGAAGGGGAGAATGAATGTTCCAGATAAGCAAAAGCTAAGAGTTCATCGCCACTAAGCTGGCCTTACAAGAAACATTAAAAGTAATTCTATAAACTGAGAAGAAATAACACTAATTAGTAAAATGAAAACATAGAATAGTATAAATCCCACTGGAAAAGATAAATATGTAGTAAGGTAGTGGATCAATCACTTATAAAGCAAATTATAAAGGTTAAAAGGCAAAAATAGTAAAATTTGCTAAAACTGCAATGATTATTTAAGGGATGCATAAAATAAAAAGATGTAAAATATGACATCAAAGATATAAAATGTTGCGGGGGGGGAGAAAAGTTTTGGAATGTGTTCAAATTTAAACTATCAACTCAAAACAGACCATTATATACAAGGAAGTTATATGCGAACCTCATGTTTACTTTAAAGCAAAAAAAATCTTGGTAATACACAAAAGAAAATGAGAAATAAATCTAAACACAACACTAGAGAAAGCCATCAAACCACAGGGAAAGAGAGCAAGGGAAGAAGAAAGGAACAGATAGGAACTACAAAAACAGCCAGAAAACAATGAGCAAAATGGCTATAAGTACACACCTATCAATAATTACTTTAAATACAAATGGACTAAACTCTCTAATTAAAAGACGTAAAATGGCTGAATGAACTCAAAACTCCATCTATATGCTGCCTACAGGAGACTCACTTCAGAAGTAAGGACAAACATAAACAGAAAGTGAAAGAATGAAGAAAGGTATTCCATTCAAATGGAAATGAAAAAACAGCTGATGTAGCTATACTCCTAAGAGAAAACATAAACATTAAAACAAAGGCTGGAACATAGGCAAGAAGGGCATTATATAATGACAATGGGGTCAATCCAACAAGACATTATATATATATATATATATATATATATATATATACCCAATAAAGGAGCACCAAGATATATAAAGCCAATATCAATAGACCTAACAGGAGAAGTTGACAGCAATACAACAGTGGTAGAGGACATGAATACCCCAATTACATCAGTGGAAAATCATCCAAATAGAAAAATAATAAGGAAATATTGGCCTTATATAAATGACACATAGACCAGATAGACTTAATACATATATACAGAACAACATTTGACAAAAAAGCAATAGAATATACTCTTTCTCAAGTGCATATAGAAAATTCTATAGAATAGATCACATGCTGGGTCACAAAACAAATCTTAATGAATTCCAAAATATAGAAATCACATAAAGCATATTTTCTGACCAAAGTGGTATGAACTAGAAACCAATTACAGGGATAAAACTGGAAAAAACACAAAAATGTGAATATGAAACATGTTACTGAACAGCTAATGGCTCATTACACAAATCAATGACAAAATTAAAAAATACCCAGAGACAAATAAAAACAGAGCTATGGTATACCAAAATCTTTGGGATGTAGCAAAAGCAGTTCTAAGAATGATGATCATAGCAATACAGGCCTATCTCAGCAAATAAGAAAAATCTCAAATACACAATCTAACTTTAATCATAAAGGAACTAGGAAAAGAAGAACAAACAAAGCCCCCCCCAAAACAAAACAAATTAATGAACAAAACAAAACAAAAACAAACTCATAGACACAGAGAACAAATTGGTGGTTACCAGGGGGATGGGGGATGGGGAGTGGGCAAAATGGGTGAAGGAAGTCAGTTGTATGGTGATAACTGATTACTTTGTAAGGCATGCAGATGTCAAATTATAATGCTGTACACCTGAAAATTATATAATGTTATATACCAATTAATCTTTATCTTTCTATCAAATTTCATTCAGAGGAATGAAATTCAGTGGTCAATTATCAGCTTTATTTTTCCTCTGTGACCTGTGTCACATCACCTTTTATCTTCTATCTAAAATAAAGTTTATACCATTTCTTCTAGAAACTAATTTCAGGGAAGCAGTCAACATTTTTTAAAACATCTGATCTCAGGAGCAGATTGTTTTGCTACTCTCTCCCTTCTGTTTTTTAATCCTTTAAGATAACACAGCAGGGACAAAACACTTGAAATAAAAATACTGATATAAAAACTACACAATGTTTTTTAGATTATGCTCTTAGGTCTCTTTAGGAATTAGGACCCCACTGTAGTTTACATTTTTTTAATAGTTGAATTAATTGAGATCCCTTGAAGATGGAAGTAATGTGGGGGAGCTAAAAATAGATATCTCCTACTTTCCTTGGCTTTGTTCTTATTTGCAGGTGACTTAGAACTCTCCAAATTAGAGAATAAAAACTTTGTATTACAGAGAACCTGAATTCCCATAACACCTGTCTTAAAAGCATGTTGCTCTGTTGATGAATCACTCAAGCTTTATAAAATGATTTATCATTAATCATTACTAAAAATAGGCTTAACAATTCATAAGTTCAAAATAATACTATTTTATTAGCTCTGTATTTATTAAAACTATATAACTAAGTCTGGAAACAGAAAATTCAAAAAGTTTACTCCTGTAAATGACAGACTTTTTCATTCCTTCAGTGGTTTATTTTGCTCTATCCATCAGGGCGACATTGATTAGCAGAGGAAAAATCTGACTTATGTCTTTTTTTTTTTCTAAAGGGGGACAGCATTTCTAGGTCTTTTGTCTATGTTTCTGCATAGAGTGTATATTTAACTACACAAAGAATTACATGTTGTTATACATCAAGTATGAGAGTCTAGATTCTTAAAATTTCCTGACACATGGGTGTATTGAAGTATTCAAAGTCTCCATTTTTAAGTCACAGATGAGAAAACTGAGGCCAGCATGGCTCATTAAGTGAGATAAAGGTCATATCTACGCTCAAGCAAAGATTTGAAGAAAACTCCCAGCTCCTGGGTTTCCAAATTGTTGCTGAGACAGTGAATAACTGTCTTTTTCCAGGTACATTATATTTCAACTCGGCTCTTTTACACCTGCTTGGGGCTTTTTTTAATCAGTGTCAGACAAGGAGTTTTAATGCTAATGCCCCAGAAGCATGTTATATACAGGGGAAGCTATATACTGGGATGAATACATGGGACTCCATTGGCTTAGGAACCACATTGGAGTAGCTATCCCACTTAATGGGGCAAATCACTTAACTTCTTTGAGGCTTAGTTGCCTCGTATTTAAAATGAGGATGTCCAATGGGGCGCCTGGGTGGCTGTCAGTTAAGCGTCCGACTTCGACTCAGGTCATGATCTCATGGTTGGTGGGTTCAAGCCCCACGTCAGGCTCTGTGCTGACAGCTAGCTCAGAGCCTGAAGCCTGTCTTCAGATGCTGTGTCTCCCTCTCTCTCTGACCCTCCCCTGCTCACACTGTCTCTCTCTCTCTCTCTCAAAAATAAATGAAACATTAAACAATAATAAAATGAGAATGTCCAAGTTCCAATGTCTGACTATTTTGTAGTATTTAATGGATTAACTTCTTCATGACACTTAGCACCATGCCTGGCACATAATAAGCACTCTGTGTTGCTCTAAAGAAATATGCATACTACTATACTGACTAGAGAGGCCACTTTTAGGCAAACAGGGCTTGAGCAGTGGAATGTAGAAAGGGCCCACAGACACCCCCTGGCTGAATACAGACAGGGCCATCTGACAACCCACCTTAAATATCCAGAGGCCCTAAGTAACAAGTCGGCTACTTACAACTAGGAACAGTTACCAAAAAAGCGAAGATTCCATATGTCACCATCTCTTCATCTTCCACCTTTAAAAACAGCCCCCACCCACTACCTCTTTGCAGATAGCTTCTCCTTTGCTGTCCTGCCCACCACTCCCTGGTGGTGTATTTAATAAACTTCTATCTCTTTTGATTTGCCTCAGGTGAATTCTTTCACCTCCTATGTCACCAGCATTCACCTGATTGTCACCTCACATTTGGGGGCCCGATCTAATCTAGAGGCACCCCATTTAGACACCACACCGACAATGCTTTACATTGTTTTGGTGTTTTCTATCATACGAATGGATGAGGAACTGAATTCCAGGAATAACATGGTAGGAGTAAGACTCCTAAATGCAGTTACGCTTCCAGGAGCCTAAATAACATAATTTTCAAAAATGACTTCAAAGTTACCTTAGGAAAAAAAAAACAGTAATGGGCAGAACTTCTTTCTCATGCTTTTGTTTCATTAATCATGAAACTAGAAGTATAGAAAGTGCTAAGAGAAATCACCACTCATTTTACTGAAGCTTTTTTCCCCCAGGATGGCCTCTAATTGCTTCTTGAGTAGTTTCAGTGAATTGCTTTTAAAAATGTGACTTTATGTTTCTAAAGGAATTTTCTATATCTGTGACTGTGAAGGATATAAGGTTATACCAAATTTATACTTGCTTTTTTGGCTTAAAGCATGTGCTTTGCACACAGCAGACTAATATATGTAGAAACAAATAGCAGGTCCTAAATCGGAGAGAGCTCAACCACTTCATCACTGCACCTTGCTGTTAGCTGGCTTGGACCCCAGGTAATTCCTCTTAAGGAGCGAATGTCAGAGCTGCAAGACATAGGATTAATTACTTTAACCTACTTCTATTTACAAATGTACAATTCTTGTGGATCATTCTCAACCTTACTGCTTCTGAATAACAAAACAGCATAATTTAGGCTCACCCACTAAGGTCCTGTCCTAATTACAGCAAACTAGTCCAAAACCAATGCCTTTCTTGATGATGGCCTTTTCCTGGCCATTTTGGTATTGTTTCAAGAAGATATTAAAACAATTTTTCACTAATTACCGAAAGACCCTTTATTATTATTTCAAATTTTAGACCAATAGAAGTATACCAAACTCTTCAGAGGAAAGGAACCCTAGAATGTATAGCTTACTGAAGATATAAATTAGTAACTATATGAAGGTGACAAGAAAAATTCCCTAGACAAGCAGATCAGTTATCGCTTATCTTACATGAGGTATATTTTACTCCCTTTGCCTAGAAAACAACTAGGATCAGCAGAATCTAGATTTTATTGTGATCATTGGAAAATGCTTATCTCCCTGAAAAACTTGAGAGATGTGTAAGAAAATGGAATTCAAGAAAAGATGCAGAGTGGGGCGCCTGGGTGGCTCAGTCGGTTAAGCGGCCGACTTCAGCTCAGGTCATGATCTCATGGTTCGTGAGTTCGAGCCCCGCGTCGGGCTCTGTGCTGACAGCTCAGAGCCTGGAGCCTGCTTCGGATTCTGTGTCTCCCTCTCTCTCTGCCCCTTCCCCTCTTTGTCTCTCAAAAAGAAATAAACATTTAAAAAAAATTAAAAAAAAAAAAAGAAAAGATGCAGAGTAACAATGGGGTGTGTGGATGAGAAGAAAAGTTAGTAAAAACAAGATAAAAGGGGCCAGCCTCCCCTTGCATACTTTTGGCTTCTGTAATCTTGTTTGCCTCCTGCCTCCACCAACTACCCATGTAACACCACTGATAAGGGCCCCCTCCCCTTTTTCTTTTGTCTCTCAACCCCCTACCATCCCAGCCATAAAAGGAGGCCAATGCCAAGGTTCAGGGCTCAGCCTTTGGAGGTGACTATGCCCAACAGTCTTTCCTGATTCCCCAAATGCCTGTGGCTTGTCTCTTCCTGGGCACCGAGTATTTGCTGTAACATGGATTTGAAATCCCAAGGCTTTACCAAAATGAAGGAACCTACTCCACTTCTAAGTATTCAACTATAAAGTGATGGGTTTTGATGCAAATTGCCACTCTCCATACCAATTTTTCTTTTCTTTTTCCTTACTCATTTCATTCTTTTTTTTTAACTTTATAGTTTATTGTCAGGTTGGTTTCCATATAACACCCGTGTTCTTCCCCACAAGAGACCTCCACCATGACCATCACCCCGCTTCCCCTTTCCCCCTCCCCTTTCCACCCTCAGTTTGTTTTCAGTGTTCAAGAGTCTCTCGTGCTTTGTCTCCCTCCCTCTCTCTAACTCTTTTTCCTCCTTCCCCTCCCCATGGTCCTCTGTTAGGTTTCTCCTGTTAGACCTATGAGTGAAAACATGGTATCTGTTTTTCTCTGCCTGACTTATTTCGCTTAGCATGACACCCTCGAGGTCCATCCACTTTGCTATGAATGGCCAGATTTCATTCTTTCTCATAGCCATGTAGTATTCCATTGTATAGATGAACCACATCTTCCTAATCCATTCATCAGTTGATGG
>CM053579.1:43030774-43048132 GCA_028646485.1 Cryptoprocta ferox | reverse complement strand
TATATATATATAGAGAGAGAGAGAGAGAGAGAGAGAGAGAGAGAACAAATGCTGCAATACTGTATCATTTTGGAATGTGTTTCTTGTAGTGGTTATGCCAAGTGCAACCTATCCCCTGTCCTTTTTTGGGTGTATCACTAGACTACATTTCCTGGTCCTCTTGCTTGTTCTTACTGAGGAAGTAGAGTGAGTATGTGAGTAGAGATGATGTATATCATGGATTGAGAGCAGGTGAACATTTTTCATATTCTTCCTCTTCCTTTGTTACCTAGACAAAAGCAGAGGATCCAGTAGAAGATTCTGAGCTACTAGTGAATGGCGGACAACAATATGGGAGGAGTCTGGGGTTTGAATGACATCGTAAAAGGCTTTCTAGGGGTGCCTGGGTGGCTCAGGTGGTTAAGCGTCCAACTTCAGCTCAGGTCATGATCTCATGGTTCATGGGTTCAAGCCCTGCATCAGGCTCTCTACTGTCAGCACAGAGTCTGCTTCAGATCCTCTGTCCCTCTCTCTCTCTCACTCTCTGCTCCTTCCCCACTCATGCATGCTCTCCCTCTCTTTTACTCTCTCTGTCTCTCAAAAATAAATAAACATTGAAAAAAAGCTTTCCATTCATTACCTAATTGGACTATGTGGTGAATGATAACTAAACGTTTATTCTGTTTAGTCATTGAGATATTGGAATTCTTTGCTACAACAGTTAGACTGTCTTGACTTATAGGGTGATCATAGCTTCTCATAGTCCAAGATCAAAATAAAGATTTGAGACAGTGATAGGAATATCTCAGAAAAAAAAAATTATGCTATCTTGGAAGCTATCACAAAAAATCTTGATCCTACAATTCAGAATTGCTCTGTAGGTAGTTCAACTCTCCCCACATGCCCATTGCTTTATGAAGAAAGTGACATTAACACCTTGCCAAAGAAAAAAAAAAATACCTGACCTGTCTGAGAGCAAAGTTTAGTAGTTATGTAAACAAACTTTCTGCGTCTTTTGTCTTTCTGATGTATAGTTAGACACTTTTTATAGAGCTTTAATCATTCTTATAACCACTAAACGGTATCATATATCAATTGGAAACTTGAAGCAAAACAAGATGAACAATTTGACCTTTGTCTTGGTGTGATAACCCATTTGAACACACACTGCTCCAACAGGAACTAGGATGTGTAGAAAGACACATTCTACTTGTCAATTAATTAATCTCATGGTTTTTCAGTAGTATTTGTTCAGGACATACAAGCTAATTTAGTCAAGCATTATCCATTATAGGGAAATATTTACTGAGACTGGAGCAGAGATAATGTACTTGCCTCCAGGTGGAGCTACACATATTCTAGAAATAAATAACTCAGAACATTGTCTCTAACCCACTTTGCTTAGGCTGGGTCATTTCCACTGGAAAATAAATAAAGAAAAATAATTTCATTAAGTACCCATGTACCTACTTGACATGTTAAATTAAAATGGGTGAGTTTGATGAATTTAAAGAATATTGTTGAATTCAGCATTTCAGAATATAGGTATGAGTGATATGGGCTCAAATTGAATAGAAAGGCCATGCAGACTGTTTCTGTAAAAAAGACCCAAAGAGCACGAAAGTTTTCAAATTGTTAGTGCAGTTAAGGATATAATATTTTAAACTTCATTAAAAAACTCTCCAAATGAACATGTGTAATGATGATGAAAATTTGATGAAAGAGGTGTGATTTTTTCCAGTTTTATTGACAAATAATTGAGAGACATGATTGTTGTAATATTGGAATGCTGTAAGAATATACCAAAACAAAGCCACGCAATGTGATCTGACTGCAGCTGAGTTTTCAGACAGTACCTGGCAACCAAACTGAACAGGCTGCCCTTGGATCTATGCTCTAGAAGGAATGAGCATTGACAGATTCTTCCCAAATGCTTTGCTATAGACACTTAACCAAAGGACCAAATTTTTAAGGGATGCAGTGTACAAAGAATTATAGGTCTTTCCTTGGTCATTCCAGATATTTAAATCAAAGGTAGAAAACTATGCCAAGTAATAGCCTTAATGCTGAAGGAAAAGACACTCATCTGAATCCTGGTTATATAGTTACTATTGTGTGACCACTGACATATTACTCAACCTCTCTTTATCTGTGAAATGGGGATTAAAAATACCTATTTGGTAAGTATTATATGATATCATATATGAATAGTATTTACTCAGCACAGTGACTAGCACATTTCAAGGCTTTAATAAATAGCAGATATTAATAATACTGCCTTCAAAACTAAACTATCTCTACTCCACCTTGAGCCCTTTACCCCATTCTCAATATGCATGGATATATGCTTGGGTAGTTTTAGCAAACAAGCCATGTAGGAATATTGTGAAGCCTATCCACAAAGTTAAGTTATAGCAATTTCATTGTTTCAAAATATTTTAAATCAAAGCCAGAAAAGGGAAATAGACACGTTAGCAATTATAATATAATAAGATTTTGTTGATAACTAAATTGCCTTCTTTCATAAAAGGTAAACCTGTCATCTTTGGCCTTGAAAAAAATCACAGATGTTATTAAAAACCTCAGACAATAAGTGGAATTATTTAAATTAGTTTCCATAACTCTATATTTCATAATTATTAAAAGCTGCTTATTCAAAATTATGTGTAATGGCATGATTGTCGAATTTCCTTGCTAATAGGGATAAAATACTAATAAAAATCCATTTTTCATCAGTTCCATGGTGTTTATCATAGTAACCAATCTCAGTGGCATTATTTCATTAATTCTAATTGAAAGGAGACCAAACTTTTAGAATTCAAGTTTAAATTATGTGGGGGAGTTTAAAAATAACAGCTTTAAAAAACAAATTGTTCCACTTGTTACCACTGTATGAAGTTTAGTAATTTCTCATTAGTGGACCCTACACAGGGTTATTGAATCATCCTTATGCACCACCTTAAATTCTCTGGTTTCCTCTCCCACATAGTCACACCTGGGTGGCCCAAGTAGGTTTTGGCCCCTTTCAATGCGAGGGGCCACCTGACAATGCCTTCCTTGTCTTTGGTCAGAGACAAATACCTCTCACTTGTGGCCCCATGGCTTCTTTGATTATTTGCCAAGGGATATTCTGTGAAGGTATTTGGAATTCAAGCAGGAACGGCTTAGAAGCAGAGTGGGGAACGTTAATACCCTGTAGGCCAACCTTTAGCCAATAGAAAACAAGGCTAATAATAACATACTTTTACCTTTTTTTGTTTAGATGAATGGTCTTGAGTTGTATTTCATGACCATGAAATTAGTTTTACAGGACTGGGCATTCATACTGGTGGCCCACTTGATAATGCATCCCTCAATTTGTTCTCTCTTCTTTCCTGATTCATGCTCCTTGTCCCTTATTAAACCAACTCCAAATGCTTGGGGAGTAGGCTCCTAAAGCCCTGTGCTGAAAATTTCTGGTACTCAATGAGAAAGAATTGATGACCCATTAGCCCACTGTTTACTATTCCTGATTTAGGGGTTTCAGATTATTATCTGAAGGATTTCCTCCTTGCTGAAATACATCCAATTCATGAAAAACTTAATATAATTTTAACATCTGACAAACCCTAACAAGCTTATCATCACAAAAACCCAAGTGGATGTGTTTTCTGAAAAACAAAAGTTTTATCAAAATTAGGGTCACCTTCAGGGAGCATAGTTTGCTATGGAAATCAGATCTTATTTGTTACTCTGAAGTTTCTACCAAGTTCTAGTCCAAAAACCACAGAAGAGTTAGAGTTAAAAAAAGAACTTTAGTATAAAGCCATGTGTGTGTCAAGTGATTTTTATCATCAAATTTGGGTGAGTTATAATAATATTCTGATTTATGCATTAGAACAACTGAAATTTAGATGAACTCTTTTATATTTACTATCCTATAACACATGAACATCATCTGAAGCTCAGAGAAGATCATAAAATTCAAACTTGAGTTACATCAAATTATATTCTCTGTCCACCTTACCAATGCCACTTGAATCAAAAAGACTATATGTGGCATTATTTAGAACCTAGAATGTTGTATGTATTTTAAATATTCTCCATGAAGTATCTTTTTTTGCAAATTTAACATATTGGATAAATTTACACTGAGGATGGGTATGTAGTAATCCTGAGTGAATCCTTTATGCCTCCTAAGAGAGTTGGGAAAGACTGATCTAAATGTTTTCTCATATTTTAAAATTTCACTAGCAATTTTAATACAAGTTGCTTGTGGGGAGGCAGTAGTATCTCTCTGCAGGATTCATAACATGTTTGCTGCTTTTATTTTTTCTTCTGATGGACATGTCTACACTGTAAGAGATATGAGATCCCTGGTATTTGAAAATTAAAGAACAGCAGCAAAGGGCCAGATGCTATAGTTATAAAAGTTGCAAAAGTATCATAAACACCAGGTGTGCCATATAAATGCACAGTTTTTTTTTTTACTCTGCCACACTATTATCATATGGTTCCAACATCTGCTCATTCTTTTCTGGGTTTCCCACAGACAGTATTTATTAAAATCAAATATGTACTAGCTCTCACCTATGTGTCTTGAGAAGGAAGTGCCATAGTGATATTATAAGTATAAGTGAGCTGATAAAAATTGATTTTTATCAGTAAACTTACAATTATTCTTAAAAACAAATGTAGTATCATCTGCCTTTAGTATGCCTTCTACTTTCTAATTACTCTGTGGTTCCTTTGGATCCACCCCGTCTAATCCAACCGGCCTTGGTTACAGGTGGCTGCAGACCTTCATGGACTTACTGGCACCAGACACCCTGACCCCTCCAGCCCTTCAGCAGTTTTCTAACGTGGATCCAGGCCCCCTCCCACAACAGACTGGTGCAAATCTTTATAACACCACATGCTCTAGTCCTGCATTCTCTGATAGTCTTCCCCACCTCAATATGCCTTTGGCCACAAACCTGGCAGTGTGCAAGCAGCCCCAACAGGGCCAACATTACTCCAAAGTTACTCCCATGCTCCAGGAGAGAGGAAAATAAGCACACACACCAATCCACTGTGGCCCCAGCTGTGGACGGGGGGCAGATATCTGATCTGCCTACAGACACCACCTAACAATGAAAACTTCACAGGAAAATTGCTTGCAGTTTAGTGCCACCACATCTCTGACAAACACTTGGTCTGATTCAACTCAAGTTCAAGGTGGCCCCAAACTGGCCTACTAACAACATAGGGACCAAACCCTGACAACAACAGGCAAAAAGTGCCATTGTAGTCAACTTGACTGGAGGCAAAAGTGGTTCAGCCACATTAGTAGGGTGCATGCAACAACATAGGAGACATCTCTGAAGTGCCAGTGAACAGGGGACATTGCACTACAGGACCTCTTCTTCATAAAGCCACTACTTTCAAGAATAGGGAATGTAGCTGAATTTCCTAACACATAGAAACAGACACAGAAAGTTAGACAAAATGAGGAGACAGAGGAATATGTCTCAAATGAAAGAAGAGGACAAAATCACAGCAAGAGAGTTAAAAGAGTAGAGGACCTCAGTGAGATCCTCAACAGAGATAGAAAACATTGAAAAAGAATGAATCACAGATGAAGAACTCAATAACTGAAATTAAAAATACACTAAATGGAATAAATAGTAGAGTAGAGGAAGCAGAAGAATGGAGCAGTGACTTGGGGGATTGAGTATCGGAAAGCAATCAAGCTCAATAAGATAGAGAATAAAATAATAAATGAAAATACACTTAGGGAACTCAGCAACATCATTAAGTGTAATAACATTGGCATTATAGGCATCCCAGAAGGAGAAGAAAGACAGAGAGTGTAGTGATAGGAGAGAATTTTAAAAGCAAAAATAAAGCAGTTATATATAAGAGAAACCCCATAAGGCTGTCAGCTAAAGTTTCAGAAGAAACTGCAGTCCAGAAGGAATGGCATGATATATTCAAAGTTCTGGAAAACAACAACAACAACAACAAACCTTGCAACCAAGAACATTTCATTCAGCAAGGCTATCATTTAGAACAGAAAGAGAGATAAAGAGTTTTCCAGATAAATAAAAGTTAAAGCAATTCATTACCACGAAATCAGCCCTATAAGAAATGTTAAAGGAGGGTTTTTGAGTGGAAAATAAAGACCATAAGTAGGAGCAAGAAAAGTAGGAAGCACAAAAGTGGTAAAATTAAGTATATCTATACAAAGAGTCAAGGGATTTACAAAATAAAATTATGACACCATATACCTAAAAGGTTGGTGGGACAGGAGTAAATAATGGAATCAAACTTAACTGACCATAGACTGCTATATGCATAAGATGTTATATATAAACCTAATGGTAACTACAAATCAAACACCAGTAATATATATGCAAAAAATAAAGAGAAAGAAATCCAAGTATATCACTAAAGAAAGCCAGCAAACCATGAGAGAAAATAGTAATAGAAGAAAGGAACAACAACAACAAAAAACTATAAAAACAACCATAAAACAAGTAACAAAATGGTAATAATTATAAACCTATCAATAATGACTTTAAATGTAAATGGAATAAACATTCCAATTAAAAGACATACAATGACAGAATGCATTAAAAAGCAAGACTCATCTATATCTTGCCATCAAGACACTCATTCCAGACCTAAAAACACATGTAGATTGAAAGTAAAGGAATTAAAAGGCATTTATCATGCAAATGGAGGTAAAAAGAAATCTGGGGTAGCAATGCTTATTTCAAATTTTTAAAAATTAAACAAATTTAATGTTTAATTTTGAGAAGAGAGAGAGAGAGAGAGAATGAATACGGGCGGGGCAGAGAGAGAGGGACACACAGAATCTGAAGCAGGCTCCAGACTCTGAGTTGTCAGAACAGAGCCCGACATGGGGCTTAATTTCACAAACAGCAAGATCATGACCTTAGGCGAAGTCAGAAGCTTAACCAACAGAGCCACTCAGCTGTCCTGTCTCCAGACAATGCTTATTTCAGACAAAATAAACTTTAAAACAAAGACTGTAAAAAGAGGCAAAGAAGGCACTACATAATCAAAAAGGAACAATTCAACAAGAAGATATAACAATTGTATGTATTTATGCACACATGAAAGCTCTATATAAAGAAGCTAGTAATAAATATAAAACAAATAATCAGTAGTAATACAATAATAGAAAGGACTTTAACACTCAATTTACAGCAATGGGCAGATAATCTAAACAGAAAATCAATAGGGAAACAATGGTTTTGAATGACACATTGGACCAGATCAACTTAACACATGTATTCAGAACATTCCATTCTAAAACATCAGAATTAACATTTTTTTTTCAAGTGAATAGGAAACATACTCCTGAATAGATCACATATTAAGCCACAAAACAAGTCTCAACAAGTTCAGTAAGATTGAAGTCATATCATACTTCTTTTCTGACCATAATGCTATGAAACAAGCAATCAATCACAAGAAAAAATTTGGAAAGAAGACAAATACATAGAGGTTAAATGACATGCTACTAAACAATGAATGAATCAACCAAGAAATCAAAGAGGAAATTAAAAAATTCATGGAAAAAAATGAAAATGAAAACACAATGGTCCAAAATCTTTGGGATGCAGCAAAAGTGATTCTAAGAGGAAAGTTATTTTTAGCAATACAGGCCTACCACAAGAAATAAGAAAAATCTCAAGAAAACAACCTAATCTTTCACTTTACAAGAGCTAGAAAAAGAAGAGCAAACAAAACTCCACACCACCAGATGGAAGGAAATAATAAACATAAGATGAGAAATAAATGAAATAGAAACTCAAAAAAAAAAAAAAAGAAAAATAGGTCAGTGAAACCAGGAGCTGGTACTTTGAAAAGATCAACAAAATTGATAAACCTTTAGCCAGACTCATAAAAAAAATGAAAGAAAGAGAGAGAGAACTCAAATAAACAAAATCAGAAATCAAAGAGATGAAATAACAACTGACACCACAGAGATGCGAATTAAAGAGAATATTATGAAAAATTATATGCCAACAAACTGAATAACCTAGAAGAAATGGTTAAATTCCTAGAGACATATAACCTTCCAAAACTGAATCAAGAAGTAATAAAAAATTTGAACTGATTAATTACCAGCAACGAAATTAAATCAGTAATTTAAAAAAATCTCATCAAAGAAAAGTTCAGGACCAAACTGCCAGACAGGTACATTCTACCAAACATACAAATAAGAGTTAATACCCATTATTTCAAACTACTCTAAAAAAGAAAAGAGGGAGAAAACCTTCCAAATTCATTTTGTAAGCTCACCATTACCCTGATATCAAAGCCAGATAAAGACACTACCAAAAAAGAGATTGTAGGCCAATATCTCTGATGAACAAAGATGCAAAAATCCTCAACAAAATATTAGCGAAGCAAGTCGACCAATGCATTAAAAAAATCATTCACCATGATCAAGTAGGATTTATTTCTGTGATGCAATTGTGGTTCAATATTTCCAAAGAAATCAATGTGATACATCACTTCAAAAAGAAAAAGGATAAAAACCATTTGATCATTTTAAATGGTGCAGAAAAAGCATTTGACAAAGTACTATATCCATTCATTAAAAAAAACCCTCAACAAAATAGGTTTAGAGGGAACATATCTCAATATTATAAAGGCCATAGATGAAAATCTCACAGCTAGTATCCTACTCAGTGGTGAAAATCTGGTAGCTTTTCCCCTAAGATTAGGAACAAGAGAAGGAGGTACATTATGTATTCTCACCACTTTTATTCAACAAAATAATGGAAGTCCTAGCCACATCAATCAGTAAAAGTAATAAAAGTTCTCCACACTGGTAAATAAGAAGTAAAACTTTCAGTATTTTAAGATGACATGATACTATATATAGAAAACCTGAAAAACTACACCAAAAAAAAAAAACTACTAGCACTGCTAAATGAATTCAGAAGAGTTACAGGATACAAATTCAATATATAGAAATCCGTTGAATTTCTATACACTAATAATGAAGCAGCAGAAAGAGAAATTAAGAAAATAATTCCATTTACAATTGCACCAAAAAGAATAAAATACCTAGGAATAAACCTAATCAACAAGGCGATTACAGAGTAGATTTCAGAGTACACTAAGAAAGCTATAAAACATTGATGAAAGAAATTGAAGACAAACAAATGGAAAAATATTCTATGTTCATGGATTGGAAGAACCAATACTGTTGAAATGTTCATACTACCAAAGAAATCTACAGATTAAAGGCAATCCCTATCAAAATACCAATAGCATTTTTGACAGAACTAAAACAAATAATCTTAAAATTTGTATGGATCCACAAAACATCCTGAATAGCCAAAGCAATCCTGGAAAAAGAAGAAAAAAAAACTAGAGACAGCACAATCTCAGATTTCCAGACAGAGTGTAAAGCTATAGTAATCAAAACAGTATGGTACTGTCACAAAAATAGACATATAGATAAATGGAACAGAATAGAGAGCCCAGAAATAAACCCACAGTTAAATGGTCAATTAATCCCTTATAAAGAGGCAAGAATATACAATGGTAAAAAGCCTCTTCAACAGATGGTGTTGAGAAAACTGGACAGCTACATGCAAAGTAATGAAACTGGACCATTTTCTTACCCCATACACACACACACACACACACACACACACACACACACTACTGAATGGAACAAGATATTTGCCAAGGACAAATCCGAAGAAAGAATAGCATCCAAAATATATAAAAAACTTATGGAACTCAACAGCAGAAACCAAAATAACCTGATTAATGGGCAGAAGACATGAATGGACATCTCCAAAGAAGACATACAGATGGCCAACAGACACATGAAAAGATTCTCAACATTACTAATCATCAGAGAAATGGAAATCAAAACCACATTGACTAACCCTAACCCTAACCCTAACCCTAACCTTATACCTGTCAGAATGACTAAGATGAAAAACATAAGAAACAACAAGTATTAATGAAGATGTGGAGAGAAATGAACCCACGTGCACTATTGGTGGAAATGAAAACTGGTGTAGTCACTGTGGAAATCAGTATGGAAGTTCCTCATAAAATTAAAAATAGAACTATCATATGATCCAGGATTTCCACTATTGGGTATTTACCCAACGAATATGAAAACACTAATTTGAATGGATATGTTTATTGCAATATTATTTACAATAGCAAAATTATGAAAGTAGTGTCCATTGATATAGGAATGGATAAAGAATATGTGGTATATATACACAATGGAATATTACTCAGCCATGAAAAGAACAATATCTTGCCGTTTGCAACAACATGGATGGATCTAGAGAGTATCATGCTAAATGAAATAAGTCAGTCAGAGAATGACAAATACCGTGCAATTTCACTCATATGTGGAATTTAAGAATCAAGAAAAATGAACAAAGAAAAAAAGAGACAAACCAAAAAGCAGACTCTTAACTATGGAGAACAAAGTGATGTTTACCAGAGGGGAGGTGGGTAGAGAGATGCATGAAATTTATGAGAGATTAAAAGCACATATATCATGATGAACAGTTAGTAATATATAAAAATATTAAACCATTATATTATATACCTGAAACTAATATAACAGTGCATGTTAACTATACTGGAATTAAAATTAAAAAAATAGAAAAATATTGATGATATACACACATAGCAAGAGGGTGGGGGAAATGGGCACTATATATTTGTTGAAACATAATTTTTTTGGAGGACACTCAAGCAATAGCTTATCAACATTTTAAATATGCACACCTTTTGATCTAGCACATCTCATTTTAGGAATATATGCTACAGAAATATTAATACATGCACAGAAAATATGTGTATAAGGAAGTTTATGGAAGTATTATTTTTATAAAAGGAAGAAGTTTGAAACAAACATCCAAATAAAGGGGCATATGTTTAAAAACATATTGTTGGGGCGCCTGGGTGGCTCAGTCAGTTGAGTGGCCGACTTTCCATTTTTCTGAAAATACCTAATCTACATTATCTAATAACTCCCCATCCTGATTCTCTTTCATACAAACGCCTTGAAAACCAGGTAAGTGAAGTGGACTACTGATTCTTATAGAAAATAATTCATTTTAAAAATCTCCAGATTCAAGTCTGCTGTATTCACTTTTCCTCCCCAAGAGTCTATGGTCATCTAAAATTAAATTAAATAGATAAAAATAGCAATGAGCTCCAAAGTGTGCAAAGTAGAGCTTTAGAATATGACGACATACCCGAAGCCATTTCTTCACAGAGTAAAGTGAAGTAGAAATTTGGAAATGCCAATGATAAACTGAGGATGAGCAAATAGCTTTGTCCTGTGTGAACCAGTTTAAAGCAAGTCATTGTTGGGAGGTGAGATTTACACCTTTATCCTTCACTCTCAGGTAAAGTTAAGTCCTTCATCCTTTATTTTAAAAAAGCCTGCTCCTTTCAAATTCTTGCCTTCTGGTTATGCCAAATCATTTCTTCTTCCTGGCCTTTACATACTGACTATAGGGCTCACTATCTCACATTCAGTGAAGACCTTACTTTCCATCCTGACCAAATTTGCTGTCATCTAGATTCATGGTTTGTATGGATAATCCACCCAACTTCAGCTCAAGAGTTCCCAACTCAGCTTACACATTAGAAACATCCATGATAGTTTTTTTTTTTTTTTAAAGTACGTATGCCTGAGTTCCACCTAATATATCAGAATCTCTCAGAATGGGGCCCTAGATTCTATAACTTCTAAAACCACAGATGATTTTGATAGACAATCCAAATTGTGAATGTCTTGCAGCCTTGATCTTTGTCTACTTCTACTTCTGCATTCAACTTCCCTGGCTACATTGTAGATGTTTTCATTACACTGCAATTCAGCACCCAATTCCAATGTGTGGGCATTTTTCCCCACACCAAACAATTCTTGGACACCCTCTGTGTGTCTCACAATTCAAATCTGACATTATCTACTTGGAAATAGCACAAGATTGCACAGGTTAAGGGCTCAGTCTCACAAGACTGCCTCCAACTTCAAATTCCAATCTCAAGTCCAGGTTGTTACCTGAGCTACTTACTGACTGGCTAGCCCAGCACTGTACACGTGGATGCTTTCTGATTCACCAACTTGGAAGCTCTCAGAATCCAATCATTTTGGTTTTTATGGAAGCTTCATTAAAGAGGCATGATTGATTAACTCATTGGCCGTTGGTGATTGATTCAACCTACAGTCTTTCTCTCCTCAGAAATTGGGGGCGAGAGGGGAGGTGGCAGGGAATGTAATGTTTCAACCCTCAAATCCTGGTTGTTTATCCTGGCAACAGGTTGTTTACCTCATTTTTAGGGGATTTCCAAAAGTCACCTCATTAACATAAACACTGCAGTAGTTGTAAGGGGCTTATTATGAATAACAAGACATCCATTTTAGCTTTTTTGGCTCTGATTTGGATTTCAGAAACCGAGGACAAATGACCGAATATTATAACAAAAGCAATACTCTCATTGCTCTTCTTGGTTAAGAAATTCCAAGGGTTTGGGGAGCTCTCAGCCAGGAATCATGGACTGAAGGCCAAAATATTTATTTATTATAAATCACATGGCACAATTACTTTGAACTACTAAGAAATCTCACACTCCAGGAACCCATTTTCTGGTTATAACCTCCAAGTTTTCCAACTCACTCCTTCCCTAATCTCATTACAGCTAATCTCTACTATAGTGAGACATTCACTACTTTAACAACTCCAATTCCCTTCAGTCTAATTATACTGGCCTCTTCAAAGTCATGCAATCTGTATTTTTATTGTACCAGTCTAGCAAACCTACAACCCTCAGGCAATCAAAATTATCTTCACTCCCCACCTTTGCTCAATCCGATCCATTGTCCACACTGAAGCAGGAGTAACGTTTTCAAATGCAAATTTGATCACATGACTGACCCCCACTCCCCAACTTGCTTTGCTTAAGCCCTTAAATGGCTCCCCATGATTCTTAGAATAAAGTTCAAACTCCATAACGTGCTCTACAAGACCATAACGTGCTATACAAGACTAGCTATAATTTGCACCCTGTGTATATTTCTGGTCTACCTCTCCTCTTCATCCACAATAATATACTTTCACTTACTCGTACCATGATTTTCTTATGAGTGTGTTCTGTCTGCCTGGAATGTTCCCAGCCACCTTTGCAAGCCTAACTCCTATTTATCCTTAAAGACTCATCTCCGGAGGCACCTCTTCCCTGATTGAATCTCAAAGGTGACATAGTTTCAAAAACTCAAATTATCTTTTTTGGCAGTTCTTAAGTATTTTACTTTATTTTATTTTATTTCCATTTATATTGTGGTATGAAAACATGAGATCTACCCTCCTAACAAACTTTGAAGTGTACAATACAGTACTGTTAACTATAAGCATGATGTTGTACCACAGATTTCTAGAACTTATTTATCTTGTATAACTTAAACTTCATAACCATTGAACACTATCTCCCATTTCCCCCTCCCTCTGTTAGAGTAGGAAATTAGTTAGGCTTTAACTGGATGCCTGGAGGCCAGCAAAGGGGGAGTCATAACCTGCTATCAGAAAAGTTAGAGACCTGTCCTAGCAGCACTCCAAAAATAAAGCCACAAGAAGCTGGATCAAACCAGACAGGCCCAAGACAAAGAAAGCCAGAGACTCCGACCAAGCAAAGAAGAAAATGTGTGGAAGTCTGCTCACAAAGAAATCACCTCCCCAAATAATAAATATTCCACCCCCTAGTTAACAATTGTCAATAAAAGATAGAGACCCAAACCCCAGGTGCAGCTATCCCTTGAGCTCACCCACTCTCACATCTCTCTCTCATGTTAATTACATTGCTCAATTATATTGCTCAACCACTGTGTCTGGTCTATCTGTGAATTCTTTCTTGCAATAAGACTAAGCCTCCAGTGACATCCCAGGAATGGGCTGGGCAGAGGCCTCAAGGCCCAGAGATCTCCCCAGTCCACCCAGCAACACCTCTAGTTCTTGGAAACCACCATTCTATTCTCAGTTTCTATGAGTTTGGCTTTTTCAGATAACTCATATAAATGTGGTATTTATTCTTCTATGTCTGGCTTATTTCACTTAGCATAATGTCCTTCAGGTTCATCCATGTTGCCACATATGGCAGGATTTTCTTCTTTTTAAAGATGAGTGATATTTCATTGTATGTGTATACCACATTTTTCTTTCAATTCTCTGTGCACTTTATATAATAAATTTGGTTCCTACACCTAGGGTAATACTAAAATTGTGAGCAATCAAAATAGCTGCCTAAACAGTGCATACTGGTTATATATTAATCCTTCATAGACCACAAAACAACCTTGATATTTAAAGACATTTTCTTTTTTCCTATCTACTTTTCCTCTTATTGGCTCTACTTATCAGAAAAACATGGGCAACTGAGCTGGGGTGTAAATAGCAGCTAAAATCCTCACTGTGCACAAATAAATATGTCAGTGCAAATCTCAGGACTGAACTTTTTCCATCTTCACACATCACTGTTACTAGGTTCCATCAGGGAATATCCATAATCCTATCTGCTCCATCCTGGTTGTCAGTGCCCTACATACAATGGTAGGCCCTGGTTAGTAATCATTATTTTTCCCAAGAAAGGTGACCAACAAGAGGGATTTCTCAGAGACACACATAAATAAATTAGAAAATAAAGTCAATGTGTTATACAGTGAAGCAAAGGAGATTTGTTGGATTGAAATAAAAATCTCAAATTAGGGATGCGTTTCCCTTTCTTTTTTGATATAACTAATTTCTATATATGTCTGTCATACCTATTACAAATGTAATTTTTAGGTTTATGCCATATTTATGTCTCTTTTCCCAGTGTTTAAGATAGTAGTAGACACGTAAGAGTTACACAATAAATATTTGTTGAATGACTTACTGAATGAAAATATTGATCGATAATTATTTAGTAAAGATGAGCAATTATTATTTGGTGGAACAAACCAGAAGCTAAGGAGGGTGTTATACTCCTATTAAGAAAGCTACAGCAGTTGGAGGGAAGAATTTAAAGTTGAGCTGAAATTGTTTAGTATTGTAATTTCAAGTGTCACAATAAGGAATTCATTCTTTTGTACTGTAAAAACTCACTTGTGTGATACCTACCATGTAATCCCAAACCATTTGCATGCTGTTCAAAGAATTGTTCTGCATATAGATTGGCTTGTGTGCCCATATGTTTAAAAATTCAATTTAAAAGAACAGCTGAATTAGTCAATGAGATTGAAGCTTCTCTTCAACATTCAATTTTGGTGAAAGGGGAAGTAGCCCATATTCATTTGCATGCTTAAAGAGAAGTTGGGGGATATATGATGCATGTGTTGCAAAGAATAAACCGAATATTAACATTTCCCTGTTTATCATTGTTTTCTTCCTTGCCTGCTCTCTGTATTGCAGATGTTGTGGCTATTTCTTGATGGTTTTCAGGCTCCAGTTCATTAAGATTACAGCAATTGGTGCCTCTGCTGAGGATTTCACTACTATCTTTTGCTAGCAGGCATAAAGAAAGGTGAATACGCTTCTAAGTCACATTTATGCTTACTTCAAAATTATAACAGCTGGATTACCTGACTCTGTACTGTCTCTCTTCTCAAATAAATAAATTAACCCTCAAACCTCTTCAGGAGCAAAGCCAAAATCAGTGTTTTTAACAAATTTCAGAATTTAAATAAATAAAGAGTTCTTTCCCTCTTTGCTTTGTTTTAAGCAGGGTAAAAATTCTGAGTTGAAAATATTGGAAAAATATTAGATATACCCAACCATGAA
Organism: Cryptoprocta ferox; assembly: GCA_028646485.1. Classification (NCBI taxonomy): domain Eukaryota; kingdom Metazoa; phylum Chordata; class Mammalia; order Carnivora; family Eupleridae; genus Cryptoprocta; species Cryptoprocta ferox. Next base: position 43,032,344 of record CM053579.1, on the reverse strand, counting down.
ATAAAATGGTTTTTATAGCTCCCCATAGGTATCTTTTCAAATGCCATGTAGGTCTCTCTTCATTGATCAGCTTCCTTTTATTGATTGCATGGTGTTCTGGGAAGAGCAAAGCAATCTCAAGCACCACAAGGGTCAAAGAAACTGAACCTGTGGATTAAATTGGCAAAAATGCTACATTGATGAAGACTGTTTGTCTTTCTTGGCTTCTGGTAAATCTCAATTTGAAAATTAAAACAGAATATTTAAGGCCTTTCTGATATGAGCTTCAATTCAAAATAGGATGCAATCTCCAGATACCTTTATCTGACATTGTAATTCATTGTGCTACTGCTCAAAGCTGCCAGAACATGTTTTCTATTAAACCACATAAAACTTGTTTGTAATTGTCTACTAAGTCCCTGATCTTCAAATTGGTTAAATAAGATAGTGTGGGAGGCAGTCTCATTGGAAGGAGTATCATGGATTTGGGACTAAACAAATTTAAGAGAAATTAATTAGACCTTCCTGAGAGGACAGGACTGTCTTCATTAATTGGTCACCCCTCCGAGATAACTGGTAGAGGATGAAAAGCAAAATGTCTCCATACTTCTCAATCTAGATTTTTTTAGGCAACTTAGCTCAGCCTTGGTTCATGGGCTTGTCCATCTTCATTACTAGAACCAAAGAATTTTCTGTGTGTGTTTTCTTCCAGAATCAGAGTGACAAAGATAAGCAGAATATGATATAGCTTTGTACTGACACAAGGACAGAGGAGGAAAGAAGAAAAATGGGGTAAAGGGCATATTGGTCAAACTTCCAACATTACTTTCAACATTTTTTTTAACATATATGTCTGGATTATACTCACTGGCTTATATTCAAGAAAGAAGATCCATGTGGGTTCCTGTATTGAAAAGAGGGCAAATCCATGTGAAGTGAAGCAATCTTTACTTGGAGTAACTGTGAGAGGCTCCTTGTGATACAGTATCTTCTACCTTAGAGTCAGCAAACTTTGCCTTGCCTGTTTTGGCAGATAAAATTTTAATGAAACAAAGCCACACTCATTATTTTGTTTGTTTACTTACTCTTTATGTGTGCTTTTAAGCAGTTATGACAGAGACTATATGATGTACAAAGCTTAAACAATACTTACAGTCTGACTTTACAAAAAGTTTGCCAACTCTGTTCTACCTAACAGAGATCAGGGAGAAATACAGTGGTTCTGAGAAGTGGTCAGTGGAATTAATCTTTTTGGAGAAACATTTATAGTTTATAGTATAAGGTTTAAACTGAAAATACTAGTTTGAAATAGTGGCAATATATGAGTGTTGATTTATTTGTTATAATTCATACTATATATACTATTATTCAACATAAATTATTTATATTATGGGTTTGTTTTGTTGTGTTATTTAGATTTTGTAGTCACTAGAAAGGTATAGAAACAAAGACACTATTTAAAATGTTATTAATAATTAATATCAGTAAATAGCATTGATTGGACACCCACTTTCCCAATTTTTATTGTTTTTTTATTTTTCATTTTTTTTTAAACTTTATAGTTTATTGTCAGGTTGGTTTCCATATAACA
>CM053579.1:42996233-43030274 GCA_028646485.1 Cryptoprocta ferox | reverse complement strand
AAGGAAGTAAAGAAAAGGAAAGGAAAGGAAAGAAAATAAAGAAGAGAAGAAAAGAGAGAAGAAAAAGAAACAAAAACAAAATCAAAAACAAAAACAAGATGGGGACAGAGAGCAAAAGTCTGTGGGCAGTCTAAAAGCATATAAGCAGCCAAGAGGAGAGATAAGAATATGCTACAGGAAATATATCTGGATGGCAGCAGAAAAGAAGGAGAAGCAAATAAAAGAGGAAAGAAAAAAAGCGAACTCCCCTGTGCTGATGGACGTGGTTTGGCGTCAGGTCAGGTCTCGGGGGTGCTCTCTCCGAGGCCCCGCCTTGGTGGTTGCGGGGAGAAGTATGGCGCCACTTCAAAGCTTTGCCGGAACCAAGCGTTGCAAGTCCCCTTTCTGAGTCTGATCTCCCTGTGCTGCGGCCGAGCCAAACTGTATTCTCCAAGCTCCGCCTCACTTCCAAATCCTAGTCCATGCAGTTCAACACCATCACCGAGGATGAGATGCGTTCCCGCTGGTGGCTGGCCTCCCGACCCGGCTTGCGCCGCCCTTTTCTCGGAGCCGCTGCTGCTGCCACTGATTTTCAAGGCGCCTTTCTCGGCGCCACCGCCGCCGCTTTCAGCACTGCCGCCGCCTTAATCTGTGCCGCCTCTGCTCCCGGTGCATCTTGGAGTGGGTGTGGCTGCCGCTGCCGCTGCGCCCAAGGAAGAAGTCACCGGCCAAATGGGACGGATTTCTATCCCAGCGCCCGGCAGTTATATATGGGGAGACGGGTGAGTTTTTCCTCCCGTAGAGATGGTTCTAGGTGCGTTTTCCGTCTCTCTTTCTCTTCCCCTGGTCTCTCTGAGGCACAGCTCGCTCTCTCTGTGTTGGGCTCGGGGGCTCCTTCCCCTGCGCCACCGGGACCCGCCTGTCCCCTAATTTCCCAGATCACAGTCACTCACTCAGTCATCTTTGAGGTTGTCTTCTTTCTGGCGTCTGTTTCTTCTTTCCCCCACTTGCAAATCCAAGTTTTATCCCTTCAGTCCTTCTCAGTTCATTCCATACGGGCGAGCTCGGATTACAGAGCTCCCTGCTTCTCAGCCATCTTGCCCGCTCCTCTCCCACTTTTTTAAAGAGCTTTGTTCCAGGCTCAGTGGGAGATGGGAAGAACCCAAAATAGGCAGATGTTGTAACTAAGTGTCTTACTAAACTCTCTAGTTTAAGAAGTTGTTCTATATTCCTGCAGTGACTTTAGAAAAGTCACAAAGTAAAATAAACCCATGAGAACACATGAATAGAGCTCAGAATCTAGGACAGAAGGATAAAGAATAATTGGCCTGTGTGTCAGTCAACTAGATGCTTTTGCAGTTCTTAGTCCTGTAGATTTGCCTGATTTTCTTGTTTTAGGAATTTGTCTAAACAGATATTTTATACTTTGGTCTTTGAATTTCATCTTGCTGATTTTCACCTATCATTAAGTGTGTTGAGATTATTTTGTAACTTGTATCTGAAATTTCACATAGAGACATTTTATTCTGACATTTTATTTCCTACGAAATCTTATAAGCATGATTTATAGGTCTTCATCAAGTCATGATAGAGGCACAGATTCTTAGAGTACCTGTGACTTTAGAGGTGATCTAGAGCAAACTCTTCTCAAACTTTAATTTCCATATGAATTGCCTGAGGGTCTTATTAAAATGCAAATCCTGATTCAATAAGTCTGGGGTAGATCCCAAGAAGTCTGCAGATCAGACTTTGAGAAGCAAAGTGCTAGAGGATCAGGTTGTGAGATTTTGTTCTGCAATATTTATGTAGATTTTCATCTAACTTTCATGTGAACATTTTTTTAAATGTTTATTCATTTCTGAGAGACAGAGAGAGAGAGAGAATGAGCGAGGGAGGAGCAGAGAGAGAGGGAGACACAGAATCCAAGGCAGTCTCCAGGCTCTGAGCTGTCAGCACAGAGCCTGATGTGGGGGTCGAACTCCCTGACCATGAGATCATGACCTGAGCCGAAGTCAGAAGCCCAACCGAGCCACCCAGGCGCCCACCGTGTGAATATTTCTAAGTTACACAAAGAACTCACAACCCTTCAAGGCAAACTACTTCATTGGAAAACTTTAATGGCTAGAAAATATTTATATTGTCAGGTCAAATGGACAATAATAGTTAATATTAATTTGCTACTTCTGAGATCATCATCCAACTCTTTCCTGCTGGCCAAAATTAAGCCCACCAGGAGACCCTGTGTCATAAATAGTTGCAAAGACTATTGTCTGAGGGAGGTGAGCTATAATAGGAAGTTGGATTTGGAGCTTCACTCAGTTGCTGGTGGATCTCATCCTCTTCCCCACATGCCCTTCTTTCCTTCTCTCTTCTAAGTCCAACACACATCATATGCAGACTTTATCAATCACACACATTAATAATGTTTATTTTTTATTTTTCAATTTTTTTTATTTTTTATTTTTCTTTTATTTTTTTAAAATTTTTTGTTGTTTATTTATTATTGAGACAGAGAGAAACAGAGCATGAATTGGAGAGGGGCAAAGAGAGAGGGAGACACAGAATCTGAAACAGGCTCCAGGCTCTGAGCTGTCAGCACAGAGCCCGAAGCGAGGCTCAAACCCACAAGCTGTGAGGTCATGACCTGAGCTGAAGTTGGACGCTTAAACGACTGAGCCATGCAGGCGCCCCTCAATTTTTTTTTTAGAGAGAGAAGGTGTAGCTGGGAAAGAGGGGCTGGGGGAGAAAGAGAGAGAGAGAGAGAGAGAATCTTAGGCGGACTCTATGCTCAGTGTGGAGCTATTCACGGTGCAGGCTCGATCCCATAACCATGGGATCATGACCTGAGCAAAAATTAGGTCAGATGCTCATCTGGTTGAACCATCCAGAAGCCCTGAACATCAATAACATTTAAAGGGATTCAAGCTCCAGGATAGTATGTATGGTATCTTACCTCACTGCTGTGATGAAAAATGTTTAACTGCTGACTTGGGTGGGGAGCTAAGGGGGGTAGATGAGGGGGTGTCAATGTGTGGAATTATCTCATTTGCCAGTTTTCATGGTGTAAATACTCCTACTATGGACTATTTCTGACTACCAATAATTTGACAACCAGCTTGCAAAATTCCTGTGAACATAATAGCCAGTGGGAATATGCTCCAGTACAGCTCTATCTGATCCTGTTTTAGTAAACAACATTAACGTTCATTGAACACTAATAGTATAAGAGGCACAGTGTTAGGAGTCTAATATATGACCTTTACTAAAATTAAAATGAGACCTTATTCAGTTATTCAACAAGTTACTGAATTCCTTTCATGCTAGTGTCACCAGCTAGACATCAAGACCTGACCTTTACTGCCCACTTGTTTGTACTTACCGACTTTTGTTCCACATTGTTCCTTAAGCTCTTTTTCCAGCTTCTTTCTTAACTCGGGCAAATGAAAAGAGAAACCACCCCTCAAGCAATAGCATAGCAACCAGCCCAGACCACCCAGACCAGTTTGAACTTAACTACTACCTTGTGCTTGCACAGAAGGACAATGGAGTGACCTCTAGAATGACTGACAACTAAATTTACCTCATTATAATTTTAAAATCTCTGCCCAAGGAGGGGCATAAGCATCATTTACATAACATACACTGTGTGTATAGGTATGTTTCCTTAAGGTACATGCATGACTTTATGCCCACCTTTACATATGATGACGAGGCTTCCTTATGTAAATATTCATCCTAACCCTAAATAGAAAGAACTCAACCACACTTGGTTGAAGAGTCACAGATTTGGAAGCTATTCCCCGTGATATCCTTATTTGCTGCAAATAAACTTTTTTTGTGTGTGCAACAACTCATCTGGTTCAGTTTCTGACTCACCAAGGAATGAACTCACATTGGTTCAGTTATACTAGGTGCCAGAGAAATAAAGATGAGTGGAGAACAACTCTTAGCCTCAAGCAGTTCATGGAGTCCTAATGGGGAGATAAATACAAAAATAGATAAATTACAGTGTAACATAATAAATAATGAAACAGATGATGGTGGTAACTGATTTAAGACCTATTCTGGGCCTTCCCAGGGATAAGGGAAGGTGAAGCGATACCTATTCTTTACTTCTTTGCAAAAAATCCATGCTGATCATGTCAAAATATCTTCTATGAATACAGTTTTTGTACATATCTTTTAGATTTAATGGAATTCAAAACCATATCAGTTCCTCTAAAAAGAATATTTTTGATATGCATGTTATACCTTATGCTTAGAATTGGGTCTAAATTATCTGTCATATAGGCTTTAGAAAGAGAATATGGAATATAGAGAAGGAACCTTTTGAGAACTGACAATTTACAGACCCCAAGATTGCTATTCTTATTCAAATTCAATTTCATTTTAGAACGCTTGAAGGCATCAGACTATTACAGAGATAAAAGAGCAAAGTATTAATCTTTGAGTTAGTATCTTATTCAAGCTGTTAAATCTGTGAAGAGTTTGTAGGACTCTTTATTTTAAAACTAAAGATCAAGAAAAAAAGTAAAATAACAACAACAAAATAATGGCTACTCCTTATTTGATCATTGCTAACAATGATTGTAATGCATTACAACTGCTTATTTATTTCATTGCCTGAAGTCCTTTATGGAAGTAAGATGAGTAGAAATAATAAAATATGATTTTATTTTTCTTCTAATCTTTGCCTCAGTACTCATTTGTCTGTCGTTTTATATTGAATTACAAGGCCAGAATTATATTTTATCATTATGGTCAGAGTGTGAAAACAGGGTTTGGGGTGTATCAAAAACCAATCTTGATGTGACAGAACACTGTCACAAAGTTGTTATGCTTCTTTCTCTTCTGTCTGCCCTGTGTGGACCTAGCATGAGTAAGGTGATGATTTAGTACCGAATTCTTGATATTTCACAAAGAACCCTACTGAGAAAGCTTGTTTTAACTTCTCACAGGATAATAGAATACAGAATGAAGGATGACTCTTTGAAAGGAGAACTGTCAGGGACCTAACAACCAGTCACAACCTTCAAACTCCCTTTAAGGCCCTGGGACACTGTTCAAATTTTAAGTACCAAGGGACAGTAAAGCTTTAACTTTTACACAAAATTTAGTACAAATGTAGAAAAAGTAAATGAGAAGGGCTTAATAATTAGTTGAGGATGAAGGCTATTAATTGGGGGTATATTTATATGTAATTAAATTATTACTTTTATATTCATTTTATACAGCTTTGCATTCTGTTTTACTTTCCTGTAAGCTTTTGTAGATGAATAAATCTTTTTAAATTTATATTCAAAATGTGAATTCATTCACATTTTTATGTTCCTTTTTCCCCCCTAAAGAATAGTCAAGTGGGGGAAGCAACTATAGGTTAAGGTGACCATAAATTTACCATTCAAACCAGGATGTTTCTGAGAATGAGAGAAGGTATTATTATTATTATTATTATACTATAATAATTATTCTAGGAGATCAAGAGTAAACAGGGACTATCTCTTAGCAAAATAAGATATATGGTCATCTTATTTTGGGCATTTAATAACTGTCATTTGATTGCCATTTGAATTTCATTAAAACATCTGAGAAAAATGTGAGGCCATGTTAATTGAAAAAAAAATTGTCTGGGATTCATGTGTGCTCATATCCTGGAAATTAGAATAGGGCCAAGAAGTAGTAATTCTCTCTCTCTTTTTAAAATTTTTAAATTTTTTATTTTATTTTTTGAGACAGAGTATGAGTGGGGGTGGGGCAGAGAGAGAGAGAGAGAGAGAGAGAGAGACAGACAGAATCTGAAGCAGGCTCCTGGCTCTGAGCTGTCAGCACAGAGACCAATGCAGGGCTCGAATTCATGAACCCTGAGATCATGACCTGAGCTGAAGTCAGACGCTTAACTGACTGAGCCACCCAGGCACCCCAGTAGTAATTCTCTCTCTTATGACTGAAACAAGATACTGAAAAGGTAGTCTGATGCCCTCCAAAATTAAAAGTCCCCTTTCTGAGATCATTAATTTCCTTCCAGCTCTCTTGAGCCTATGTAGTCACACTTCACAGGGCTCAGAAAACTTCTCCTTACTTTGTATTCTTATTACAACTGCTTAAGCTCAGGATTTTTTTTATATCTTACTTCAACTACAGCAAACACCTTCTAAATGATCTCCCTGCTTGCAACCATTCTACATGTCAAATCCTTTCTCTTTATCACAGCCAGATTTGTTTGTCTAAAATGTAAAGCTGACCATATCAATTCTCTTTCTTAAAATCATTCAGTAGTTCCCATTCCTTACAGTACAAAGTCAAAATCCTTTTGCAGAGCATAAAAGATCCTCTATAACTTCATTCTTGTCTATTTCTTCAGTGTCACTCCTCAGCAATCACACATTATTTCCATTTATCCATATACACCATGGTGACTTACTCCTTGAACTTGTCTCTACTTTCAGAAAACTAGACAAATGACCTTTTTTTCAGGAGGAAAGATGGTATTCAACTGTGTGTGGACATGAGTCAATTACTTTTAATAATTCATTAATTTTATGTATATACAGTAAAATTCACTGTTTTTGTTTGCTGTTCTATGGATTTTGATAGATATACCAAGTTGCATAACTACTACCATTACTGTCAAGATACAGAATAGTTCTATTTCCACTTCCTTCTTTTTTCTTCCAAGATCTCTCTTATTTGTCACTTTTGTGGTCAAACTTTTACCCCCTAACAACCACTGATCTATTCTACATTCTTCTTTTTTTTTTCTAGAATAACATAGAAATGGAATCACACAGAATATATGTATTACTTAGATAAGGAATTTGAAATTCATCTATGTTGTTTCAGGTATCATTCTTTTTTATTGTTGAGTAGTGTTCCATGGTATGGATGTACTACAGTCTTTTAAAGCATTCTTCTGGTTAGGGGCATTTGAGTTGTTTCCAGTTGTGGGTAATTATGAATAAAGTTGCTGTAACAATTATCATACAAGCTTTATTTTGGACATAGGTTTTCATTTCACTTGGATAGAAGCTCAGGAGAAGGATTGCTCAGTTGTGTGGTTAATGTATGTTTACAAGAATACTGGCAAACTATTTCCCAACATGGCTGCCCTGTTTTGCATTTTCACAATGAAATTTTTACACTGTTTTTGCAATGAGAATTTCAGTTCCTGCACATTCTCACCAATATTTAGTATGGTCAGTCTTTAATGTTAGCCACTCTAATAAGTGTGGTTTTAATTTTCATTTCCATAATGACAAAATATTTAAGCCTCTTTTTATATGCTTTCATGCTATCTATATATCTTTGGTGAAGTATCTTTTCAATTTTCTTGCCTATTTCTTTATTGGGTTTTTAGTTTGCTTATTGTTAAATTTGGATAATTTTTTCTTTATATATTCTTAACATAATTGTTTTATCAGAAATACAGTTTTCAAATGAATTTTTCCAATTCTGTGACTTGCTTTCCATTCCCTTAACTCTCTTTTGCAAAGTTCCTGATGATTTTTTCTTTTTGCTCATGATCTTGCTGTCATATCCAAAAACTATTTACCTAACCTGAGGTATATTAGTTTGTGAGGGTTACCACAATGCCACAGAATGAGTGGCTTAAACAACAGAAATTTATTTTCTCACAACTCTGGAGGCTATGAGACCTTATCTTTAAATACAGTCATGTTCTGAGGATCTGAGTGTTAGGACTTCAACTTATAAATTTGAGGGAGGAGCAATTTACCCCATAGCACAAGGTGACAAAGATTTTCTTCTATAATTTTGCTACATATAAATGATTTTAATCAAATTGCAAAGTTACTTGGTGAGATCAGAGACTGCTTTCCTCAACGTTGTACTGCCCATGCTTGGCACAATGCTTGACATGTTTAATTGTTCATCATAAGCTTGTTGAATTAATGAGTGAATGAATGAGAAACACATTCACTATTCTATTTATGCTTTTTGAATCCCAGAGAATGGTTGTGGCTCTCTTGCTGAAGGATTTTCATGCCATTTATCAGACTCAAATATTTTCCCCAAATCTATCAAAAACCATTCAAAATTGCCTCCAAAGGCAATATCTACTAAAGACAAGCATGAGATTGCACTATGACTCAGAAATTTCACTCTTGAATATACTCCCAACAAATTAGTATATATGTTCACCAAGAGACATTTTTAAGACTATTCATGACAACACCATTCATAAAAAAAAAAAAAGAAAAACTAAGCATATGTGAAATATCCATCAACGGTGGTGCACCTGGGTGGCTCAGTGGGTTGAGCACAGACATCGGCTCACGTCATGATCTCATGGTTTGTGAGTTCAAGCCCCATAAGAAGCTCTGTTCTGACAGCTCAGAGCCTGGAGCCTGCTTCAGATCCTGTATCTCTTTCTCTATCTCTGCTCCTCCCCCACTCATGCTCTCTCTCTCTCTCTCTCTCTCTCTTTCAAAAATAAAATAAAAAACATTAAAAGTTTAAATGTCCATCAACAGTAAAATTAATAAATTCTGACATATTCATAAAATGGAATACTATAGAGCAATGACAATGAACATATTACTTATACATGCAACAAACATGGATAAATCACAAAATGGAGTAATGAGCAAGACTTATTAGACAAAAATAATACACATTTCATTATTTCATTTATATAAAAGTCAAAAACAGACAATACTTACCTATGGTGGTAGAGCTCATTACAGTTGTTAACTCTAAGGAAGAGGGAATTGTGAGAGAAATAGGGGGCTTTTGTGAAGCGGGTAATGTTTTATTTATATATATGGATAGTGGGCACATAGGTATGTTCATTTTGTAAAATGTGGAATTGTGACTTCTGATTTACGCTTACTTAAAAATACTTCAGGTATACATGGTCTTGTTATTTCTGTACAAACTGTAGGATCTCTTGGGGAGGTATTTAATGAGCTTTATTGAAAAATAAAACAAAATAGAACACATATTATATTTCTATTTAAAAGGATTAGCTATTTTTTTTTACTTCTAACTTTTCCTTGCATGGCTTCATTATTAAAATTCTTTGGGTGTGTGGAGAAAAAGTCTGAAAAAAGAAACGAAAAGAGACAATGCAAAAGGGAAAGCTCTTTTTGCAGAAGTCCAGAGGAAACACTATAATAAAGGGAAACATACATTGTTTTAGTTTTTGACTGCCCATAGTCTGTCACAAACGGCAATTCTGGTCCTTATATAAACTTGATTTTGTCATACCAACTGCCTGTCTTATTAGTAATCAAGGCATTGAATTATGTGCATTTTCACTGTTGGTCTATTTGTAATTTTCATTTAAATTTCAATAGTGGGGAGGGATACATTCTTTGTAAAAAGGTGCTCAGTATTATGTTTTTGAAATGTTAAACAATGATGTTTTGAATTGTTACCCACCTGAAGAGGTGGCACCTGCTTATTTAGTTTGTGGTCCTCTTAAAAACAAGTGGAACCAATGACTTTTTGAAAAGCAGAGTTGTTGAACATCAAGAAATGCCCTATGTGTGTGTGTACATGTCTGTGCATGTGTGCACGTGGTGTGTCCTCAACAAAATATTGGCAAAACAAATTCAACAATACATTAAAGAAATCATAGACCACGATCAAATGGGATGCAAGAGTGGTTCAGTAGTCACAAAACAATCAACGCAAAACAATCAATGTGGTACATCACATCAATAAGAGAAAGGATAAAAACCATATGATCATTTCAATAAATGCAGAAAAAGCTTTTGAAAAAGTACAACATCCATTCATGATAAAAACCGTCAACAGGGTAGGGTTAGAAGAAATATACCTCAACATAATAAGAGCCTTATATGAAAAAATCACATCCAACTTCATACTCAATGGTGAAAACCTGAGAGCTTTTCCCCCTATGTTCAGGAATATGACAAGGATGTTCACTTTCACCACTTTTATTCAACAGAGTACTAGAAATCGTAGCCACAGAAGTCAGACAACAAAAAGAAATAAAATGCATGGGAATTGGTAAGGAAGAAGTAAAACTCTCACTATTTGCAGATGACATGGTACTATATATAGAAAAACCTAAATACTCCACCAAAAAAAAAAAAAGCCCTCTAGAACTGGTAAATGAATTCAGAAAAATCACAGGATGCAAAATAAATGTGAAGAAATCTGTTGCATTCTTATGCACTAATAATAAAGCAGGAGAAAGAAAAATTAAGAAAACAATCCCACTTACAACTGCAACAATAACAATAAAATATCTAGGAATAAACTTAATCAAAGAGGTAAAAGACCTATTCTGAAAACTATAAAACACTGAGGAAAGAAATTCAAGACAATACAAAGAAATGGAAAGACATTCCATGCTCATGGATTTGAAAGAACAAATACATTAAAATGTGTATACTACTCAAAGCAATCTACACATTTAATGCAATAGCTATCGAAATACCAGCATTTTTCACAGAACTAAAACAGAGAATCCTAAAAGTTTGTATGGAACCACAAAAGACCTCAAATAGTCAAAACAATCTTGAAAAAGAAAGAAGAAAAATTGTATAGGTATCACAATTCCAGACATCAAGCTATATTACAAAATGCTAGTAATTAAAATAACGCAGTACTGGTAAAAAAAAAAAATAGACACATATATCAATGGAATAAAATAGAAAACCCAGAAATAAACCTAGGAGGAATGAATATGCAATGGGAAAAAGACAGTCTCTTCAACAAATGGTGTTGGGGAAACTGGACACCAACATACAACAGAATGAAACTAGACCACTTTCTTACACTGTACAAAAAAGTAATAAACTCAAACTGGGTTAAAGACCTAAATGTGAGATCTGAAATTATAAAAATTCTTGAGAAAGCATAGGAAGTAACCTCTTTGACATCATCTGTAGCAACTTCTTACTATTAATGTCTCCTGAGACAATGGAAACAAAAGCAAAAATAAACTATTGAGATTGCATCAAAATAAAATGCTTCTGCACAGTCAAGGAAACATGCAACAAAACTAAAAGGTCATTTACTGAATTGGAAAAGATACTTGCAAGTTACATATCTGATAAAAGGTTAGTATCCAAAATCTCTAAAGAGCTTGTAAAACTCAACACCTAAAACCCAAATAATCCAATTTAAAAATGGGCATAAAATATGAACAGGCATTTCTACAAAGAAGACAACCAGGTGCCCAACAGAAACATGAAAAGATGCTCACCGTCACTTATCATCAGGGAAATGCAAATCGAAACTACAATCAGATATCACCTCATACCTGTCAAAATGGCTAAAATCAAAAACACAAGAAATGAAAAGTGTTGTTGAGAATGTGGAGGAAAAAAAAAGAAAACCTTGTGCACTGTTGGTGGGAATGGAAACTGGAGCAGCCACCGTGAAAAGCAGAATGGAGTTTCCTCAAGAAAATAAAACTACAACTTCCTTATGATCCAACAGTTGCACTACTGTGTATTTACCTCCAAAATAAAAAAAAAAACACTAATTCAAAGGAATACATGCACCCCAATGCTAATAGCATTATTTACAATAGCCAAACTATGGAAACAGTTCATGTATCCATCAACTGATGGATAGAAAAAGAGGATGTGGCATACATGCAATGAAATACTACTCAGCCATAAAAAAGAATGAAATCTTGCCATTTGCAACAACATGGATGGAGCTAGGAAGTATAATGCTAATAAAAATAAGTGAGTCAGAGGGAAAAAATACCATATGATTTCACTCATATGATGAATTTAAGAAACAAGACAAATAAGTAAATGAAAAACAATAGAGAAAGACACACCAAGAAACAAACTCTTATCTATAGAGAACAAACTGATGGTTACCAGAGGGGCGGTGGGTGGGGAATGGGTAAAATAGGTGATGGAGATTAAAGAGTACACATATCATGAGGAATAACTATATTAAAACAAAATGAAAGTAAAAAAGTGGGGCACCTGGGTTCCTCAGTGGCTTAGGTGTCCAACTCTTGATTTTGGCTCAGGTCATGGTCTCACAGTTGTGAGATCAAGCCCCAATTCTAGCTCTGTGCTGAGCATGGGGCCTGCTTAAGATTCTCTCCCTTTCTCTCCCTCTGCTCCTCCCCCACCACACACACTTATGCTCTCTCTTTCTCTCACAAAATAAAAATAAATTAAAAAATAAAAAATGAAAAAGAGTTATCTTATGTGTGTGCATGGTTTGAAAAATATGAACATTAAAATTAATGTCTGTCCTAAGAATACCTCACTTTGATACATACATCTGGAACAGCTAAGGAGATTTGTTTCCCAAAATTAAAATCTTTTCTCAATTAGCTTTCTACCTTAATCCACATTTTTATAAGAAAGGAAAATATTAAATACCACTCTGAACTTCTAAGAGAATCATATTTTCAAACTAGTTTTATAAAGTAGAATATTACTTTGGTTTATAATCTTTTCTATGTATAGGCCAAAAATTGGCCTAATTTCTTTATAGTCTTGTCCAAAAAATTCAGTTAAGTCAATATTTTTCAAATGAGGTTTTTAGGCTGCTGAATCATAGATTCTTGGTATACACAATGTCCTTCACCAAATCATTGTATAATTGATTGCATACACTAAACCTTTTTTATAAGATAGATTTTTACCTTCTTAATATACATATGAGATTGTCTCTGAGATTATCTAATAAATGGTTTAGCAACTGGGTATTTCTGTGGCTGTAGGAAAAAAAATTCCAACATAAACTTGACCTTCTGTCAATGTGATGCCAATAAGGGAAAATTTAAGAAAAGCCCAGTTGTCAATTTGCTATCAAAATCTCTAATGACAACATTGAGCCCACAAATTCCATTTCTATTCTTTTCAAACACTGTTTTATTGAAGTACTTCCATTAATGACAGTAAAGTGAAGTGGTTATGTGAAACCTTGTGGAATTAATTATTATGAAACCTAAAATATATATGTTCCCAACATTTTAAGGTACTGGAAGTAGTCCAAATGCAGACAGAAGGAGGAAAGTTTATTCTTGAAAAACAGCAACTGAAGAAGGAAGAATTGCAAGTTTGGTTTTTTTCCCCTTATAGTTTTTCCTAACACCATGGTTTTAGCAGCAAAAATTTACAGTATTATAGTAGCAGAGAATAGTTGAAAACTGGAAAAGCAGCTGTAAATGTAAGGGGGGAAATTTGGAAGCAAATTGCAAAATGAGCGAGACATAAAATCTGAGCATAAAATCTGCCCTAATTCTGGTTGACTTCTAAACTGTGTATGCTTAGGGCATCTGGTGAAAAAAACAGCAAGGGTACATAGAAGGAAGAATCTACATTTGAAAAACAGCTGCACTAGGTACACTAGATTTGTGAATTTGTTGCTTTTCTTCTTCTTCTGTTAAATCTGAATAAGTTCTTCCAACCCACTCAAGTGGGCAGAGAACACCGCTGAAGTGTTACTGGCTTGAGGTATCAGAGAACAGAGCCTGAGGCTGGCAGAGAAATTTATCAGGAAAACCTTATAAGTAAGAGACCTACACAGAAGGTGAGCCCTAGTATCTGAGTATAAACCATGCCCAGATCCTTAGCTGACTATCAATATATGCAGGTACAGGTAAAATTCCCAGGAAGCCAGGGTAAAAATACTAGCAGCAAGAAGCTGTAAGAAATAAACAAATATATTGGGGTGCCTGGGTGGCTCGGTCTGCTAAGTGTTCGACTTCGGCTCGGGCCATGATCTTGCGGTTCGTGAGTTCAAGCCCTGCGTCAGACTGTGCGCTGACAGCTCAGAGCCTGGAGCCTGTTTCAGATTCTGTGTCTCCCTCTCTCTCTGCCCCTCCCCGGCTCATGCTCTGTCTCTCTCTGTCTCAAAAATAAATAAACAAAAAAATTAAAAAAAAAAAGAAATTAATATATCAGGGCTACACACCATGTTAGAGACAGAGTTTACAGTTTGAATTCTTGCAAGTTAACTGCTTATAAGAGCAATGAAAAACTGTCTTCAGAGCACAACATAATCCAGAATCTTTAAAATGTATTATCTGAAATGTTCAATAAAAAATATAGAAATGCAAAGAAACAGGGGAGTGTAACATTTAGGAAAAATGCAATCTATAGTAAATACTTCAAAATGGACTTACATGTTGAATATAACTGAGAAGCCTTCAAAGGTGCTATTATAAGTGTATTCAAAGAATTAAAAGAGAAATGGAATTAATAAATGAACAGAGTAAGAATCCTAACAGAGAAATAAAACTATAAAAATGGAAATTAAAAACCTCAAAAGTACAGTAATGAAATTGAAAATTCACTAGATGTGTTCAATAACAAGTAGGAGATGGCAAAAAATAATTAGTGAACTTCATGATAGATAAAATTAACATTATACAATCCAAGGAAGAGACGGAAAAAAATTAAAGAAAAATAGAGACTTAGAGAATTGTGGGACAAAATGAAGAGGGGGGAGAAGGGGAAGAAAAATATTAGGAGAAATAATTGCTAAAACCTTCCCAAAGTTGTTGAAAAAAATTAAATTAATTTTCATTTCCAAGATGTTCAATGAAAGTAAGCAAGTAGAAAAGTGCACGCACACACGCAGAAAACCATACCCAGGCACCTTTGATACTCAGGTTGCTTAATGTCAAAGATGAAGTATAAATCTTGGTAATAGAGAAAATCAGTTCATTACACACAGGGAAACAAAAAACACAATTAATAGCTAATTTTCCCACAGACATCATGGAGACCAGAAGACATTGGAAAAACATATTCAAAGTGCTTGAAGTAAAAAACAAACAGACAAACAACATAGGATTAAAAAAATAAAACCAAAAATACTATTATCCAAGAATTCTATATTCAGCAAAAATAACTTTCAGAAATTAAGAACAAATAAATACATTTTTAGGTAAACAAAAATTTACAGAATTTGTTGCCAGTAGACCTGCATTACAAGAAATGCTAACAGAAGTTCTTTAGGTTGAAGAGAAATGACAACAGAGGGCAACTCCAATTTATAGAATTTACTAGGTATCCAAATCTATAGATACATATTTTTTTCTCTTAACATGTTTCAAAGACATATGACTATTTGAAGCAAATATTATAAAAATGTATTTTGGGGCTAATAATGTTTATATATAATCTATATATGATATATATATATGACAACTATATATATTTGATATATATGACAACTATACATATATATGAAAACTATAACACTAAGAATATGAAATGATAAATAGAAATATATCATTGGAAGATAATACATTTTACCTGAGGTGATTCAATATTCACTCAGAGAAGACTGTGATAAAATAAAATGTATGATGTAATCCCCTGAGCAACTACTAAAAAATAGTGCAAAAACATATATCTTACAAGATAATATGGGAATTAAAATAAGGTAAAAATATGAACACAAAGGAATGCAGGAAAGAAGGAAGAAAAATCAAGCATAACTAGTTGAAAACCAATAGTAGACTCAAGTGCAACCATATCAATAATTACTTTAAATATAAATACAATAAATATTTCTATTAGAAAGTAGAAATTTGAGACTTCATACAAGAAAGAGCTATGTATTGTCTATAAGAGATACAATAGTATCTATTAATAGAATCTATTAATAATTCCTATTAATGAATAGGAAATGGTACAAAATGTAATTATAAAACATAAAAAAAACCTGATGTGAAATTGAATTAGTAAATTCATTTTTGAGTTTGAATTAGTAAACAAAAAATTTCACATAAAAGTTCAGGACTCAGTTGCTTCAATGATGAATTTTCATCTATCATTTAAGAATTAAAATCAATCCTTCACAATCTCATCTAAAAATTAAAACAGGAACAAACACTTCCTTTTTTTATGTCAGGATACCCCTGATATTAAAACCAGATGAAGCTAGCACAAGAAAACTACAGACCAATAGTCTTTATGAATATAGACACAAAAATCCTCAATAAAATAATAGCAAACAGTATCCAGCATTATATAAAAGAAATTATATGCCACAATCAAGTGGGGTTTGTTCCAGGTTGCAAAGGTGGTAAAATATGCAAAAAGAAATCCATGTAATGCACCATATTTATAGAATAAAGGACAGAAACCACATGAATATCTCAATAAATGTAGGAAAACATTTGACAAAATCCATCACTTTTTCATAATAAAAAAACTAAACACCTAGGAATAGAAAGGACTTTCTCTACCTGATAAAGAGTATCTATGCTATCCTACAGATAATATCATACTTAATAGTGAAAGACAGGATGCTTACCCCTAAGATCAGGAAGAAGACAAAGAGGTCCATTCTCACCACTTTTATTCAACATCCTACTAGAGGTTCTAGGCAGGGCAAAGCAGCAAGAAAAATAAATAAAATATATCCAAATTGGGAAGGAGAAATTAATACTACCTCTATTTTAAGATGTTATTTTGCATATAGAAATGCTAAGGAATCCACATACATGCAAAAAATTGGAGCTAATAAGTGGGTTTAGTATTACAGGAAACAAGAGCAATACACAAAAATAAATTGTATTTCTATCCATTAGCAATAAACAGTCTGAAAATGAAATTAAGAAAATAATTCCATTCATACCATTAAAAAGAATAATACTTTAGAGCACATTGAATCAAAGTGGTGCAAGACTTGCATGTTGATAACTACAAAACATTATTAAAAGTACTTTAAGAAGACTTAACTTAATGGAAGGACATGTTCATGGATTGGAAGATTTAATATTGTTAAGATGGCACTACTCCCCAAATTTATCTCCAGAGTCAATCTAATCTTTGTAAAAACCCAGCTGTGTTTTTTGCAGAAATTCACAAGCAGATAGAAAATTTCACATGGAGCTATAAGGAATTCATACCATATTTCTCAAATCATTTTTACAAATGAGCCATGACAATTCAATTAAGAAATAATAGTCTTTTCAAGAAATGGTGCTGGGTCTACTGGAGAGCCACATCTAAGAGTAAAATGGAACTTATATACAAAAGCTCACATACCTCATATCACGTACAAAAACTTATTCAAAGTAGATCAACAATCCAAATGTAAGATTTAAAACTATAAAAGTCTCTGAATAAAATATGCATATAAATCTTTGTGTCTTTGGGGTGCCTGGGTGACTCAGTCAGTTAAGCCTCCTACTTCAGCTCAGGTCAATATCTCATGGTTTGTGGGTTCAAGCCCCATGTTGGGCTCTGAGCTGACAGCTCAGAGCCTGGAGCTTTCTTCAAATTCTGCGTTTCCCTCTCTTTCTGCTCCTCCCCTGCTCTCTCTCTCTCAAAAATAAACATTAAAATTTTTAAAAAAATCTTTGTGACTTTTTTTTTAGGTAATGGTTTCTTAGATATGACACCAAAAACACAAGCAACAAAAGAAAAGCAGATAATTTTTACCTTAAAAATACTTTCCTGTTGTAAAGATAACTAACAAGGAAGTGAGAAGACAATCCACAGAATGGGACAATATACTTGCAAATTATATCTCTCGTAAGAGTCTAATAACCAGCATATAGAAATAACTCCTACAGGGGCGCCTGGGTGGCTCAGTCGTTAAGCATCCAACTTTGACTCAGGTCATGATCTCACGGTTTGTGGGTTTGAGCCCCGTGTCAGGCCCTATGCTGATAGCTCAGAGCCTGTAGCCTGCTTTGAATTCTGTGTCTCCCTCTCTCTCTGCCCCTCCCCTGCTCATACTCTGTCTCTGTCTCTCTCTCTCAAAAATAAATAAAACATAAAAAAAGAAAGAACTTCTACAACTCAGCAACAAAAAAGTAAAAAATCCAGTTAAGAAAATGGTGCAAAGGACTTGAACAGACCTTTCTTCAGAAAATATATGCAAATGACCATTTAGTCCATGAATAAATAGATGCTCAAAATCATTAGTCATCAGGGAAATGCAAATTAAAAGTACAATGTGATAATACCACGTCACATCCCCCAGTATAATTACAATGAAAAAGACAGGCAATAAGAAATGGGGCAAGGATGTAGAGAAATTTCAACCTGCAAATATTGCTGGTGGAAATTTAAAATTATGCAGCTGCTTTGGAAAATAGGTTGGCAGTTTCTCAACAAAAGTAAACATAGATCTACCATATGATCCAACAATTACACTTAGGTATATACTCAAGAGAATTGAAAACATATGTTTCCACAAAAACCGGTACATGTATGTTCATAGCAGCATTATTCATAAGAATAAAAAATCAGAAACAGTCCTTAATGTCCATTAACTGATAAATAGATAAAGAAAATGTGATATATTTATACAATGGAATATTATCCAGGCATAAAAGTGAATGAAAACCTTATTCAGGCCACAATTTGGAAAAATTTTGAAAACATTATGCTAATTGAAAGAAGCCAAACAGAATGCCTCATGTCATGTGATTCCATTTATATGAAATATCCAGAATGGGAACATATCATGCTTTTTTTCTCCTCCTTATAGACTGTAAGACTGTAAACTTCTGAAGCTGCTGATGGTCATTTTTGATGGTCAAAGTACATCTGAGTAACTGGAAGAAACTGAATCTTGATAATATTTTGGGAAGTTCTGATTCCAGCTATTCTTAAAGCAAGATATTGCTTGTAAGATACTCCAGTCATATGAACCAATCAATTCCTTTCTTTAAATTTATTTTAAATATATTGTTGTCATTTGCAAAGGTTAATACAAAAATAAAATTCATTCATCAAGTTTTGACATTTGCCACAGTTGTAAATTGTCACATTTTGCAGAGAGGACCTAAATCACATTGATAAAATAATCTTCCCTCCTACTACCTGACAACTATGATGAAGAGGAAGAATTTATAAGCTTAAAGAAAGAAAAACAAAAGCAGAATTGGAGAATCACATGACATATAAATCCTTTTGAATATTTTAAAAATCATAAAAATAAAATTGGACGTATACTAAAGAGTACATCAATGGTATTTTTTATTGTGTATTAAAGAATTTGTCATTGCCCAAAGTGAGGTCTGGCCGTAGTCCCTGGCTCCTAGGAGATAACCTCTAAAACCTTGAAATTTCCTGAGTGATAGTCATGTCTTTGGTATTAATGGTGGATTCCTTGGCCACACCTGATAGTTGATGCTAATGAAATGACATGATGAGCCCCTCAGACCATGGGATATCAGCTTGATCTCTGTGGACAGGAGGAGGTTGCTGGAAATTGAATTCAACCAGTCAATCAATCAATCAATCAATCAGTCAAACAATCAATCATGCCTATGCAACGAAACTCAAAATCTCTGGACACAAAGCTTATGTGAACTTCCCTGGCTGGCAATACTCCATATGTATTGTTACACTTGGATAATGACAGGGTAA
Organism: Cryptoprocta ferox; assembly: GCA_028646485.1. Taxonomy (NCBI): domain Eukaryota; kingdom Metazoa; phylum Chordata; class Mammalia; order Carnivora; family Eupleridae; genus Cryptoprocta; species Cryptoprocta ferox. The sequence goes on along the minus strand of CM053579.1, from coordinate 43,010,979 downwards.
TGCATTCTGAAAACAATGGAAGCTTTGCATTTGGAAACTTCCCATACCCTGCCCTGAGTCCTTTCCTGGATCTGTGCTCCTTTTTCATAATAAACCATAACTGTGACTATAATAGCTTTCAGGGAGTTCCGTGAGTCTTCACAGTGAATTATCAAACTTGAGCAGGGTTTTTGGAAACTCTCAATAACCTGCAGTTGTCAAAAGTAAGAGCAGTCTTGGGAACTGTACCATCTAACTTTGTAATTAGACCATAGCTCCCTTGTAGTTGGTATCAGAAATCTTGGGCAGATTAGACAGTCTGAAAGACTATGCTCTCAATTTTCAGATCTTGGTTAACTCTGCTATACACACTTAATAATAAATGACTCTATATAGTTAATTTATACCTATCATTACTTGCTTTCTAGACATGTAAAGAACTACCTTCCTCAGAGGTAGGTAAATTTACCATGAAGCTAATAAAGTTTATGCTTCAGGGCTCCTCATTTTTAGGAAAAACTTCCAAATCTTGGAAGGGACCATAGCAATGTGTTTGTTCACATGGTTATACATTTTTTTTAGGATTTGTAAAAGCAAGCTATTTATTTGCATTTGATTCAGACTGCTGTGCATTTTGTATCTAATTTTGTATTTATAATGTTTTTAGTTCTTTTTCTAAAACAGGCACTTCCAAATCTCAGGCCATTAAAATTTGGCTCTATCCCTGGTCTTTCTTCAAAGTTATTAGACACTTGTAAATTCATTTTGCTTTTGAAGATAATATTCCTACTAGTGACAATCTGATGTGTGTGTACACGTTTTCCTCCAACTAATTGTTATATGCTTTTCTGATTTTAAGATTCTTAAAACTCATTGTAGTTTCTTTCCTGTTTCCAGATGCCATTATGATCCTAGAGAAAATTTTCATATATTGTAGTTCCCTCCTTGCAAACTAAAGCAGCTCCAAGTTCAGGATTCAAGTCCTTTATTTTATGGCTGCAGTGTAAAACCCTTCCTCTTCCTCAAACAACCATTTGCAACTTTTTTCTCTTACCAATTCCACATTCCTTTCTTTTAAATTATCTTCAACAAAAGTGACTAACAGAACTCAAACCAAATCCTTGTGGCTGTAGAAGTTATGCCAAAGTAAATTCTTGGCATGGTAGGATTTTACTTAAGGAAAGTTTGTGGTTAGTAAGGGATATTACATACAGAACACTTCCAAGATTTTTCTTTTGGATAGCCCTACTTTCGTCTCATTTTGTTCTTTTACGTAAAGGGTAATTATCTTGTTTTTATCCATTTGCAAGACTATTCACATAAAAACATTTGTGAATTGGAGAAAAATCTTCTATAAGATATTATGACCTATTTTATAAGTTGAAAATGAGGTAATCTTTTTAAAAAAATAGTGTCATTTTAACACTTCTTTTGTAGGTAAATAATGTTCTACATAAATGATATTTCCTCAACACACACACACACACACACACACACACACACAAGACTCAAATTGTCATTTAATAGGCATGGTATTCACAAGAAAGCAAAGTGGATTTATAAATATCTTATATATTTAGCTCCTAATATATATCAAAACTATGTTATTTGTTATAACTGAAGTATATTTCTTTGAAAACCACAACTTAATTCTTTGAGAAGAAATACTTCTAAAATATATAGCATAGTTATATGTCTTCTTAAATAAATATTACTGAACATAATTTAACTTTCAGGTTAATCAGGTTTATCAAATTGAATAGTGATTGTACTACCCTATGCATAAATACTGTATTGCTTTCAGAGTCAGTTCTTGTAAATGACCCTCTCTGGCTGAATTATAATGCTGTTGTTCTTGAGTCTCTGTTTTTTGTTTCTCAGTCTCTCTTTCTTTCTTCCTCTCTCTCTCCCTTTCTTCCAGTTCTTAGTTCTAACAATACCACCTCCACACAATCTTCTGATTTATTACTTCTAAATTTTATGTCCCAATAAATCAGTTTTGTTGAAATTCTGTACAAAATAAAAGTAAACAGCTCTAAGGACCTGAGGGCGGGTCCTCTGAGAAAAGCAATGCACATTTTGGCAAGAACTTTATTATATGTAATTGGGGGTCATAGAAAGATCTTTTTGTGTTTTCCTCATTTTTATCTATATTTCAGATTCTTAGAGCTGCCAAAAAATAATTCTTTACATAAGAGATACATTCCTGGATTGAAAAATATCCTATGTAAGTAGATTACATGCCAATGCGGTCATATATATTCCTTTTACTCACAATGAAATAATAAGCCTATAAATTATCCAACACAAATTTTGGAGATTTGATTAATATACTTGATCTCAAATGTTAAACCTTTATAAAAGAGATGTGACTAGTCATATGTAGACAGATCAAGAAGTTGACTGTGAGGGCTAAAGTGTTTGGGACCATCCAAAAGTCTAATCTAGGTGAACTTGGCAAATCTCATAAAGGTAGGACTAAAAAGTGAGATTCAGTAAGTGAACCCTAATATTACTATATCTTGTTGCTTACACTAGTAATTCTTAATTTTTTTCTTCCTTAGGATTTCTAAAGGACTTGTCACATTTTTGTGACAATATCTTTACTAGATATTCTATTTGGGATAAAAAAGATCTTTCACATATCAGAATACTTTTTGTGGGAAATTACCTACAAGGGAGGAAAAAGAATTTATCCTTTAACTCTAGGTCATTGGCTGAGACCTCTGTAATAAAAGACAAATTAACAGGAGGAAAAAAAAAACAGAAGAGTAATACCATGTATACCTCCTGTAAAAATGGGAGAGTCCCAGGAAAAATGAGTAACTCCCCTAATGGCCCAAGCCACCACCTTAAATACCATCTCCAAGAAAAGACAAAATATATTGAGAGCTGGAGGAGCCAGTTGTGGGAACGTATCACAAAAAGCACAATAGGCAAGTGTGTGGCTGTTATGCAGATTTAAGTGGCTGAGTTTTTCATTCATAAGTTTATAGAGATTTAGTCACCTAAATAGTCTGGTACATAGAGGAAGACACCCTTATAAGTGGAGATTTCCCTTATAAATTTAAATTTCCTTAACAAAAGGCAACTTCTACTCATTTCCAGAGATTCTCCTGTGTCTTCAAATTCTCAAAAGTAATCAACCCAAAATAATATTTATGCCAAAAAGGCATATTTGGGGGTGGTGTATTGTGCTCCCCTTTACACCCAGGTCAAACTGATTTAAATTATAATGCCTATGTACTTGAAGATTCCAGTGTAGCTTTAGTTAAGGGTTGATCTTGCAGCTGTATCAAGTCCCAAAGGACCCTATTGCTTTTAGTATCTCTGCTACCTTCTGTGTATAGTTTGCCATCATAAGACTTGCTTTCCTTACAGTCCCAGAATGGCTGTCAACAGCACACAGACATACATTACTCCTTTGTCATATCCAGCAGGAAAAAAAAACCAGTGAGTATCTTTGCCCCAGTATTCCAAGAAAAACTGAGATTCATTCTAATTACATTGACTTCACTTAGATTTTCACTGTTGAAGTAATCTGTGTGGCTAGGGGGAAGGATTGAGCTTCTTGGTTTCATATTTAGCTTTTTTTTTCTAAAAGTATCAAACTCAAATGCCTGTATAGACCAGGAAAGGGATATAAATGAAAATAAGGGGCTGATAAAGATTCTAGTATATTGGAGAGTCCATCTTCCATACAAAGGGCTTAGGTCCTACGCAGATTCAGGCAATTGATGCCATGTTAGGAGGAACAAATATTGGTACATATTTTGGTTTGTCTAGATTTCTATATAAAGTTCAGTGACTTTTTCACATTGACATCTAGTTCCAAATTTTATACATATTATGCCACAGGTATACAAAAAACATATGTGGGCTAAATCAAGATTCAGGATTTAAATTTCTTCCCTCAAGAACAGAATGCAAAGATTGGTTGGTACAATGATTTTGGCCTAATGGATGAGTGTCTTTCTCATTGTTCATTAATTACTTGGCATTTTTGTTTTCTATTTTAGTCTTTGAGAGCTTGCTTAATTGAAGTCCTTCCCTAAGGGACAGATCCTATCTTAATGCACTAACTAAATTAAATTTCAAAACATACAAGGTAAGAATTAAACCCAGGAAGTAACAAAATCACTAAAGTCATTGCTATCTTTCCAGGGTCATGAAAGCCAACTGAGTAGCTCTCCCAGGATTACTGAGTTACTTATACCTTTCCATTTGGTTTATAATGTCTTTCCTTAAAAACAAAACAAAACAAAACAAAATAACTTTACCACGAAAGATTCCCAACAAAATTTCACAGTGTATTATTTTTTATATGCAGATGTTCCTCAACTTATGATGGGGTTATGTCCTGATAAACCTATCCTAAATTGAAAATATTGTAAGTAGAAAATACATTTAATACACCTAACTTACCCAACAAAAAGCTTAGCCTAGCCTACCTTAAAAGTACTCAGAACACTTACATAACCTACAGTTGGGCAAAATCATCTAAGGAAAAGCCTATTTTATAAATAAAATGTTATAAAATGTTGACTGTCTCATATAACTTATTAAATACTGTACTGAATGTGAGAAACAGAATGGTTGTAAGGGTACAGAATGGTTTTAAGTGTATTGCTTCTGTACTCTCACCATCATGTGGCTGTGGCTCACTGCCACTGCCCAGCATCAGAAAAGAATATTTTACCTCTTTTCTGATTTTCTGGGTCTGGGAAAAGATCAAGATTCAAAACTCAAAATACAATTTCTACTGAATACGTATTGCTTTTGCACCATTGTAAAGTCAAAACTTTATACTTCAAACCATTGTAAGTTGGGGATTGTCTGTAGTATGTGTAGGAGAATAAAAATAATTTTCCCTCTACACTTCTAGGTTCTTGGCTGAGACCCCACCTCGCTGTTGGGAAAATAAGTAAAGTCCTGCACCATAAGATGGCCAACAGGACTAAAACAAGCTCTAGTTCCTAACTTGGAGACTCCTCTTCCAGGTTCTACCTGCACTGTTTGCCGTGTTCAAAAACTGCCAGGAATATGGAAGCTGACACTATAAATTACCCTTCCCACCTGCATTCGGGGCTCAGACCTCTAGAGAATGATCTCCTCTGAGCCCACCAGTGTAAAATAAACCTCCTCCCTTCCAAGATCTCTGAGTGCCACTTGGTTCTTCTGTCAGGTGATTCAGACTAGATTCCGTAACACCCCCAAGTAATAGACAGATTAACAGAAAAAACAGAAACAATATGCACAATACGTATGTATGGGAGATCCACTAAGATATAAGACTCAAAAAGGCAATTGAAGCTTATATACCATTCTAAAGTAAGGAAAGTGATAGGGTTCTGGAGCTTCAAAGGGGGAAAGGGAATTGACAGGAATGTCAGAAAAGAAAGTGTATGGTAAATAAAATTTACACAAAATAATCCTTTTGCCAAAAAAGCATATTTTGGGTTGGCATATTCTATTACCCTTCATATGATTTTATTCATAACAATTATTTACTTCCAACTTCTGAAAAAGATACCAATTACATAAAACAAAGAATTCCCCTATATTTAATTCATTTTTCTTATATAAAACATGGAAACGTGTTATTTGGAAATATTTTGGTGACAAGTATTAGAAGCCCAATACAAACTAACCTAAGCAAAAAAAAAAAAGTGTCAGCTTATGTATCTGTGGAGGGGAAGAAGGATTTCAATAACTCCAGGCACAACTAGATCTAGGTCTGACTCTCTCTTTTCATGCACCACTTCTGTTTTCTTTCATTCTCATACAGTTCCCTTCCACAGGCATGGCAGGATGACCATCGGCCACACAAGTGTTGCATGAAGCAATTTAAACTGAAGCACTTTGGCCAGCCTAGTTTGAATCATGCACTCATCCCTGGACCAGTCATTGGGACCAGAGAGATAATATTCTAACTGGCCAGATTTGGGACATAAGACCACTCGTGTGTCATAAGACCACCCCTGTGGCCAGGGCGTGATTAAAACCGTATGGACTGTGTCTTCCCATAGGAAAAAAGGATTCTACTCCTAAATGAAGGAGGCAAAAGGTGCTGGACAGACATAATCAAAAGAGGTTCACTATAGTAACTCACAGCCTTAGGAATTAATCCTTCATCTAGTTCTGATAGAAACACTATTTGGCTGATGAAGAGGACATTCAAATATGTTCTATATTGAACCCAAATTATAACTCAATGAAAGAGAATCTTCTATGAGATTGTGAAATTCCTTGGAAAGTATAGTGCTATTTTATTTTATAAAACATAGATAGAAGAGACCCAGCAATGATTCAGGCCGTTCCATCAAGCGGTATCTTTTAGGCCTTTACTATGCATTTCTGCTTCTCAGTCCAGTTTAGCTTGAGTCTTAAATTATGTCACTTATGCCACATTTTGTAAGTTAATAATTCAGTCAGAAAATTTTTGGCTTATTAAACACCATTCTAAGCTTATGTGTGTCCACAGTAAAATGAGCTATCAGTAAACTATAAAAGGACCAGGAGGAAAGTGCAGGTGGTATATATGATGTGGAAAAGAAAGGCAGAAGGAAATGGCAGATAAAATTAAATTTCATTATAACCCACAGTCCATTGGCAAATACTCTAGGCAGGCAGAGTAAAACGTTATTCCAGAAACTCCCTACTGTCTTAATTCTAATGCTTTGCTAGAGAGAAAAACAACCTTATCTTGACAATGGCTAGTCTTCCAGTTTCCTATGAGCCATCTTTAGCATATGAAAATCTCCTTGGAAACTTCCCCTGGACTTTACCTCCCCAAACTCCATAGTATATAACCAGTCTCTCTACATGGTCCAGGAGCAGCTCTTTCTGTCTACCCCATGGAGATCCTGTCCCCTCTTTTAATAAAATCACCTTTTTGCACCAAAAACATCTTCAAGAATTCTTTCTTGGCTGTCAGCTCCAGACCCCATGAACCCCACTATCACTCCAAAAAACCTTGGTAGGGAAAAATCTGTTATAAGATGGCTGACAGGACTGATAGGGAAATTCCCGTCCCCAACCAAAGACTCCCCTTCCGGGTTCTTCTTCCCACCCTGTTTGCTGCATTACTACTAATGCAGAATGCAGAAGTAACAGACTATAAATTGTTCCCTCTGTTTACACTCAGGGCTCAGAGCTCTGGAGAGCAAACTCCTCTGAGCCCACAGGTGAAAAATAAACCACCTGCCTTCCAATATCTCCTTGGTTCTTCAGCTGGGTGATCCAGACCAGTTTCCATAACAACCTCAGTATATACGGATCCTTATTTAAATCTGAATAAAAGTTTGAACATCTAAAGTTACAAACTGTTATCCTACAATGACAGACCTTTAGTAAGCGGGGTCTGTCAGTAAATCACTTACAGGTTAATGTTTCCGAATTATCGTAAAGAAAAGGATGGTATTGCTACAATATCCTGGTACTCTCTGGTGCCATTGATCAGTGTAGGATTTGGAAGCAGCAATTTAGAGGCACTAATGTGGTGAAGGAAAACAGAACATGCCACTTCAAAATAGACCTTTTTGGCATGAGCATTATGTTGGGCTGATTATTTTGAGAAGCTGCAGACACAGAAGAATCTCTAAAAATAGAGTAGAATTTGCCCTTTTGTTAGGGAGAGTAACATTTATAAGGGAAATCTCCATTTGTAAGAGTGTCTCCCTCTCACTACCAAGGAGAAAGATGAATATCAATCACAAAAGAATTTTATGAGTGGAAAAGGCACCAACTTAAGTCTGCCTAACAATCATACCCTTGTCTACTGTGCTTCTCCTAGTAACCTCTCATAACTGGCTTGCCTCTATCCCAGACTTTTTTTTTTTGTCTTTAGCTGGAAATCATATTTAAGATGGTGGCTTGGGCCATTTGGGCATTTACTGTTTTCCTGGCTCCCATTTTTCCAGGAGGTGTACATGTTATTAGATTTGTTTGTTTTTCTTTTGTTAATTATGATAGGGAAAAATCTGTTATAAGATGGCTGACAGGACTGATAAGGAAATACCTGTCCCTGATTAAGTTTCCCCCTTCCAGGTTCTTCTTCCCACCCTGCTTGTCTCGAGCATTAATGAGGAATGTGGAAGTAACAGGCTATAAATTATTCCCTCTGCTGATGCTGTGGGTTCAACTTCTGGAGAATTATCTCCTCTAAGCCCATCGGTGTAAAATAAACCTCCTCCCTTCCAAGATCTCTGAGTGCCACTTGGTTCCTTCACAGGGTGATCCAGACCAGATTCCTTAACAATTGGTCTTTTATAATGGTGGGTGAGTCTCAGCCAAGAACCTAAAAGTGGAGAGGGAAAATTATTTTCTTTTATATATATATATATATATATTTTTTTTTTTAATTTTTATTTATTTATTTTTTTCATTTATAGTTTATTGTCAAGTTGGTTTCCATATAACATCCAGTGCTCATCCCAACAAGTGCCCTCCTCCATGCCCATCACCCCCCTGTACCCTCTCCCCCAACCCCATCAGCCCTCAGTTTGTACTCAGTATTCAAGAGTCTCTCATGGTTTGCCTCCCTCCCTCTCCCCAACTATTTTTCCCCTTCCCCTCCCCCATGGTCCTTTGTTAAGTTCCTCTTGTTCCACATATGAGTGAAAACATATGGTATCTGTCCTTCTCTGCCTGACTCATTTCACTTAGCATAACACACTTGAGTACCATCCACATTGCTACAAATGGCCAGATTTCATTCTTTCTCATTGCCATGTAGTATTCCATTGTATAGATAAGCCACACCTTCTTGATCCATTCACCAGTTGGTGGACATTTAAGCTCTTTCCATGGTTTGGCTATTGTTGAAAGTGCTGCTATGAACATTGGGGTACATGTGCCCCTGTGCATCAGCAATCCTGTATCACATGGGTAAATTCCGAGCAGAGTTATTGCTGGGTCATAGGGCAGTTCTATTGTTAATATTTTGAGGAACCTCCATACTGTTTTCCAGAGGGACTATACCAGTTTACATTCCCACCAACAGTGTAGGAGGGTGCCGGTTTCTCCACAACCTCGCCAGCATCTATAGTCTCCTGATTTGTCATTTTAGCCACTCTGACTGGTGTGAGGTGGTATCTCAGTGTGGTTTTGAATTGTATTTCCCTGATGATGAGTGACATTGAGCATCATTTCATGTGTCTGTTGGCCATCTTGATGTCCTCTTTGGAGAAGTGTCTATTCATGTCTTCTGCCCATTTCTTCACTGGATCATCTGTTTTTCAGGTGTGAAGTTTGGTGAGTTCCTTATAGATTTTGGATACTAACCCTTTAACCGATATGTCATTTGCAATTTTCTTTTCCCATTCCGTCGGTTGGCTATTAGTTTTCTCGATTGTTTCCTTTGCATTGCAGAAACTTTTTATCTTGATGAGATCCCAATAGTTCATTTATGCTCTTGATTCCCTTGCCTTTGGGGATGTGTCAGGTAAGAAATTGCTGCAGTTGTGTTCAAGGAGGTTGTTTCCTGCTTTCTCCTCTAGGGTTTTGATGGGTTCCTGTCTCACATTCAGGTCCTTCATCCATTTTGACTTTATTTTTGCATATGGTGTAAGAAAGTAGTCTAGTTTCATTCTTTTGCATGTTGCTATCCAGGTCTCCCAGCACCATCTGTTAAAGAGGCTGTCTTTTTCCCATTGGATACTCTTTCCTCCTTTGTCAAAGATTAATTGGCCATACATTTGTGGGTCCAATTCTGGGTTCTCTATTCTATTCCATTGGTCTATGTGTCTGTTTTTGTATCAATACCATACTGTCTTGATGAGGACAGCTTTGTAGTAAAGGCTAAATCTGGGATTGTGGTGCTTCTTTGGTTTTCTTCATCAATATTACTTTGGCTCTTCGGGGTCTTTTGTGGTTCCATACAAATGTTCGGATTGTTTGTTCTAGCTTTGAGAAGAATGCTGGTGCAATTTTGATTGGGATTGCATTCAATGTGGAGATTGCTTTGAGTAGTAATGACATTTTAACAATGTTTATTCTTCCGATCCATGAGCATGGAATGTTTTTCCATTTCTTTGTGTCTTCTTCAATTTCCTTCATTAGATTTCTGTAATTTTTATCATACAGATCTTTTCCATCTTTGGTTAGGTTTATTCCAAGGTATTTGATATTTTTTGTGCAATTGTGAATGTGATCAGTTTCTTGATTTCTCTTTCTTTTGCTTCATTATTGGTGTATAAAAATGCAACCATTTCTGTACATTGATTTTGTACCCTGCGACTTTGCTGAATTCCTGGATCACTGCTGGTAGGCTTCTGGCAGAGTCTGTCGGGTTTCCCATGTAGAATATCATGTCATCTGTGACAAGTGAAAGTTTGACTTCATCGTTGCCCAACTTTGGCATGCTTATGCCTTTTATTTCGTTTTGTTGTCTGATTGCTGATGCTAGGACTTCCAGCACTATGTTAAACAACAGTGGTAAGAGTGGACATCTCAGTTTTTCCCCATTGAGGATGATATTAGGTGTGGGCTTTTCATAAATGGCTTTTATGATGTTTAAGTAAGTTCCTTCTATCCCAACTTTCTCGAGGGTCTTTATTAAGAAAGGATGCTGCCTTTTGTCAAATGTTTTTTCTGCACCTATTGCCAGGATCATCTGGCTTTTATCTTTTCTTTTGTTAATGTGATGCATCCCATTGATTAATTTGTGAATATTGAGCTAGCCGTGTAACCCAGGAATTAATCCCACTTGATCATAGTGGATAATTCTTTCTATATGCTTTTGAATTCGATTTGCTAATATCTTGTTGAGGATTTTTGCATCTGTATTCGTCAAGGATATTGGCCTGTATCTCTCTTTTTTGGGGAGTTCTCTTTTTTCTGGGTCTCTGTCCAGTTTGGGGATCAAAGCGATTCTGGCTTCGTAGAGTGAGTCCAGAAGTTTTCCTTCCATTACTATTTTTTGGAATAGCTTGAGAAGAATGGGTATTAACTCTGATTTAAATGTCTGGTAGAATTCCCCAGGGAAGCCATCTGGCTGAAGGCTCTTATTTGTTGGGAGATTTTTGATAAGCGATTCAATTTCTTCACTAGTGATGGGTCTGTTCAGATTTTATATCTCTTCCCATTTGAATTTTGGTAGTGCATGTGTGTTTAGGAATTTGTCCATTTCTTCTAGGTTGGCATGTAATTTTTCAGGTTGTTGGCATATAATTTTTCATAGTATTCCCTGATAATTGCTTGTATTTCTGAGGGATTGATTGTAATAGGTCCATTTTCATTCATGATTTTGTCTATTTGGGTGCTCTCTCTTTTCTTTCTGAGAAGCCTGGCTAGAGGTTTATCAATTTTGTTTATTTTTTCAAAAAAACAACTCTTGGTTTCATTTATCTGTTCAACTGTTTTCTTGGATTCTATATTGTTTATTTCTGCCCTGATTTTTATATTTCTCTTCTTCTGCTGGGTTTGGGGCGTTCTTGTTGCTCTGCTACTAGTTCCTTTAGGTGCGGTGTTAGATTTTGTGTTTGTGCTATTTCTAATTTCTTGAAATAGGCCTGGAGTCCAATGTACTTTCTTTTTCGGACTGCCTTTGCTGCATCCCAAAGAATATGGATTGTTGTATTTCACTTTCATTTGTTTCCATATATTTTTAAATTTCTTCTCTAATTACCTGATTGGCCCATTCGTTCTTTAATCTCCATGTTTTTGGAGGTTTTCCAGACTTTTTCCTGTGATTGATTTCAAGTTTCAAAGCATTGTGATCTGAAAGTGTTCATTTTACGATCTCAATTAATTTATATTTATGGAGGGCTGCTTTCTGACCCAGTATATGATCTTTCTTGGAGAATGTGCCATGCTCACTCGAGAAGAAACTGAATTCCATAACTTCAGGATGTAGAGTTCTAAATATATCTATCAAACATATCTGGTCCAATGTGTCATTCAGGTACATTGTTTCTTTAGGGATTTTCTGTCTTGTTGATCTATCCAGTGCTGTAAGTGGAGTATTAGAATCCCCTGCAATTAGCACATTCTTATCAATAGGATTGCTTATGTTTGTGATTAATTGTTTTATGTATTTGGGTGCTCCCGAAATTGGTGCATAGACATTTATAGTTGTTAGCTCTTCCTGATGGATAGACCCTGTAATTGTTATATAATGCCCTTCTTCATCTCTTGTTATTGCTTTAACTTTAACATCAGTTTGTCTGATATAAGTATGGCTACTCCAGCTTTCTTTTGACTTCCAGTAGCATGATAGGTATTTCTCCATCCCCTAACTCTTAATCTGAAGTTATCCTCAGGTCGAAAATGAGTCTCTTGTAGACAGAAAATAGATGGATTTTTAAAAATCCATTCTGGTACTCTATGTTTTTTGATTGGAGCACTTAGTCCATTTTCATTCAGTGTTATTATTGAAAAATATGGGTTTAGAGTCATTGTGTTCTCTGTAGGATTCATGCTTGTAGTGGTGTCTCTGGTGCCTTTGGTTCCTTGCAACATTTCCCTCATAGAGTCCCCCTTAGGATTTCTTGTAGGGCTGGTTTAGTAATGAATTCTTTTAATTTTTGTTTATATGGGAAAACCTTTATCTCTCCATCTCTTCTGAATGACAGGCTTGCTGGATAAAGGATTCTTGGTTGCATATTTTTACTGTTCATCACATTGAAGATTTCCTGCCATTCCTTTCTGGCCCCCCAAATTTAAGTAGATAGGTCTGCAACTACTCTGATAGGTTTCCTTTGTATGTTAGGGCTCTTTTATCCCTAGCTGCTTTCAGAATTCTCTCTTTATCCTTATATTTTTCCAGTTTCACTGTGATGTGTCGTGCAGAATATTGATTCAAGTTACATCTGAGGGAATTTTTCTGTGCCTCTTGGATTTCAGTGTCTTTTTCCTTCCCCAGATTAGGGAAGTTCTCAGCTATAATTTGTTTAAGTACCCCTTCAGCCCCTTTCTCTCCCTCTTATTATGGAATTCCTATGACAGGGATATTGTTCCGTTGGATCGTATCACTCAGTTCTCGAATTCTCCTTTCGTGCTCCTGGATCAATTTATCTCTCTTTTCATCAGCTTCCTCTTTTTCTATAATTCTGTCTTCTAATTCACCTATTCTACTCTCTGCCTCTTCAATCTGTACAGTGGCCACCTCCATTTTATTATGCACCTCATTTATAGCATTTTTTTAATTCATCAGAACTATTTTTATGGTCCATAATCTTTGTAGCAATAGCATTTCTGGTGTCTTCCATGGCTTTTTCAAGCCCAGTAATTAATTTTATGACTATTGTTCTAAATTCTTGGTCAGTTATGTTGCTTATATCTGTTTTGACCAATTCTTTAGCTGTCACTTCTTCCTGGAATTCTTTAGTGGAGAGTTCTTCCGTTTTGTTATCTTGGCTAGCTTTCTGTCTCTTGTTAGTTTTAAAGCTTTTTATGATCTTTGCATCTGTGAGTTCTTCTATATTAAACGAGGCTCATTGACTGTCCATGGCCTGTCCATTCAGGAAGTCTTCTTTTAATGGTGTCCGTTGGTCTCTCTTGTTGTGCCTTTGGTTATTTTATTTCCCTGCTCATAGTGATATTTGGGACTCTCCACCATTCGTACTTTGGTTTGTTTCTTGAGGTAGCCCTGGAAAGGAAAACAGACAGACAAACAAGCAGGGAACAGAAGCAAACACATGCACAGACAAATCAAACAATGAAGGAAACTGAAAGAAAAACAAAGCCAAAAAAAACCACAACAAAAACAACAAAGACAAAGAGCAGTCTAAAAGCATAAAACCAGGGAGATGTGGGCAAGATGGCGGAGAAGGAGGGAGCTCTGTAATCCGAGCACACCCCATGGATTGAACTGAGAAGGACTGAAGTGATAAAACTCGGATTTGCAGGTGGGGGAAAGAAAAAACAGACGCCAGAAAGAAGACAACCTCACATATGCCTGAGTGAGTGACTGTGATCTGGGAAATTAGGGGACAGCCGGGTCCCGGTGGTGCAGGGGGATGGAGCCCCAGCCCAAAACAGGGAGAGCGCGCTGTGCTCCGGAGAGACCAGGGGAAGAGAAAGAGAGACGGAAAACGTTCATAGAACCATCTCTAAGTGAGGAAAAACTCGCCCGTCTCCCCATATATAACTGTCGGGCGTGGGAAGAGAAATCAATCCCATGTGGCCAGCGAATTCTTCCTTGGGCGCATTTGCAGTGGCATCCATTCCAAGCAGCACCTCGAAAGGCGGCGGCACAGATAAAGGCAGTGGCGCTGCGGAAATCGGTGGTGGCGGCGCCGAGAAAGGCGCCTTGAAAATTGGCAGCGGCGGCGGCGGCTCCACGAAAAAGGCAGCGCAAGCCGGGCCGGGAGGCCGGCCGCCAGCGGGAACGCATCTCATCCCCGGTGACGGTGTTGACCTACACGGACTAGGATTTGGAAGTGAGGTGGAGCTTGGAGAATACAGTTTGGCTCGCCCGTGGCACAGGGAGACTGGACCCAGAAGAGCGGCTTGAAATGCTTGGTTGAGGCAAAGCTTAGAAGCGGCGCCATACTTCTCCCCCCAACCACCAAGGCGGGGCCTCAGAGAGAGCAGCCCCCGAGACCTGACCTGACGCCAAACCACCCACATCCGCACAGGGGAGTTGTCTTTTTTTTTTCCTTTTTTCTTTGCTTCTCCTTTTCTGCTGCCATCCAGATATATTTCCCTTAGCATATTCTTATCTCTCCTCTTGGCTGGTTATATGCTTTTAGACTGCCCACAGACTTTTGCTGTCTCTGTCCCCACCTTGTTTTTCTTTTTCTTTTTGTTTTTGTTTCTTTTT
>CM053579.1:42956027-42985853 GCA_028646485.1 Cryptoprocta ferox | reverse complement strand
CAAGCATGAATCCTACAGAGAACACAATGACTCTAAACCCATATTTTTCAATAATAACACTGAATATAAATGGACAACATGCTCTAATCAAAAGACATAGAGTATCAGAATGGATTAAAAAAAATCCATCTATTTTCTGTCTACAAGAGACTCATTTTCGACCTGAGGACACCTTCAGATTGAGAGTAAGAGGATGGAAAATACCTGTCATGCTACTGGAAGTCAAAAGAATGCTGGAGTAGCTGTTCTTATTTCAGACAAACTGGACTTTAAAGTTAAGGCAATAACAAGAGATGAAGAAGGGCATTATATAATAATTACAAAGTCTACCCATCAGGAAGAGCTAACAATTATAAATGTCTATGCACCGAATTTGGATGCACCCAAATACATAAAACAATTAATCACAAACATAAGCAATCTTATTGATAAGAATGTGCTAATTGCAGGAGATTTTAATACTCCACTTACAGCAATAGATAGATCAACTAGACAGAAAATAATTAAGGAAACAATGGAACAGAACATCAGACACATTGGATCAGATGGATTTGAGAGATATATTTAGAACTCTACATCCTGAGGCTGTAGAATTCATTTTCTTCTTGAGTGAGCATAGCACATTCTCCAAGATAGATCACATACTACGTCTGAAAGCAGCCCTCTCAATAAATATAAAAACTGAGATCGTACCATGCACACTTTCATATCACAATGCTATGAAACTTGAAATCAGTCACAGGAAAAAAGTCTGGAAAACATCCAAAAACATGGAGGATAAAGAATACCCTACTAAAGAACGAATGGCCCAATCAGACAATTAGAGAAGAAATTAAAAAATATATGGAAAGAAATGAAAATGAAAATACAACAATCCAAACTCTTTGGGATGCAGCAAAGGCAGTCCTAAAAGGAAAGTACATTGAACTCCAGGCCTATTTCAGGAATTAGAAAAAGCACAAATACAAAATCTAACAGTGCACCTAAAGGAACTAGAAGTAGAAAGGCAGGGCATCCCAAATCCAGCAGAAGAAGAGAAATAATAAAGATCAGGGCAGAAATAAACAACATAGAATCCAAAATCCAGTTGAAACGAAGCAGTGGTTTTTTGAAAAAATAAACAAAATTGATAAACCTCTAACCAGGCTTCTCAAAAAGAAAAGAGAGAGCACCCAAATAGACAAAATCACAAATGAAAATGGAGCTATTACAACCAATCCTTCAGAAATACAGTCAATTATCAGGAAATACTATGAAAAATTGTATGCCAACAAACTGGACAATCTAGAAGAAATGGACAAATTCCTAAACACACATGCACTACCAAAATTCAAATGGGAAGAGATAGAAAATCTGAACAGACCCATCACTAGTGAAGAAATTGAATCGCTTATCAAAAATCTCCCAACAAATAACAACCCTGAACTAGATGGCTTCCCTGGGGAATTCTACCAGACATTTAAATCAGAGTTAATACCCATTCTTCTCAAGCTATTCCAAAAAATAGAAATGGAAGGAAAACATCTGGACTCATTCTATGAAGCCAGCATCACTTTGAATCCCAAACCAGAGAGAGACTCAGCAAAAAATGGGAACTACAGGCCAATATCCTTGATGAATAAAGATGCAAAAATCCTCAAAAAAATACTAGCAAATTTAAATCAACAGCATATAAAAAGAATTATCTACCATGATCAAGTGGTATTCATTCCTGGGTTACAGGGCTGGTTCAATATTCACAAATCAATCAATGGGATACAACACATTAACAAAAGAAAAGATAAAAACCATATGATCCTGTCGATAGATGCAGAAAAGTCAGCATCCTTTCCTTTTTCTTTTTTCTTTTTTAATTTATAGTTTATTGTCAAGTTGGTTTCCATATAACACCCAGTGCTCTTCCCCACAAGTGTCCTCCATCATGACCAGCACCCCCTTGCCTTTTCCCCCTCCTCCTTCTACTCTCAGTTTGTTTTCAGTATTCAATAGACTCTCGTACTTTGTCTACCTCCCTCTCCCCAACTCTTTTTCCTCCTTCCCTTCCCCATTTTCCTCTGTTAGGTTTCTCCTGTTAGTCCTATGAGTTAAAACATATGGTATCCTTTCTTAATAAAGACCCTCGAGAAAGCTGAGATGGAAGGAACTTACTTAAACATCATAAAAGCCATTTCTGAGAAGCCCGCAGCTAATATCATGCTCAATGGGAAAAACTGAGAGCTTTGCCCCTGAGGTCAGGAACACGACAGGGATGTTAATCTCACCACTGTTGTTTCACATAGTGCTGGAAGTCCTAGCATCAGCAATCAGACAACAAAATGAAATAAAAGGCATTAGAATGGGCAAAGATATAGTCAAACTTTCACAGATGACATGGTACTCTATATGGAAAACCCGACTGACTCCAGCAGAAGCTTACTACCAGTGATCCAGGAATTCAGCAAAGTCGAAGGGTACAAAATCACTGTACAGAAATGGGTTGTGTTTTTATACACCAATAATGAAGCAAAAGAAATAGAAATCAAGAAACTGATCCCATTCACAATTGCATAAAAAAACATCAAATACCTTGGAATAAATCTAACCAAAGATGTAAAAGACCTGTATGATGAAAACTTTAGAAAACTTATGAACGAAATTGAAGAGGACACAAAGAAACGGAAAAACATTCCATGCTCATGGATCGGAAGAATTAACAGTATTAAAATATCATTATTATCCAAAGCAATCTCCACATTCAATGCAATCCCAATCAAGATTGCACCAGCATTCTTCTCAAAGCTAGAACAAACTATCCTAACATTTGTATGGAACCACAAAAGACCCCAAAGAGCCAAAGTAATATTGAAGAAGAAAACCAAAACGGGAGGCATCAGAATCCCAGACTTCAGCCTCTACTACAAAGCTGTAGTCATCAAGACAGTATGGTATTGGCACAAAAACAGACACATAGACCAATGGAATAGAATAGAGAACCCAGAATTGGACCCACAAATGTATGGCCCATTAGTCTTTACAGAGCAAGAAAGAGTATCCAATGGAAAAAAAAGACAGCCTTTTTAAAAGATGGTGCTGGGAGAACTGGACAACAACATGATAAAGAATGAAACTAGACAACTTTCTTACACCATACACAAAAATAAAGTCAAAATGGATGAAGGACCTGAATGTGAGACAGGAAACCATCAAAACCCTAGAGGAGAAAGCAGGAAACAACCTCTTTGACCTCAACTCTAGCAATTTCCTACTCGACACATCCCCAAAGGCAAGAGAATCAAGAGCAAAAATGAACTATTGGGACCTCATCAAGATAAAAAGCTTCTGCACTGCAAAGGAAACAATCAAGGAAACTAATAGGCAACCGACGGAATGGGAAAAGATAGTTGCAAATGACATATCAGATAAAGGGCTAATATCCAAAATCTATAAGGAACTCACCAAACTCCACACATGAAAAACAAATGATCCAGTGATGAAATGGGCAGAAGACATGAATAGACACTTCTCCAAAGAGGACATCCAGATGGCCAACAGACACATGAAATGATGCTCAGCATCATTCATCATCAGGCAAGTACAATTCAAAACCACACTGACATTCCACCTCACACCGGTCAGAGTGGCTACAATGAACAAATCAGAAGACTATAAATGCTGGCGAGGATGTGGAGAAACGGGCACCCTCCTACACTATTGGGGACAGCCCCTCTGGAAAACAGTGTGGAGGTTCCTCAAAAAATTAACAGTAGAACTCCCCTATGACCCAGCAATAGCACTACTAGGAATTTACCCAAGGGATATAGGAGTGCTGATGCATAGGGGCACATGTACCCCAATGTTCATAGCAGCACTTTCAACAATAGTCAAACCATGGAACGATCTTAAATGTCCATCAACTGGTGAATGGATCAAAAAGATATCATTTATCTATACAATGGAATACTACATGGCAATGAGAAAGAATGAAATCTGGCCATTTGTAGCAACGTGGATGGAACTCGAGGGCATTATGCTAAGCGAAATAAGCCAGGCAGAGAAGGATAGATACCATATGTTTTCACTAATAAGTGGAACAGGAGAAACTTAACAGAGGGCCATGGGGGAAGGGAAGGAGGAAAATAGTTGGGGAGAGGGAGGGAGGCAAACCATGAGAGCCTCTTGAATACTGAGTACAAACTGAGGGCTGATAGGGGTGGGGCAGAGGGGAAGGGTGGTGTTGGGCATGGTGGAGGGCACTTGTTGGGATGAGCACTGGGTGTTATATGGACACTAACTTGAGAATAAAGTATAAAAGAAAAAAATATATAGTGCATCAGTCCAAACTCTCCTTTCATCACCACATCTGTCTCATCCCCATTCTCTGATATCTACTCTCATGATAAGGACCTTTGTGATTTTATTGGGCCTACTTGGATAAATCCAGAATAATCTCCAGAAAGGAATGCAGTCCTGGTGACACCTCTATTTTAGCCCACTGATACTCATGCCATACTTCTGATCTATACAACCATATGATAATATATTTATATTTTTAAGCCACTATGTGTGGTAATATTTTATAGCAGCAGTAGGAAACTAATACATATTCCAATTCTCACACCAGAGACTTAAGGAATCATAATTGCTTTTGCGTACTTTGAGGAATATCACTTTGTTATCTACTAATCATCCCAAGCTCGACCTTGGGCTTTCTGAATTCAGCAGTTTTCCTTTTAGTCAGGAATCTTAGACAGCATATTTGTTATCATTTTGAATTTATATCTATCACAATGTACACATTCATGAATATTTATTTATATATCATGTGTATCATTAGTTCCATTTTGCAGGTAACTGAAGCAGTGATCTTAGGAATTGGAAACACAGCACTTATTTCCCCAACTTGCTACTTAATATTATGAGTCATTCTTTTCACTGTTATAAAACTCTAAAAGTACAACTAAATAAAACTACCATAGACAAAGATTTTTGTGAAGAAAATTATCTAAGACAGTGAAGATGACAAAAAAAAATGTCAAGAGACTGCAAGTGTACAAAGTGCTGTGTATGTCCTGTTTCCCAACTACATTTCATTTTCTCTTTGGTAGTTAAACATACTTATCTCATAAATGGCATAAAATGGGAAAGAAGATGAAGAAGAATTAGAGAAAATTATTATTTTAAAGTAAACAAGACTCAATGGGTAAAATGATAGATTTTTATGTTTGAGTATCAGATGCATTTATAAAAGCACTGATTTATAAGTCAGTTGTGCCGCAAATTCGCAAGTCCCAAAATAGCTAGTCAGCAATCTGGAAGCTGTCGCCCTATCTTGCCACATCCTAGGAATAAAGATTCAGCAGTCTCAGCCTAACTGACAAAATTGTTGCTGCTAAAGGTGGAATACAATTCAGTTCCTATCCTCTCATAAGAAGACTTGTTCAGCAGAGCTAACAGAAAGAAAAAGATGTTTTGTCAGTAAATGAAAGAGATGGGTCTCAATGGTACACAAGAAAAATCTGGGGGATAAATGAGTCTTGTTTCTTATGTTGTCACTCTCTGGACTAATACAACCAATAATTACCTCTAAGATTTCAGACACAGGGAGCAAAATTGTGTCAATATGCACAAGCTAGTGAATAGACTGCAACTAATTGTCCTGAATTTACTACTCTTGAAAGCAGCTTGTCAAATTCCTTTTAGGAATATATAGCTCATGTAGACAAACTCCACCCTAAAGGATGGTCAGATTAAATAGAAAGACAGGTACATGAGCAAGTTTAACATCTACTACCAGCATCATACAAATCCTCATGATGAGGCCGATTGCAGGTATTACCTGCAGAAAGCCTGTGTGCTCCTGAATCTATCTTTATCCCCATTGTATAGATGAGGAATCTGAAGTTAGAGGGTTACACCTAGGGGACTAGTAGGTAACAGAGCTAGGACTTCAATTCGGGTCTTATTCACTCCCAGTCTATTATTCAGCTTGCTATTCTACAGGGCAAATATAAATAAAGCTTGGCCAGGTGGTAACTTTAACTCAGGGAAAAAGATTAACAAGATAATATACAAATAAATTTTTCTCTGTGGGTGCAGTAGAAAAATGCTGTGGTTCACATCCTTCTACTGAGAAGGAAACTTTTCCCTTCAGCTTTTCAAGGGTTGTTTCTAAGTGTGTTGCTATGTGTTCAGTGTTTTACATATTTCACTTCATCATTCTTCTCACTGCAAAACAAACTAACCAACACATATGAGTAAAAATCATTTCCAAGTAAACAATTTTCCTGGTCAAAAAAGTTTTAAAAGAAATTCTACTTATCATTTGAAATTAGGATGAATATCAGCACCAGCCAATTGTTATTTACTTTTTAAATTCTGTAGTAATGTCAAACTTACATGAAAGTTGTAAGGACAATACATAAAACTTCTGATTGCTCTTTACCCAGCTTCACTCTTCACTAATATTTAATAATTTGCCATATTTGTTTTGTTATTCTCTCCTTCTCTCTCTCTCTATATATATATGTATAATACACACACATATATAAAATATATGTAAATATTTATCTCAACTCTTTGAGAATATGCTTCATAAGTCCTTAATTATTCTGTGTGTATTTCCTAAGAACAGAAAATTATTTTATATAAGCACAGTGCACTTACCAAATTCAGGAACTTTAGCATTAATAAAATACTTTTACCTAACTGCAGGTCCATATCTACTTTTGTCAGTTGGCTAATTTATGTTCATTTTCAACATTTTCCCCTTTCTGTACAGAATTCAGTTCAACCTTGTGTATTGCATTTAGTTGTCATTTCTTTTTAGTCTTCAACCTGGAATAGCTCCTGAGGCTTACTTTGTTTCTATAATATTGACATTTTTTAAAGAATGAAGTTCAGTTTTTTAATAAAATGTACTTAAATTTAGGTTTCTCTGATCTTTCCTCATTATTAGACTTGAGATTTCCATATGTACTACAAAGGTGATGTTGTGTCTGTTTCTGGGAAATACATCGAGAGGCTCATCTTGTCTTTTTGCCCTTTATTGATAAGGTTAATTTTTTTAATGTTTATTTATACTTGAGAGAGAGAGAGAGAGAGAGAGAGAGAGAGAGAATGAGAATGAGAATGAGTGAGGGAGTAGCAGAGAGAGAGGGACACAGAATCCGAAGCAGGCTCCAGATCTGATCTGTCAGCACAGAGCCTGATGTGGGGCTTCAACTCGCAAGCCGTGAGATCATGACCTGAGCCAAAGTCAGTCATTCAATCGACTAAACCACCCAGGTGCCCTCATGAGGTTAATTTTGATCAACTGGTCAACAAATCATCTTTTTTTCTCCACTATACAGTTACTATCTCCCCCTTGCAACTGATAAAGGAACTGTGGGGAGACATTTTAAGACAATGCAAATATCCTGTTTCTCATCCATCCCCCTATATCACATTTAGCATTCATTGATGATTCTTGCCAAAACCAATCTTTACTGTGATGGTTACAAAACAAGTGCTTTTCTAAATCCATTACTCCCTCTATTCTTACTAGTTGACATTATATTTGTTAATTTCCCTCCTTATCTTTCTCTGTCTCTCTATTTATTATCATTATGATCTAATGGGTTCTTATTTTATTCAATGGTTTATTATTCATTGCCTTCCTTCCTTATTTTGATGCACAACTTGTGCCAGATTTTCTCAAGGGAGTGGAAGTTCCCTTCATGCTAGTTACTTCAAAATCCATTACGTCTTTTTTTTTAAAGTTTCCTACTTTCTAGTAAAACAATTTACTCTAGGCTTATCCTGTACCTTTCCTCCCAGAGCCCTGGCATCAGCCATTTCTCCAAGGAGTTATAATTCTTTTCAACGGGTAATGGTACTTAGATACCAAGATCTAGATGACAAATGTGCTTATTGCTAATATGGTATTATTGAAAACTCCAATCTTAATCTTGTCTGTCCCCATTCCTTATTTATACTTTCCTTCTTCCATGGTGAGAACTCTGACTCTCTACAACAGCATTTACTCACTTGTTCAACCCTGTAGTGCATATAAATACTTTCAGAATTTTTATTACAATAAATAAACATACCAAGAAGAGTTCCAGTCAAATTTTAATTCCACATTTCAGGTATGGACATTCTTACAAGAACTCTGAAAATGGTTGGAAGAAAGACTAGGGTTTAAATCATCACTTAGGTTAGGACAATATCAAGTTCATCATTTCTGCTTTGTTCATGTGACAAGCCCATTGGGAAAGTCATCACCAATGTGACTCTTAATGGCATTTCCTGTCAGTCTTTTAATTAATAAAGGTTGCATTGTGTGTTTAAAAATTATTCGTTTTATATGTTAAGTGTTATATTAAGTGTTAACTGTTCTTACTAC
Source organism: Cryptoprocta ferox (assembly GCA_028646485.1). Taxonomy (NCBI): domain Eukaryota; kingdom Metazoa; phylum Chordata; class Mammalia; order Carnivora; family Eupleridae; genus Cryptoprocta; species Cryptoprocta ferox. The sequence continues at coordinate 42,977,491 of CM053579.1, read as the reverse complement.
ATGTTAAATGCTCTTACTACAATAAAATAAGAACTAAAAACCATTCTTACATTACAAAGAAACTTTGGGAAATATTGTATTTCTTTTAAGCACCATCTGGATGTTTATGTACTAAACATCCATAGCTTAGGAAGAGCTAGAAAGGATTAAGGTTTGAAAAATGAAAAAAAAAAAAGACAAAGAAAATCTATTTCAAATTCAAATACTCAAAGGAGGTCCAGAGTACTCTAGAATACCTAAAGTTGGGAGAAGAATACCTCCCGTCCAAAAAAAAAAAAAAAAAAAACAATTTTATAAAAATTAGAACAAAACAAAACCCTGGGCTCTCCCATTTAAATGCAAAAATTTTCAATAAATGAATATAAAGGAAAACAACAATACAAAACAAACAAACAAATGAACAAAATCTATGGGCTCTATTACCAGAAGAATACTCCTTTTTTTCTGTGAAAATTCAGAGGGGTTTCAGAACCCCTGAAACAACCTAAATAGTCCTATAGAATGCCTGAAATCATATTTCTTTGGACTACTGGTTGTATGGAATACAAAACTTAATAGGTTTCATGAGCTGCTTTCTAGGTCATGATTCCTATATGTTCTTCATACTGTTTAATCCTGTTTTGATGGTGTGAATAGACCACGGAGTGTATTTACTCCAACTTCTCTTCTTACAGATGTAGGAACTAAAACCTACAGAGAATAAGTGACTTGTTCAATAGAAGAAAGGCTGTGGAGGAAGTAGCTTGGATGGTTCTTGTTATAGAAACGAATTCAAGTATAAGTGGACAGTGGAATGAATTATTGTGTGTTCTGTTTCTACCCCGGGATTCAATGAGTCTGTTTTCTGATTACAGTTTAGTGATCTTTCTAACCTACCCTTAGGAGACATTAGTTTGTGGGGATAGGAAGGGAACCAGGGAGAGCAGTTTTACATTTTGCTATTTTATTTAAATTTATTTTTCAGGAAAAGTTTTCTGGAAAAAAGAGATTTGGGAACCATAGCATGATTCAGTTGTAATGTTACCCAGAACTACATTACAGTCAGAAACGTTTGCTTGTGAGTACATCTTTTAAAACACTGAAGTATCTTTGCAGCTAGGAAACTTGATAAGGGCCACAACTTTGTTGAGAATGCTTGTCAATTTTTGACAGCCTTGTCACTGCTGACCTTAGTATGTTTCTATCTATGACTAACCAACTTTAGTCAAACAGCCCACTAATGTTTCTAATAATTTCTGAAATTCTGAGCATTAAAGCCTATTACTCTCCCTTACAATGGTGTGTAGAGCTGTGAAATAAACTGTTCCTAGGAGAGAACAATGCAAGCACTTCTTTAACGTGATGGAATACAGCTAGGGGCCTACTTTCGGGTGTGATGCCAATTCTCAGACTACATGATAGCTGTTTTTCAACAATTCAACTAGTATTAATTACATTTGTGAGTCTTTATTTGAAATAGTCTTTCCATTATTACAAAGCAGTAAGTATGCACAATTATGAGTTCAAGCAATAGCTGCTAAGATATCTTTTGCACAATTACCCACTGTCTGCCTTCCAAGTGTACAAATGTTCCAGATGATGACTTGAGAGTCAAGACATATTAGCATATATAATATAAGGTCATACAAAGGTGACTCTCAGTTTATTGGTAAGTACACCTCCACCCTCCAAAAATATATGCTACTATGGCAAAAGGATCCTTGTGGCCTCTATAATTCCCTTAGTTTCTTCCACAAATATTTACTTAATGTATACATGTATCAGACACTATGTTTAACATTGGGGAAACAGTGGTAAACCTACAGATTTAACCAACTTTTGGTGTTTAGAATGTATTGGGGTATACATATATAAATATATATAAATATGTAAAATACAAATGGGCTAAGATAAGGGGATAATTAAGAAATAAGGGGGGCTAATCCAGTTATGGAAATCTTGGAAATGATATTTAAATTGAAATCTGAAGGATGAAGAATTAAACAGGTGAGGGAGGACTTGGAGAGATTGTATTATGAAACAAGAAGAGTGTATGAAAATGCCCAGAGGACAGAAAAAACAACATGAAAAAAAACAGTATATAATGGGACTACAATAGTACAATTTAGAGTGTAAGTTTGTGAGAAATGTGGCTAGATTGTAAATCGGTTCCCCTGAGGGCAGTAACCTTGTCTATTTTGTTCAAAATAGAATTGCTATTATCGGGGTGCCTGGGTGGCTCAGTCAGTTGAGCATCTGACTCTTTATTTGGCTCAGGTCATGATCTCATAGTTTATAAGTTCAAGCCCCAAATCGGGCTCCACACTGACAGTGCAGGGCCTGGTTGGGATTATCTCTCTCCCTCACTCTCTTCCCTTCCCCCACTCATGTTCTCTCTCTCTCTCTCTCTCTCTCTCTCTCTCTTTCTCAAAATTAAAAAAAAAGCCATTATATACCATAGTTCCTGTCACATAGTAAAAATTTAAAACATATTTTTTGAATAATAACAATAAAAACAAAAAAGATATCAGTCATTTATTTAATTATGAGAAAGAAAACATTGTAAAGTGCTTGATTCATGTACACTTTTATTAAATTCTCACAACACTATGAGAGATTTATTATATTATTTTTATTATTGTTATTCTGCTGATTTTACAGGTAAGGAAAGAGAAACTCAACGAGATTAACCCAATAACCCAAGATCACCTAGCTAGTGATGGGCAGAGCCAAGGTTTAAACTTAGGCAATCTCAGACTCCTCTGATTCTAAGTGTCTAGATTCAGCATTAACGAGTTCTGAATTTTCCCTAATGTAATGAGAAACCACTAACAGGTTTAATGTTTTGAGTTTTACCAGGAAGATTCTGGCAGCAATGTGAAGAATGGATCTAAGTGGGAGCAAGACCAGGGGTAAGGAGAAAAGCTAAGAAGGCAATGTGACAGTCCATGCAACTGATGATGGCGGCTTAGACTGTGGCGTATGGTGCTGGTAGTGCAGATGGAGAGAAATAGCCAGATTCCAGAGATAGAGAAAGTTTTAATTGACTTGGCTTGGTGATTGAATGGATATGTCAGTGAGGGAGACAAAAGCATCCAGAAAGATATTCAGGTTTCTGACGATTGTATAATTACAATTGAGTAGTTGGTGGCACAACCCACTAAGACAGACAACTGGAGGAGGAGACACCGGTAATAATGTAATAATGTATTTCTAGAAGCAGCTGGGTGATTGATTGTCTTACAGAAAGCAATATAACTATCAAGTGACCTGTATGCCTGCAGTGGCACAATGGCATAATAAACATTATGGGCCTGGTGTCAGATTGCTTGGATTTAAATCCCAGTGCTACCACTTATTACTTATCTGACCTTGGAAAAGTTACTTAAATTCTGCATACTTTGATTTCCTCATCTTTAAAATAATGGCAATAATGTTAGCCCCTACCTGATAGGGTTTCTGTGAGAATTAAAGTTAGTTAATATGAATAAAGTACATAGTTTTGTACATAGTAAGCACTCAATAGCTTAACAATTGTTAGTTATTATTTGATGGTAAGTGCATTCTTCTTCTATTTCTAGTCTATGAGGAACCCTAAAATACAGTCAAAAGGTTGCTCTGCGGCTTGAAATCAGAATGTGGAGAGTTAGTTGGCTGATCAGACTCCCTGCTGTCCTCCAGCTAAGATAACCTGATGTATCCATCTCTTCTATACCTGCTGCTCCTTATTGTTACTTGTATTTGTGGATCAGAGCCCTTAAGATACGCTTTGCAGGAATGTTGCATATAAATGTGTGCTTAATCATGATGTAATGAATTTGGATAGAGGCAAGTCAACATATATCTTGGGGGTAGACAGAAGGCAGAATGTCTACATAATTTCATCTGGTGATAGCCAAAGTCATGAAATTGAATCATCAAAATTAAATCAGAGAATTAGAGAGAATCTTGTATTTGGAAGGGCCCTTTAAGGCCATCTGGTCCATTCTTTCATTCCGTATTGCTATCCTCCCAACAACATCCATAGGAAAGAATATCAGGCCAATTGGGAAAGAGATTACGGTAGATATAAAACCAAGTGGCAGACATTATGTGTATACCTAGACTCTGGATAGTTTGGTTTTAAACTATATCCACAGAAAACAGCACCAGGAAGAGTCCAAGTCAAGTTGTAAAACTATATTCTTTTCAGATACAGAAAACAAAGGCAGAAGACTCATCATTCTGTTTCTAATTTTTGTTTGATAACTGAAAATGGCACTCTACTTTGAATTTCTTGGTCCATCTGTGAAAACATACTATGTTTTTCAGTGTCCCATGAATGTTTAAGAAATGAACATAATAAAAAGATATCCTAAATCGGAGGGTTCTCTGTAAATGTAACTTGACTGGAAGTTTTCACATCTATAGTCAAAGTGGGTTGGGGCTAAGAAGCTAGGCTGCCAACTTGGGTAACCTAATCTTTACATGAGCTTTGAGCTTGCGTTAGGGTAGAAAGTGTTTGTGAAATTTTGGATGATCAGGTTAGGGCTGGTCCTATACAGAAGTGTGTGATAAAAGATGTATTAGAAAAACTCAGAACAATTATCCATCTCTCCTTCTCCACGGTCTCTTTCATCTTCTGTCAGATACTTAAAATCTACCACTAGACATTAATGACATGAATGGGATATTAGAGTTTTAGATTTTTGGCTTATGGTATTGATATATGTTAAAAACTTTAATGACCCTGAGAAGGGTAATTCAAGTGGTGTGTAGAAGTCATTTATCCATTAGTGAGAATGCAGAATGTTGTAAAATTTGGAATAGAAAGAAAGAGAAAGAGGACAGTAAATGTTTGGGGAAGGGGGAAGACTGAGGACACTGAAAGAAAATTGTGCATATGTCACAGTTTATCCAATGGCCAGCCCTGCTGCAGTAGTAAAACAGAGTAATATGGTTCCACCGAAATATTCATTCCTTTGTCTCCATGTAATTCCCATTCCCACTTCCAGCTTTTTCCAAATTAGGATGCAAATGAGCTCTGGGGTTTTTATTTATTTTCGTGAGCATTTTATTTTTATTTTATTTTTAATTTTATATTTAAATTCCAATTAGTTGACATACAGTGCAATTAATATTAGTTTCAGGTATACAGTATAGTGATTCAACACTTCCATACAACACCCCCTGCTCATCACAACAAGTACAGTCTTTAATACCTATTATCTATTTAACCCAGCCCCACACCTACCTCCCCTCTGGTAAACATCAGTTTGTTCTTTATAATTAAGAGTCTGTTCCTTGGTTTGCCTCTCTCTTTTTTCCCTTTGTTCATTTGTTTTGTTTCTTAAATTCCAGACATGAAGAATATTACATGGTATTTATTTGTCTTTCTCTGACTGACTTATTTCACTTAGCATCATACTCTCTCACTCCATCCATGCCATTGCTAATGACAAGATTTTTATTTCTATGGCTAATAGTCCATTATACATATACCATATTTTCTTTATCCATTCATCAGGTGATGGATACTTGGTCTGTTTCCATAATTTGGCTATTGTAGATAGTGCTGCTTGTAAACATCAGGGTGCATGTATCCCTTTGAATTAGTATTTTTGTATTTTTGAGTAAATATATAGTAGTGCAATTGCTGGATCATAGGGTAGTATTTGTATTTTTAACTTTTTGAGGAACCTCCATACTGTTTTCCAGAGTAGCTGCTCCAGTTTGCATTCTCAGCACCAATACCGCAAGACAGTTCCCCTTTCTCCATATCCTCACCAACCTCTGTTGTTTCTTGTATTTTTGATTTTAGCCATTCTGACAGGTGTGAGGGGGATATCTTACTGTAGTTTTGATTTGTATTTCCCTGATGATGAGTAATGTTGAGCATCTTTTCATGTGTCTATTGGCCATTTGTATGTCTTCTTTGGAAAAGTGTCTATTCATGTCTCCTGCCCATTTTTAAACTGGTTTGTTTGGTTTGGGTAGGGTTGAGTTGTATCAGTTATTTAGACATTTTGGATACTAACCCTTTATCAAATATGCCATTTGCAATTATCTTCTACCAATCCATAGGTTGCCTTTTAGTTTTGTTGATTGCTTCCTTTGCTGTGCAGAAGCTTTTTATTTTGATATAGTCCCAATAGTTTACTTTTGCTTTTCTTTCCCTTGCCTCTGGAGACAAATCTAGAGAAAAGTTGTTATGGCTGATGTCAAAGAGGTTACTGCTTGTGTTTTCCTCTAGGATTTTAATGGTTTTCCTTCTCACATAAAGGTCTTTCATCCATTTTGAGTTTGTTTTTGTGTATGATGAAAAAAAGTGGTCTAGCTTCATTCTTTTGCATGCTGCTGTCCAGTTTTCCCAGCATCATTTGTTGAAGAGACTGACTTTTTTTCCCATTGGATATTCTTTCCTGCTTTGTCAAAGACTAATTGACCATATAGTTGTGGGTTCATTTCTGGCTTTTCTATTCTATGTGTGTATGTTTGTGCCAGTATCATACTGTTTTCCTCACTACAGTTTTGACATATAACTTGAAGTCTGGAATTGTGATGCCTTCAGCTTTGTTTTTCTCTTTCAAGGTTGCTTTGGTTATTCAGGATCTTTTGTGGTTCCATACAAATTTTAGAATTATTTGTTCCAGTTCTGTGAAAAACGCTGGTGGTATTTTGATAAAGATAACATTAAATGCGTCCATTGCTTTGAGTAATATAGACATGTTAACAATATTTGTTCTTCCAATCCATGAGCATGGAATATATTTCCATTTCTTTGTGTCCTCTTCAATTTCTTTCATCAGTACTTTATATTTTTCAGAGTACAGGTTGTTGACCTCCTTAGTTAGGTTTATTTCTAGGTATCTTATGGTTTTTGGTGCAGTTATAAATGGGATTGCTCCCTTAATTTCTTTTTCTGATGCTTTATTATTGGTGTATAGAAATGCAAAAGGTTTCTGTACATTGATTTTGTACCCTGCAACTTTACTGAATTTGTTTATGAGTTCTACCAGTATTTTGGTCGAGTCTTTCTGGTTTTCTATATAGAGTATCATGTCGTCTACACATAGTGAAAGTTTTACTTCTTCATTGTCTATATAGAAGCCTTTTATTTATTTATTTATTTTTTGTTTTCTGATTGCTGTGGCTAGTCTTTCCAGTACTATGTTAAATATCAATGATGATAGTGGACATCCCTGTCTTGTTACTGACCATAGAGGAAAAGCTCTCAGGTTTTCCCCATTGATGATGATATTAGCTGTAGGCTTTTTGTATATGGCCTTTATGATATTGAGGTATGTTCCTTCTAGCCTTACTTTGTTGAGAGGTTTTTTATCATGAATGGATATTGTACTTTGTCAAATGCTTTTTCTGCATCTATTGAAAGGATCATATGGTTATTATCCTTTTTTTAATTCATGTGGTTTATCACCTTGAATTATGAATATTGAACCACCCTTGCAGTCCAGGAATAAATCCTACTTGATTGTGATAAAGTATTTTTTTAATGTATTGTTGAATTCAGTTTGCTAGTATTTTATTGAGAATTCCTGCATTCATGTTCATTAGAGATATTGGCTGTAGTTCCCTTTTTAGTGGACTCTTAATCTGGTTTTGATATCAGGGTAATACTGGGTTCATAGAATGAGCTTGTAGTTTTTCTTCCCTTTTCCATTTTTCAGAATAGTTTGAGAAGAATAGATATTAACTCTACTTTAAAGAAATGCTTGGTAGAACTTACCTGTGAAGCCATCTGGCCCTCTACTGATGTTTTTTTGTGTTTTCTGATTACTGACTTATTTTTTTAATGTTTATTTATTTTTGAGAGAGTGAAAGAGAGAGACAGAGCATGAGCAGTGGAGGGGCAGAGAGAGAGGGAGACACAGAATCTGAAGCAGGCTCTAGGCTCTGAGCTATCAGCACAGAACCCAACGCGGGGTTCGAACCCACGGACCATGAGATCGTGACCTGAGCTGAAGTCAGACACTTAACCAACTGAGCCACTCAGGCGCCCCTGATTACTGATTTAATTTCTTTGCTGGTTATTGCTCTGTTAAAGTTTTCTATTTCTTCTTGTTTCACTTTTGGTTGTTTATATGCTTCTAGGAATTCATCCATTTATTCCAGATTTGCCCATTTGTTGGCATATAGTTTTTCATAATATTCTTGTATAATTGTTTTTATGTCTGTGGTATTGGTTGTTATTTCTTCTCTCTCATATGTGACTGTATTTATTTGGGTCCTGCCTTTTTTCTTTTTGATAAGTCTGGCGAGAAGTTTATCAATTTTCATAATTTTTTCGAAGAACAAGTTCCTGGTTTCATTGATCTGTTCTATTGTTTTTTTTTTAAGTTTCTATGTCAATTATTTCTGCTCTAATCTTTATTATATCTTTACATCTGCTGGCTTTGGCTTAATTTGTTGTTATTTTCTAGTTCCTTAAAGGAGAGACCAAAAGTAACAAGTCAAGAAAGGATCAGAGAAAATCTTCAGAAACAATGGCAAAACAAGTAATAAAATTGCACTATATATATATATATATATATATATATATATATCTCATTACTTTCAATGTAAGTGAATAAGCATTCTAATCAAAAGACACAGGATGTCAGAATGACTAAAAAAAACAAGACCCATCTATATCCTGTCTATAAGAGACTCATTTTAGACCTAAAGACACCTGCAGATTGAAAGTGAGCAGGTGGAGAAACATTTATCATGCAAATGGAAGTCAAAAGAAAGCAAGATTAACAATACTTATATTGGACAAACTAAATTTTAAAACAAATATTGTAAAAAGAGACAAAGACAGGAATTATATAATCATAAAGGGGAAAATCCAACAAGAAGATATAACAGTGTAAATATTTATGTACCCAGCATGGGAGAACCCAAATATATAAAGCAATTAATAACAAACATAAAATTGGGGCATCTGGGTGGCTCAGTTGGTTGAGCATCTGACTTCGGCTCAGGTCATGATCTCACAGTTCGTGGGTTCGAGCCCCACGATGGGCTCTGTGCTGACAGCTAGTTCAGAGCCTGGAGCCTGTCTTCAGATTCTGTGTCTCCCTCTCTCTCTGACCCTCTCCTGATCACACGCTCTCTCTCTCTCTCTCTCTCAAAAATAATAAATAAAAAAAAACTTTAAAAAATATGTTGCTTTTCCAGATATACTTTTTCATTAAAGAGAGAAAATGTTTGATCCAGAACTGTGGTTGTGCTAGTGTTAAGTCTGAATGAACTATTCAATTTCATTAATTTTAAGCCACCTTGATTTATTTTAAGAGTGAAAGATCCAAAGGCATGGATTAGAATTCACTGAACAATGATAAGTCCTAAAAGTTTGTATAAAAAGCAGGAAGACTTCTCAAGAACGGGAGACTTGGTTATGTTTATATTTTGATTTTAACTTTGAAAGCTAGGTTTATACCTAAATGAAAAGATAATAACTAAAATAAAATCAATGCCAAGACAGTATGGAAAAGGTAATATTGGTTCTTGTTGTTACTGAGGCCAATCTAGCATTATCTTCCTGTGGGCCTTTTATACTCCCCATACTAATAACCCTGGGTAAAAAATAAAGGAGAAAATAGATCACAGAATGATTTAATTCAAACTAATCTGACAGTGAGAGTCACTTCTTTATGGTTAACTTGCTTAAATTTGCAAGAGATTCTACTAATCCAGATAGACATCTCAACACTGGGGTAGGTCTATTTTAATAATTTTATGTTCACATTAAAAAATTCATTTGACATAATTTCAGGCTTACAGAGGAATTGAAAAATTAGTACAAAGAATTCTCAGATTCCTTTCACTCAGATGTCAGATTCCCCACAATCACCTTTTATCATTTCTGTAGTCTCCGTATAAGTATATGTGTGTCCCACTAATGTGTCTTTTATAGCAAAAGAAAAAAAAAATTGTATCTTAGAATCTGATCTAGAATCACCCATTGAATTTTCTTGTCATTTCTCTTTAGGGTCTTTTAATCTGGAATGGGTTTCAACCTTTTTTTGTCTTTCATGACCTTGACAGTTTTAAAGAAGATGGGCCATTTATTTTGTAGAATATTCTTCAATTTGTTTGTAGCTGCTATTTCTTTTTGATTAAACTCACTAAGATTATGAGTCTGTTTTCAAGAATACCACAGAAGAGAGGATACATATACTCTCCTCAGTGAACCATATTATTCCTTCTGTATTTATTAGTTTGAAATCTACTGAAAGAAAGAACTGCAAGAAAGAATCTTTCTTTCTTTCTGTTTTCTTTCTTTCTTTCTTTCTTTCTTTCTTTCTTTCTTTCTTTCTTTCTTTCTTTCTTCAGACATTTACCTATATTAGTTTTGACTTGTATATTCTCATTTTATTCTATTGGCGAATCCATTGTTATAATTTCTTTTTTTTGTTTAAACTGTCTCAGATTTAGTAAATGGAAGTCCTTCATGTTGGATCCTGTGTCCTCTCTGAGATTACCTCAACTTTTTATGATCACTCTCTTTATTCTGTCACAGCAAGTTGTTTCAAGGCTCATTTTCTACTTTCTCTGCCCCAGGTTTAAAATCAGCTCCAAGAGGCTTTGGATCCTTTTAATAGAAATTTATATTTAGTAACTAAGATTGGACACTAGTTTTGCTCATTATTTTGGGGTATTATTGTTTCTAAGCCTTTTCTGCAGACAAAGGTAGGAAATATATATATATACACACACACACACACACATATATGTATATTTATAAATATATGTATCTATCACCTTTCTATCATCTATCTATCTATCTCTATCATCTATTTATTCATCTACAATTTATCACCTACCTATCTAATCTATGCTACCTATCTATCAAAAGACATGAGTAAATACTAATACCTGTACTTCCAATCCAATATCACAGAGTTCATTCTGCTTTTCCCCCTTTCTATATTTGCACCTCCTCTCTACAGTGAGAAAGGTCTCATTATCCAAAATACATTTACTTCTTTGCTCCGTCCTAGAATATGCATAAAGTGTTTTCAGATTTGCTAATTATGACACTGTGAAGAAACAAACTCACTTAACAATGGTTCCTATTTATTTATAGTTCTTTTACTTTTAACTGGAATGTATGTAGTTGAAATAATGTATTCAAATGTTACATGGGTTTGTTTGTTTTCTTTTTCCATTTAGAGTGATTGCCTTATTCATTTGAAATGACAGTAAGTTCATTTATTTTTGTTTGTATTCCATTTTGGGTTCTCCCATATTCTTGTTGATTTCACTTATTTATTTGTTGACCATGTGAAACATTATCATTGTTTCAAGTGAGATATCTACAAAAAAGCATATTCAGAGTTGTGACGCCATCTCTTCTTTTCTATTTCTTTCTCCTCATCCTTCCTACCCCATTAACACATACATCTTCTAGGTAATCAATAACATTATTTTATGTTTTATCCTTTCTGTATTTCCTTTTGCACAAATTAGTATACTAATGTATATATTTTTTTCATAGACACAGAACGGAGGGTAAAAACTTACTTTTTAATGTTCAATTTAAAAGTCTTGGATACTCTCCTAAGTGAACTCTTTGCCTGATTTTCAGTAGGCTTCCTGGTTACCTTTAGGGCTTTAACACATGGGCATGTTTTAATCTTCTTATTATAGAGAGCTTAGGCAGCCATGCTGCTTTCCATCTTGGCCTCATTTAAGGCTAATGTTTTCAGTACAGATGTACACAAGCCAGCCAAGACTTGTTTGAGGCAGAAATGGTCCAAATTACAAGAGTTAAGCAGAATAAAAACTAAAAATCTAACGTTCACTTCATTCAAAAAGAGATAAAACTGTATAAAGCAAATAAAATAAATCATAAGAAATGAAACTGCTTTAGACACATGTCACTTTCCTTGTATTTAAAGATATTATTTATTTTGGTAATGGCAACTCTTATTTCAGTATTAGAAAAATAATGTTATTTTTTTTCAGCATAAAATAACCCTCAGGTGGAATAGACACAATAATTTTTTAAATGGATTGCAAATTAATCCAATGTCTTCATAATGAAAACTCACAACATTCACCAGAATATAGTAGTTACATAAGCCAATTCCTTCCAAAGGAAAGAGAAAATTGCATTTCCTTCTCTTTCATTGGTTTTTGTTGAATACAATTTGTCCTTTCCATTTGACTGGCCAATTTGACTGTAGCGTTCTGAAACTCAGTTAGGTACAATATAGATTCACAGGCTTGACTTAGGAAAACCAAGCCCATACAACACAATAATTGGATCCACACATTAATTAGATCCAGAGGTAAACCTCAGCTTATCGTCACTGTACTCTGGGCTGAAGGAATCTAGAGATAGGATGTTCTGACTGACTGTGCACACTCTTTGGTACTAGAGAGCAAGTTATAAGAAAGCAGAACAGCTGTGCAACAACCACAATCGAATGCAAATGTCTAGGAGCTTCCACAACAAAATAACAAAGACAGTAGAATGACGTCCATTTTGATCAATAATAGACAATCTTGCACACTGGAGAATTTTCACGCACAATAATCACTATGAAAGCTGTTTCCTTTTTGTCAAATTGAAACATTCAGTGTATAGGTATTGCATGTAGGCTCTTATTAATCATGCAGCTACATGATCTGAGTCTCCAATGAAATTATGTAAAATAACACCATTTCTTTCTTTTACTTTTTTTATAATGTTTTATTTATTTTTGAGACAGAGAAACAGAGCATGAGAGCGGGAGGGGCAGAGAAAAAGGGAGACACAGAATCCGAAACAGGCTCCAGGCTCTGAGCTGTCAGCACAGAGCCCGACGCGGGGCTTGAACCTACGAACGTGAGATCATGACCTGAGCCGAAGTCTGAGGCTTAACCGACTGAGCCACCCAGGCGCCCCTAACACCATTTCTTTAAAATTAATTAATTGAAAGAACCTTTAAAAAGAGAAGTGGGGAGGGGCACCTGGGTGGCTCAGTCGGTTGAATGTCTGACTTCAGCACAGGCCATGATCTCAGGGTTTGTGGGTTCGAGCCCCCCATCGGGCTCTGTGCTGACAGCTCAGAGGCTGGAGCCTGCTTTGGATTCCATGTCTCCCTGTCTCTCTGCCTCCCCCAATTCACACTCTGTCTCTCTTCCTCTCAAAAATAAATAAACATTAAAAAATTTTTAAAAAGCAGAAGTGGGGAACAAAATAGTTTATGTTTTTGCAGTGAGACCATATTGCAACAGGTTCACACTACAGCAGTATAAAATATATATAACGCTGATGGTGGTAAAAGTATTCTCAGATGGGTATCTGAGCATGCATCCAAATCCTTAGCTAACAGTTTCATCTATCCCTTTATTTTCTGCCCCTAGTTCAATCCATTTTTCAATAAATATCTATTGAATACCTACTATGTGCCAGGTGGCTGTGCTATGTCCCCCTTTGGCTAATATCTTGCTTCGTTGGATGCATTCTCGATGTGGTTACTAGATCAATATTGTCAGAACACACTTTGATTATTTCAGAATCAGCCTCAAAAACTTTTGTTGACACTCCATTATCCTAACATTTTCTCTTGACATTTATATCTCTCTGAAATATGTTTCTTTCCAATTTTAGCTTCCACAGTTTCCTAACTAGACTGTAAGCTCCTTGGATGCAGTTTAGTTCATTTTAATGAATATTTATTGAGTATTTTCCATGACTCCTGACTGTGCTAGGCAAAAGGAACATATGGTAAATGAGACAGGAAAATTCTTGTTATAGTGGAGGATTCTGACACAAGAAACACAAACTTGTAGCTGAGAGCAATAACAAGACTTAGCAGAAAGTACTAAGGAAAACACAGAGGAAGTGCTCCTAATTCAGCATGGGAGTTGGGGGAGGGTTTCTTAAAGGAGTACAGACCCCACAACTTATTCAACTTTACATTCCCAGTGTCTAGCATAATTCTTAGCACATAGTAACTTGAATACATATATAATCCTTATAGTCAATTTGGCAGACTCATCTTTCCCAAACATCTTTTTCTTTCTCCTCTTTGCCTATTACTCCTTTTTATCAACATCTTTGCCTTTCAGAAGTCCAGATCAAATGCTAGGCTCCACAATAGCTTTCTGATTACTGAAACCAATAAATAGTCATAAAATAAGATTATCTTCTAAGAAAGTAAATAATTACAATTTGTTTAATGTGGACAATATTCACTATCTATAGAAGTAACTGAAGGGATTGTCATTAGTGTGCCTAAGTCTCTCAAGTAGAGCTCACTATCCTAGCCTCCACCCTGAACATTAGATCCGCATATTCAACTGTCAACTTGTATTTCCATTTGGATGTCACACAAGCAACTGAAATTCAACTTATCCAAAATGGAACTCATTATCTTTTCCATCCTACTAGTCTGTGTTTGTTCCAGTGTTTAACATACCAGTGCATAACATCACCCACCCAGTTGTTCAAGCCAGATACATGGAGTCATTTTAGACTTACTCCACACCTGTATTCAATCAGTTGCCACATTTTATTGATTTTGACACTTAAATATTTTTCTTCTTGTTTATTATCACTTCCCACTGTCACTTCTTGCCTGGAGAATACTATAAGAGTCCACTGTCTGGTCTCCCTGCCTTCAGTCTTGTTTCCTTCTAATACCACTCCAAACTGCAGCCAGAGTGATCAAAAAATGAAAAATTGATCAGGTCAGGCCTATCCTTAAAACAATTCAACAAGCTTTAACTGGTTTCAGTGTGAAGTACAAAATCTTACAATGGCTTATACAACTTCTCAGATCCAGCCTCATCTCTCTCCACTCTCTGCATCACTCTCTCTTTCTCAGTCATGTGATAGGCTTCTTTGAGTTCACACTGAGCAATTTCTCACATCGTGGTCTTCAATCATGCTGAGTCCTCTATCTGAAACATTCTTTTTTCTTGATCTTTGTGGCTGCTTCTTATTTATCCTCTAGATCTCACTGCTTCAAGAAGGCTTTACAAAAATTCAAAGACAGAAGCTGTCTTAGCCTGTTTGGGCTGCTATAACAAAATATCAGAAACTGGGTGTCTTATAAACAACAGAAATTTATTTCTCACAGTTTTGGAGGTTGGAAGTCTAAGATCAGGAAACTGGCATGGTTGGGTTCTAGGGAAGGTACTCTTCCAGGTTGCAGACTTCTTATTGGGTCTTCCATGGTGGAAGGGGGGGGTTAATTCTCTGGGGCTTCTTTTATAAGAATGCTAATTCCATTAATGAGGGCACTGCCCTCATGATCTCAGCTCCCCCACAAAAGTCCCACCTCTTGATACTATCACCTTGGCCATTAGGCTTTCAATACATTAATTTTGGAAGGACACAAACATTCAGACTGTAGCTAATAAGATGACCCAATTAATTCTCCTACTACGGGTTGCATATTCACCTAGCAACCTCCTGGTAATGATAATAAGCTTACCTTACATATTTTTCTTCATCAAATAGACTAAGATATTGTTTAAAATTTCTGGAATATTTCTTCTAACAAAAACCAAAAATTTCAAGCCTTGACATTGTGGTTTATGCATCAGTCTGTATAAAATGAGTTAGGTATCATCTCTACCTTGCTTCTCCCTAACTTTACAAATTACCACAACTAGAAGTGATGCTGCCTTCCTCACCACTTAGACCGCACTTAGCTTGTAGCACCATTTTTGCCCTTCTCTCATACCTTAGACATATTGTCTCATCTCTCTTCATAAGCAGGGACATTATGTTGTTCATTTTTGTATAAATAGAATGCATATGTGCTCAGTAAGTATCCATTGACTACTGAAACACAGAAAATAATTAGAAATGACATATCTAACCTTATTGATTCTACTTCCAAACTCTATTCAGTACATTCTCTCTTCTCTAACATCACTGGCACTACTTTCAGGTCTCATCCATTCTCCTCATGAATTCCTGTGATAGTTTCTTTACTGGTATACATGTCTATAATTTGTCACTCTAATAGTGCATTCTCCTTCCTGATGTCAGGGTCCTTAAACGACTTTAACCACTTCCGATTTTCTTAAGAAAAATAAACTCATCAAAATGGCTTGTAAGGACCTTCATGATCTGGTCCCTACCTACCTCTCAAGTCTTACCTCCCCCACACCATTTTCTTATTCTTCAGCTGTACTGATACTTGCTTTTTTAATGTGTTCTGGTATTTCATAACCCACATCTAGAATAACCTTCTCCAGTCTCTGGACATAATTGTATATACATTTTTTTAAAAAAAATTTAATGTTTATTTGCTTTTATTTTTAGAGACAGAAAGAGAGAGCGTGAGTGGGGGAGGAGCAGTGAGAGAACAAGACACAGAATCCAAAGCAGGCTCTAGGCTCTGAGCTGTCAGCACAGAACCTGATACGGGGCTTGAACCCACAAGCCATGAGATCATGACCTGAGCCGAAACTGGACACTTAACTGACAGAGCTACGAGGTGCCCCATAATTTTATATACATTCTAAGACACTGGTCTAGATACAATTACTCTGGAAAGTCTTCCCTGACACACTGCCACTTCACAAAAGCTGTCTTATGCTCTTACTGTCTTAGAATTTGCTGCTAATTTCTATAACAGTTACCATATCCATCTCTTTCTGTCTATTCACATCACTCCTCCTAAGAAACAAAACCAAACTGTGAACTCTTCAAAGTTAAGGACCATGACCATTCTGTTTACAAATGTAATTCTAGGACATATACAACACCCAGTATATACCAGGTACATTTGATGAATCAATGTTCTAGAGGGCTGGTGCTTTAGGGAAGGAACGAGCAGTTCTAGAAAGTTAGAATAGAATGTAATCAAATGTATGGTATTGGAACAACAAATCAGCAACCCTACTAGGGCTAAATAGTTGATTCTAAGATGTATACTCTAATAAGTCAGAAACTTTCATCATCTGTCATCCCAACACGGTGGGAAAGGGAACTGGAAAAAGAGCCATATTTTATATGTTTTTAGTAACCAAGAAAATAGCAACAGTAATAATAATAATAGCAGCAGCCAAAAAACAATAGCAAAAATGTATTAACAGCATATTTGGGGCCTTGGCTCTGTAGTACATACTATATGTGGATTACATAATTTAATTCACAGTAATTTTATGACATAGGTACTATGATTATTCACAGTTTACAGATGAGAAAACTAAATCTTGGGGTGGGGGGGGGTAAATGTTTACTATAGGCTACACAGCTAAAGCATGGTAGAACTTTGTTTAAATCAAGTTTCTATCTGAATTAAAATCCCAGATTCTTCAGAAGGAAGTATATGATATATTCAAAGAGCTGAGTAAGAAAAATCTTCAACCAAGAAATTCTATCCAGCAAGGTTATTATTCAGAATAGGAGAGATAAAGTTTCCCAGACAAACAAAAACTAAAGGAGTTTGTGACCACTAAACCAATCCTTTAGGAAATATTAAAGGAGACTCTTTGAATGTGAAAGAGAGAAAAAAAGTGACAGTATAAAGGTATGAAACACAAAAGCACTAAAAGTGAATATTTCTGTAAAAAAATCAGTCAAGGAACTCACCAAAAGGATATAAAACAGAATAACATATACCTAAAATGTGGAGAGAGGAGATAAAAAGGGTTCAAATTTAAGCAACCATCAACTTATAGAGACTGTTATATGCAGAAAAGACTAAATACATATCTAATGGTTATCATATATCGAAATCCATAAATAAACATGCAAAGAATAAAGAAATAATCCAAATATATCACTAAAGAAAATTAGCAAAATATGGAAGAGTGAAAGAAAAGACAGATCGGAAAATATATTCAGAAATAACCACAACACAAGTAATAAAATGGCAATAAATATACATCTATCAACGATTACTTCGAATGTAAATGGACTAAACACTCCAATCAAAAGACATAAGGTTACAGAATAGATGGGGGAGGGGAAGACCAACCTATATGCTGCTCAAAAGAGACTCATTTTAGACCTAAGGACACCTGCAGATAGAAAGGGATGGGATTGAGAAACATCTATCATGCAAATGAATGTCAAAAGAAAGCCAGAATAACAATACTTATTTTGGACAAAATAAACTTTAAAACAAATACAGTAACAAGAAACAAAGAAAGAAACTATATAATAATAAAGAGGACAGTCTGAAAGAAATAACTGTAAATATTTATGCAACCAATATAGGGACACTCAAATTCATAAAAGAGTTAATAACAAACATAGAGGGACTAATTAATAATAGTACAGTAATAAGGGACTTTAACACCCCACACCCCACTTACGTCAATAGACAGATCATCTAAACACAAAATCAACTAAGAAACAATGGCTTTGAATGACACATAGGAACAGAGAGATTTAACATATGTATTCAGAGCATTTCATCCTAAAACAGCCGAATACACATTCTTTCCAAGTACATGTGGAACATTCTTCAGAATAGATCACATAATACTCCCCAAAACCAGCCTCAACAAATTCAAGATTCAAGTAATAGCATACCCCTTTTCTGACTATAATGCTATGAAATAGAAGTCAATAACAAGAAAAAAAACCTAGAAAGGTCACAAATACATGGGGTCTAAACAACATGCTACTAAACAATGAATGGGTCAGTTAGGAAATCAAAGAAGAAATAAAACCATACATGGAAGCAAATTAAAATGAAAACATAATTGTCACTAACCTTTGGGATGTAGCAAAAGTGGTCCTAAGACAGAAGTATATAGCAATACAAGTCCACCTGAAAAAGAAGAAAAAATCTCAAATAAGTAACCTAATCTTACACCTAAAGGAGCTAGAAAAAGAACAAACAAACTTAAAACCAGCAGAAAGAAGGAAATAATAAAGATTAGAGTAGAAATAAATTATATAGAAATCAAAAAGTAGAATAAATCAATGAAACCAATTGCTGGTTCTTAAGGGAAAAAATCAATAAAATTGATAAAACTCCTGTTGGGCTTATTAAGAAAAAAAGGAAAAAAGAACTCAAGTAAATAAAATTATAAATGAGAGATAAAAAGTACCAACCAATGCCACAGAGATACAATTATAAGAGAATATTATGAAAAATTATATCCCCCAAAATTGGAAAATGTAGAAGAAAAGGATAAATCCCTAGAAACATATAAACTACCAAAACTGAAATAGGAAGAAATAGAAAATTTGAACACACTGATAACCAGGAAAGAAATTGAATTAGTAAAAACAAAACAAAACAAACAAACAAAAATTCTCAACAAACAGTCTAGGACCAGATGTCTTCACAGGTAAATTCTACCAAACAATTAAAGAAGAGTTAATATCTATTCTTCTCAAACTATTCCCAAAAATAAAGATGAAAATATAGCTTCCAAACTTATCATATGAGACCAGCATTAGCCTGATACCACAACCAGAAAAAGACACCACAAAAAGGAGAACTACAGGCCAATATCTTTAATAAGCATAGATGCAAAATTCCTCAACACAAAATTAACAAACCAATCCAACAACAGATTTAAAAAAATATTCAGCAAAATCAAGTGGTATTTATTCTGGTGATGCAAAGATGGTTTAATATTCACAAGTCAATGTGATACATCACATCGATAAAATCGTATTATCATTTCTTTTTTAAATTTTTAAATTTTGTTTATTCTTCAGAGATAGAGACAGAGCATGAGTAGGGGCGGGGCATAGAGAGAGGGAGACACAGAATCTGAAGCAGGCTGCAGGCTCTGTGCTGTCAGCACAGAGCCCAACGCAGGGCTTAAACCCACGAACAGTGAGATCATGACCTGAGCTGAAGTCGGATGCTTAACCAACTTAGCCACTCAGGCGCCTTCATATTACCATTTTATTAGGTGCAGAAAAGCATTTGAAAAAGTACAACATCCATTCATGATAAAAAACCTTCAAAAAAGTAGGAATAGTGAGAACAAACTTGAACATAATAAAGGCCATATATGAAAAACGCACAGATAACATCATATTCAATGGGGAAAAACTGAAAGCTTTTCCTCTAAGGTCAGGAATAAGATAGGGATGTACAATCTTACCACTTGTATTCAACTTAGTACTGAAAGTCCTAGCCATAGCAATCAGAAAACAAAAAGAAATAAAAGGCATCCAAATTAACAAGGAAGAAGTCAAACTTTCACTTTTTTGGCAGATGACATGATATTCTCTATTTAAAAACCCCAAAAGACCACCAAAAACTTCTAGAACTGATAAAGAACTGACAGAGTAGAGTTGCATGATACAAAATCAATGTACAGAAATCTGTTGCATTTCTATACACCATTAATGAAGCAGCAGAAACAGAAATTAAGAAAACGATCCATTTACAATTCCACCAAAAATAATAAGATGCCTAGGAATAAATCTAATCAAAAAGATAAAAGACCTGTACTCTAAAAACTATAAATCAGTGATGAAATACATTGAAGAGGACACAAAGAAATGGAAGAACATGCCATGCTCATGGATTGGAAGAAAAATATTGTTAAAATGTCTACACCAAAGAAACCAACACATGTACTGCAATCCCGATCAAAATACTCACAGCATTTTTCACAGAACCAGAATAAATAATTCTAAAATTTGTAAAGAGCTACAAAAGCTCCCCCAATAGCTAAAGTATCTTGAAAAGGGAAAGCAAAGCTGAAACCATCACAATTCCAGTCCTCAAGTTATATTACAAAGCTATAGTAATCAAAACAGTATGGTTCTGGCACAAAAATAGACACATAGATCAATAGAACAGAATAGAAAACCTAGACATTAATCTACCACTATATGGTCAATTAATCTTTGATAAAGCAGGAAAGACAATCCAATTGGAAAAGGACAGTCTCTTCAACAAATGCTTCTGGGAAAACTTGCCAGCAATATGCAAAAGAAAGAAAAGGTAGACCAGTCTTACACGATACACAAAAATAAATTCAAAATTCAATATAGACCTAAATGTGAGACCTGAATCTACAAAAATTCTAGAAAAGGACATAGATAGTAACCTCTTTGACGCCAGCCATAACATCTTTTTTCTAAATATGTCTCATGAGGGAATGGAGAGAAAAGCAAAAAAAAAAAAAAACTATTGGGACTACATCAAAATGAAAAAGCTTCTGCACAGCAAAGGAAACAATCAATAAACTTAAAACGCAACCTATGGAATGGGAGAAGAAACTTGCAAATGGAATGTGTGATAAAAGGTTAGAATTCCAAATATATAAAGAACTGATAAAACTCAGCAATCAAAACACAAATAATTCAATTAGAAATGGGCGGAAGACATGAATAGATATTTCTCTAAAGAAAACATCCAGAAGACCAATAGACACAGTAAAAATGTTTTTTTTTTATTATTGATACAATGGTGTTTATTTTTATTTATTTATTTTTTTTAATTTTTTTTTAAACTTTATAGTTTATTGTCAGGTTGGTTTCCATATAACACCCAGTGCTCTTCCCCACAAGTGACCTCCACCAAGACCATCACCCCCCTTTACCTTTTCCCCTTCCCCTT